>CM032394.1:13083395-13683395 GCA_019049475.1 Eueides isabella
GTGGCAATACGTATTAAACGGCGTATAACGCCGCGCTTTATCAGATCGAAGAAAATGAAACTGAGTGGGAATCAAACCCACAACATGTTGCGTTACAGTAACTACAGTACAGAATAGTATAACAGTGGCGCTCTTCTTTCTATGCCACGACGATTTTAAACATAAATTAGGAGATATATTGGTAATATTCACTATGGCATACGTCAATATATATTTAGGTATCGCTACGATTGTAATTTTGAAAATATATACATTTTAATTTTCTCTCTCTGTTAACAAGACATTTCGCGGTGTTAAGTTCCACTATTCGATAAAAGTAATTTAATGTGCAGATAAAAACGGAAATAATTATAAGAATCATCAGCCATAAAAGATGTTACTTTGATAAAAAAAGATAATTAATTTTTAGTTTAAAAACATACACGTTTATAAAAAAAAGAATCAAATTCTTTTACAAATCAATAATAGCATCCTAGAAAAGAAGCCGTGACCCGCTACATTTCGATCGTCCATTTTCTATAATCAATCTTAGGATTACAAAATTAAAGTCATGAAGACATGTAGGGCGAAAAAAAACACACACATATGATTTTGATTGATTATAATGATTAAATGATATGAGTATCAATGAAAACGGAAAGGTTGGTCATGGAGTTTGAATCCGGTTGAGTAACACCCTCCGCAGCTCAGAAGACCGTAAAATAGATGAAATTATATCGAAATTATTTGAAATATAGAAGTATTATTGTTTTTTTGTTTGTGCAATTTGTTTTTGTAAGTGATTCATTTTATATCATGCGTTATTAAGATGTTGCGACTATTAGATATATGTAGCTAATGATGGTATAAAAATATCAGGCTTTTCTCTTCACAGAAGCATTTAGAAAACGTAAATAATTATTTCTTCCCAGCTGGAATCAAGACAGCGTTTGTAATTACTCCAGGATTCGGAGGAAAAAGGGAACACTAGGTTCCCAAGTTCCCTCTATTAGTTTCGGATATGAAAAAAATAATATTTAATTTAAAGCTTAAACAAAACGATTTCGACATAAATTTTCGAAATAAAACAAAAAGTATATAACCTTTAAGTTTGATCTTCGTAATAAAATTAATCGATGATTCTAAATAGGTTTAAACAAAACAGCTAAAAGCTACATAAATTGTATGGCTAGGTCTTATATAGATGACCTAACCTTGAGAAACCTGTCTGAAATTCTTATGACCTATAACAGAACTGCGGGCAACCATTAGTTTGATTGTCTATAATTCATTTATAAATGTAATATATGAAATGATTAAGTAAATATGTAGAATAAAATTATGCCTGCTAATATCTATTAAAACAAAATCGTTTAGTATTTACTTATACTTTACATTATATGTGGTTATTATATTTCTTATAGAATATTCGTCGCCGGCAATTTTGTTTACATTTTGTGTACTGTAAGTTTTTTTTAGCCTCACGCTATATCTCACACGCAGAGTTATTCTTTTTATTAAGCTTCACGCTGTATCCCGCAGGCAGGGTAGGCAGAGGGAACCCGGGAACCTAGTGTTAAGACACTCCATTCCACTTCCGTTCCCCACTTACACAACATATTTTATTAAATAAAATATGTTGAAAATGTAAACAATCAATTTCCCGGAGCGAGCATCGAACTCGCAACCGTCGTTCACATACAGATGTCAATACGGTCTCGATCAAATATGAAATTGTCATATTCAAGAAGCAAATTTCTATAAAATCATATAATCTTTGCCAGTATTATATCCATAATTAGCTATGAGCAAAAACGTGTGTATTTCCACTGCTCCAATTGCCGCTTCATACAAAATGACTATGGGTCATTCGCTCATATATTACGGAGTACGATGATGCGATATAAAGTATACATAGCGTTTAGTTTCTTCTACGCGTTATCAATATAACATTATACTAACGACTTATGTAATACCAAGTCGTATGAAATGTTATTTTAAAGTAAATTAAAGTATTTTGCCAGCTTTTATTGTTATATCTAGATATATACAGTACAAGCTTCGCGATATCCCGTACATGGCAGGGTACACAGAGGGAACTTGGGAACCTTATATTAATGTACACCGTTCCCATTAAGATAATTACGTTCCCCGATGTCCTCTGAATTTGAGGTAATGCGTGTGGCGCGCGGGAAACCAATATCGTGATGAAAATATTCAATATTATATTTCCTCGAGTGGATTCGAACCATCAACCTGTCGCTTTTACAGTTACACGCTTATGACCTGCGCCATAGCAGGGCTCTATATAATATGTAGATTTTACTTATACTTAAATATCTTCACTTAGCCATAAAAATATGATATCGCTACATCATTTTTCCCGCCCCCTTTATACAAGAGCGAAAACAAGAAATTCTTTCAAATACATATGATGATTCCCCCAAGTAGAATTCGAATCTGCCACTATCACGATAATAGTGCTATTCCACTACGTCAAGATGACCTTCTATAATTTTTGAAAAGAACCAAATATCTGCTATTACATAATAATTGTATATAACATTTGAAGATTTCGTTAAAGGTAGAATCATTTTTAAACGCTGCCTCTGTTACGGCATCAGGCAACGGTCATAGGTCAAACAGCCAAGGGCGAGCAAAAATACCCATACCTACTTCAAAAAACGACACGACGACAAAAACACCAAATTATATTCAAATTTAGATCAACCAAATTACGTACAGTAGTGCACGCGAAGTGAAAAAAAAAAATGAACTAAAACAACTCATTGTGCGCTGCTGGCAATAAATCATTGTAACTAATTTGTTTTTAAACATTTTGCTGCGTTTATCTCTGTGTGTAATCGGTCGAACAATCGACGGTGGCGCCACGCTTCCATTGTATACCGGGCTGAGGTAAAAGGTGCCGCCGCTATAATTTGTCACCAGAGGAATAACTCGCTTAGTTTCTTAGCGAAACAAAAATCCTTTAATGGTTAGGTCTGGATTAATCGTATTGTATTATACTTAATTGGACGTTCTGCTCTTTTCTAATTGGTTAATGGATTTTATGTGAAATTTTAGTATTTTGTCTATCTGTAGGGGAATTTGTCTATTTGACGTTTGTACGCGACAAGTTGTGGGTTCGATTTCTACTCGAGGAAATTAAATATTTAATATTTTCAATGAGGCCTGTCATGGCGCAGCGGCACAAGAGTGTGACTGTAACCGACAGGTTCTGGGTTCGATCCCCAGTCGAGGAAATGAAATATTTAATATTTTCAATTTAAATATTTTAATGTTTCATTTCTTCGCTCTGGTATCAAGGCAAAGCGCGGCGTTGAGTTCCGCCACTCAACACGCAATGCCTCAAATTCGGCGGAAAGTGGGGAACGGAAGTGGAACGGAGTGTCTTTACTAGGTTCCCGGGTTCCCTCTGCCTACCCTGCCTCGTGCGGGATACAGCGTGAAGCTAAAAAAAAAATATTTTCAATTCAATGCTCTGGTAACGTGGCAAAACAAGGCATTGAGTTCCGACACTCAACGCACAATGCCTCTAGAATTCGGTGGAATGTAGGTATCGGAGGTGTTTTAATGAGAACAGAGTGTCTTAACACTGGGCCCCTAATTTCTTTTGCCTACCAACAAAGTTAAGGATAAAATGTGAAGCTGAAGAAAAATAATGTTACATGATATGCTACAGCTTGCACTATTACATACACATCCCATATTAACATTAACTAAAATCATCTATAATCTACGAACTCAATTTCAACCTTGTTAATATAGTTACAAATTTAAAAAACTGGATCAATCTCGGTCGTTTCATTTGCGACGGCCGTCATAGTTAAAACAACATTGTTATTCGCAATACAATTCACGGCTTCAATTGATTAGTTACAAAATGACGACACAAGTCAAACCCAATTTGAAATATCCTATCTGTTCAGCTAAAGGATTCTCATATCAAAATCCTTCAAAAAATTAGATTTTAAAGTATATTTTCGTATAGCAAACGGAAAGTGGCTAATGGCTGTCATTGTTTTAGCGTACCGTAGTTATGAAATTGTCAACCAAGTTTGTTGGCACACCGATCGACTTATTGGAGCGTGGTGATGATTTTTATTCATGTCACGGAATCCTACGTTAGTTACCTGGTAGTGGAGCGCTTGTAAAAGTGAATTTTCATAGGGCAATTGTAAAAGAGCGCTTGTATTGTCTTTTAGTGTGTATATTTTCGTTTAGAATTTGATTAAATATATACGAATTTTAGTTCTATTGCAATTCTCTTCTCTTATCTTTCTATGTCTATCTCATATTAATAATAAATTCATTCAACATTTTATAAAAAGAGAACTTCAGAAGTTAAAGAATAATTTCTTTTGATTTAGCTATAATAATTACACAAGTTAAAAACTTTTAATATTATTGTACAAAATTTTTTGCAATAAAAGTGATGTGCCTTTAAACAAACGAAATGAACGTATCAAGTCAGTTTGCGCCCATCCCTAAGTGGTTTATTGTGACAAGTGGCATTTTGACGGATGATTCTACCGCAACCGAGAGCAACTCGGTAATGGCAACATTACCTGATTTATTATGAGCGATAGGCGGATTTACGTCAGTTCAAGCCGATAACCTCTTACAAAATCGTTAAGGCACACGTTTCGAACACCTAACAGTTATTAATAATAAGATTTATAGTTACATAATTATTTATTTATAAACAATAAAAACATTATTTATGACTGTTTCGTTTTCGCCAACGCCAGGTCGCAAGATGCTGAATTCTTATGGTAATTTACGACCAAGCCTATATATGCATAAAATATAATTTATTTAAAAAGTCACTTTTTTACTGCCACCTTTGTATGGATAATAATATAATATCGCCTCGAATTTAACATTGCCGTGAAGGATTAAAGTTCAAGTACTCGTCCGTTAAACAACACAATGTTCACAATCGATCACAAGTGTTCCATTTCCAAATCGAAACCGGATATCGATATCAGAAGCAAAGCGCGGCATCGGTTCACATTACACGAATAATCGTTCCTATCCTAATGTCAAGCGTAATCAAAATATCGAGACTCCGTTCAGGTCAGCGCCTCCGAATTAAAACGAGAGATGACGCGCTATCGCATGTATCGATACAGCTGTCAAGAAACAAATAATCGATTGTCAACTTTATGGTGATGTTATAAAGAGCACATCACTGTATTGTTACGTTGGTACTACTGGAGGAGAAAGGTCGAATATTGTTCTCACGTTTTTCATTTTTCAAGATTTAGCTCTTGATATACGGCCTGGACGATGTTGTGGACGATTTGTCAAAATAAAATAAAAAATGGCGCCATATATCACAATCGAATCGTTAATTTTAAAGTGTGACACCGCCGCACCTTGATAATAGACTAAATATTTTTATAACTTTTTTTTTTTTTTTTTTTTTTTTTTTTTTATGGAAGAGACGGCAAACGAGCGTACGGGTCACCTGATTGTAAGTGAACACCGTCGCCCACGGCCCCGTGCAACTCCGAAAGAGCTACAGGAGCGTTGCCGTCTTTTAAGGTGGATGGGCACCGGGGCCCGGCATTACCTAATGCGAAACGCAGTGGCCAAAGCCACTACTTAACGCCGGTCTTAAATGCCGGGGGTGGTAACAATCCGGTCGAGTCTGCCCATGCGTGTTGCCATTGCTGGCAACATGACTCTACCACACGCACTTTAGTCGCCTCTTACTACACCATCAGTACCAGGGTGATCCTATTCTAAGCCGGGATCACACGGCTGAAAACTTTCTACTTACATATATTATTTTGTATTTACAATGATTAAGGTCGATATTTGATGTTTGCTTCATATTTATTTCTTGCAGTCGCGTGCATTACAAGTGACATAGATTACGGAGCTTTCTTTATCTTGGTATTGTAATATGACTTTTTCTTTCTTTTTCTTATATGACGTTCGTATATTAAATAGATATATGACTATTTATTTTTTTTTTCAAAAATAATAGTTAATTTAAAAGAAATTAATGTAAAAACGTTCGCAGCATTACCAGAGTGATAAAACAAAAAAAAAATGTTTGCCCCAGTAGGAATCTAATCCACACCGCTTTGACATCAAAATCAAAATACTTTGCGATAATAATTATTTGTTAAATTTTCACTATCTATGAAACATCTTTTTTTAATTTCGATCAAAAATTTCACAATATTTATCATAGCAAAGTTCTTATAATTGCTTATACTATTTTCATAAAATATAGCTAATCGTAAGAAGTACGAGACGTACAATTTAGCGTGTGGTAGAGTCACGTTGCCAGTAATGGCAACACGCATGGGCAGACTCTACCGGATTGTTACCACCCCCGGCATTTAAGACCGGCGTTAAGTAGTGGCTTTGGCCACTGCGTTTCGCATTAGGTAATCCCGGGCCACGGTGCCAATACACCTTAAAGGACGGCAACGCTCTTGGAGAAACTCCTCTGGAGTTACTCGGGGCCGTGGACGACGGTGAGCACTTACCACCAGGTGAACCGTACGCTCGTTTGCCGTCTTTTCCATAAAAAAAAAAGAAATAAAGAGATTATAGAAAACCGAACTCAAATTGATATACTAATTCAGAAATTTGGCAAATGCCAGTTACATAGGTTAAACTTATAACACCCATTTTTGAGTTGGGGCTTAAAAACATACCAATAAGAAATCTTATACTTATAAAAAATCTGTATCCATTCATTGAAAATATGTTTATAACAATCTTATCTCCTATAACAAATTTATTAATGTAATAGGACCAAACAAAGTTTTTATTTGAATGTAATTAACACTATGATATTTTGGCAACCTCCTCTTCACTTAATGTTTGCTTCATTTAAATCGATAAATGAATATAAAACGTTAATTTAAAATGTTATTAAAACTTGTATTCAATTTGTTAAATTTTTAGCTATATATGTATATATATATGTATATATATATATATATATATATATATATATCGTCTTAAAAGTGATAATGTTATTACAACAAGAAATATACTTAAAATTAGTAAACAAAATAGTGTATTTCAACCGGACGAGGCCGCGGACGGGTCGCTAGTTTAAAATACATTTGTAATCATTTACCTATTTCTCAATAGTCATTCCACATATAAACATAACAAATGATACGTATTGAGATTTAATATATCAGCATATGTTTATAAAGTACCTGGTCCCAAGGTGGACGTGTGCAGTCTTTACGGAAAGGCACATAATGTAACAGAAGGAATGACTTATGGATATACATTAAGAAGTCCATGATAATATATAATTATGTTAACTAGTTTTGTGACTATTTTTAAATATTATATCATGTTATAAATATTTTCGCTATTGTAGAGTCGTTATGGTTATAGGTCGTAGGTTCAGTTGAGGGAATATGATCTATATTTATACGCAAATCGCAGGGTAGGCAGAGGGAACTTGGGAACCTAGTGTTAATACACTCTATTTAGTTACGTTCCGTCGCGCTTTGCCTTGTTACCAGAGCGAATAAAAGAAAATATTAAATATTTCACTTCTTTAAATGGGTATCGAACCCAATATCTGTCGTTTCCAGTAACACAATTGTACTCCTACACCACGGCTTTATTTATCGTATATTGACCTAATTTATTATTTAACTGTAGAATTATTTTGGTTAGAAAAGCTTATCTCAGGAGCTGGTGGCTTGGACTTACTGTTTTTATGTGGTATAGTACATTTTAAAAAAAAAATAAAATAAAGCCCCATTATAAAAGCTAACTTAGCAAAGGTTTACGTTATATTATACAGTCAATGATAAAACTGAATAATCTAAAAAAAATATAAAGCGTTCTCTTTAAGTCACAATTTAGACTTGTTTCAATAAATATTTCCTGCCCTATTTCAGTTTAAATTGAATTATTAAGTTTTTGTACAGTATATTTCATAATAGACATATATTATACAGCTTCACGCTGTATCCCGCACGAGGCAGGGTAGGCAGAGGGAACCCGGCAACCTAGTGTTAAGACACTCCAGTCCACTTCCGTTCCCCACTTTCTGCCGAATTTGACGCATTGCGTGTTGAGTGGCGGAACTCTACGCCGCGCCTGCCTTATTACCAGAGCGAAGAAAGGAAACACTAAATATTTAAATAGAAAATATTAAATATTTCATTTCCTCGACTGGGGATCGAACCCAGAACCTGTCGGTTACAGTCACATGCTAGTGCCGCATACATATTATACATTTATAAATATTCTATATATTTAAACACTGCGGTAGGTAAGACGCAAAGGGAGCACCATAAAATAAGCTATAAGTTTTATACCTTACTTTATGAAGTCCTAATGGGATAGAGAATTTACTCAGGGCAAAATTTATGAGAGTTACGAGTTACAATGTATTTATACGACGTTCTTGTTTGATAATGATTTCGCGATGCGACTGGCATTTTGTATGCAGAGGTTGGTAAATCTGAAACAAAATAGTGATCTGTAGATACACGGCCGAAACATCACGATTGTGATGTTAGTTTAATTTAATTATTATTTGCTCAGTGTTTTTTATAGTATATATTGTAGAGTAGGCAGAGGGAACTTGGGAACCCAGTGTTAAGACACTCAGTTCCCAGATATTTACTTTCATTCTATAATTAAAGGTAAATTGAGGCATTCCTTATTGAGTCGCGGAACTCTGCCTCGGTATCAGAGAGAGAAAACTGAAAGTATTCGATATTTCATACGAAATTAAAACCTACAATATATTTTGCAGTCAAATTTAACTTTACTATGTGGAAAATACCAAAAACATAATAGAAATACCATCATTCCTTCTTAGAACAAAATCTAAAGCAATTCATCAAACAAGAGCAAATATTAAAATATTAATAACATACATATATCATCACTTTGCTAATTTTTCAATTCTACACGTCACAACATCCACATCCAGAATGGATACCTATTAATCACATCTGCCAGTTTCCGCAATAATAAATAAATCGAAAAATCTCTCACAAACACTTTACTGTCACATAAAATATACTCAATACCGATACGTTTGTAATTCAAAAGCTTTATCGAGTTTAAGACGCTATTAGAGGCTGTATAATAAATGTTATTATAGTATTTAATGTATATGACATTGCTTTTTTCAGTTAATATACTTCAGTAACTAAGAGATATATGTAGTTGAGTATAGAGTTAGAAGAGCATGTGGGTTCGATTCTCACTCAAGGTGTAATTTGTTTTCATTCCCTAGATCAATAACAAAATTTGGCTACTACAGCTCTGTTCTATTTCGTGCGGGAAAGAACGTCAACAAAAAACAGAGTGTCTTGACGGATGAAACGGAGTGTTTTTATTTCATACTCTATTCCAAGCATAGTAAAGTAAGCAGAGAATCGGTTAGAACCTAGTGTTAATACTCTCTCTCCCCATTAAGACACTTTTGTACATGAGCTTCCGCCGAATTTGAGACACTGTATGTTGAGTGGCAGAACGCCATGTTAATAGAGGAAGATCGTAAATATTTAACTTAATATTTTCATTCCCTCGACGGAGAATCAAACCTAGAACCTGTCACATTTACGAAACACTAGAACAGGTCCCAATAATTTGATCCACCAAGAGTCATTTCTTTCCTTTTCATTTGAAAACAAAAACTTTTCAAATTGTGTTATTAGAAGCACTGTAAGAATTTATGGTCCCACCATTAAAGTCTACCGTTTTATTATCAATAAATAATAACGTACATTAAAACTAATGTTAGCTTGAACTCGTAAATATATTTACTCTTTTTAATAGTCCATGCAGGGTCTTTGCAAAATATGTGTAAAACTTTGTATTCATTACTCCGGTCTCTGTTTTCATCGATTACGGAATGATCGGACTCAAAATATTGTTCTGACCGCAACTAAGCCGTATTTCATTATTAAAATCATTGCCTGTTATGACACAGCGGTAAAAGCGCGATTGTCAATGCGACAGGTTGTAGATTTGATCCCAACTCAAGGAAATTAATAATTTAATATTTTGCTCATGGTAAATAAATTTCCTCCACTATGCATATGCTTACGCGATGGTAACGGCGATATAAAATAGAAGTGTTCTAATGGGAACAGAGTGTTTTAACTTGATATTATTTTACAAGGAAAGTGGAAATAACTATTTTTTCCACGTTCAGTATAAAATAATATCTTATAACTACGTACCCTCTGCCTAGCCTTTAATATAGCGAGATACACCGTAATAAAATAATTAAAAGATGATTAATTAGTTCATAATTTAACTATATATTACGATATAACTTGATATCACTAGTATTAGGATACTAGGTTCCCAGGTTCCCTTTACTTATATCCCTATATCTGGGATACAGTGAAATACCAAAAAAATGTACTTAATTAATAACGAAAAATACCATCCAAGATCACTTCTACATGCGCAAGAGTGGATACGCTACACTCATAAATCTAACAAACGTAAATATAATGACGCGAACTGGAAATAAAGTCGAGCCTTATTCCGCCATTAAATACAATACAGCATTAACCTTGGAAGTCCATGCAATCTAACAAATATATTCATAAATACTTCAGCTCACTATAATGGTCCCATACGCGACGACGGTGTTGCATTAAGGACACTTAAGGATCTCGAAAAAGGTAATTTAGTAATTGATTGCGTTTTGTTTTCTTAACAAACCAGTCACAAGTATAGGAATGTTGACACGGTAGGTTGTAGGTTCTATTTCTACTTGGAAAATTAAATGTTTAATATTTTCGATTTTTTTCGCGGCGTTGAGTTCCGCCACTCAACACATAATACATGGGAATGGAAATGACTGGGAACGAATTGTCGTAACAATTGACTCCCAAGTTCCCTCGCGCCTACCCTACTTAAGTGAAGATTAAAAATGAAAGAATTTTTCTTGCTTCACACTATATCCTGAATATGGCAGAGTAGGCAGATTAAACATAGTGTTAAGACACTACCTTTTCCGAGGCACCGCCCAATATTCGTGACATTGCATGTTTTAGCAATTCAACGTAACACAGTCTAACCAGACCGAGAGACAGAAAAAGTTTATTCTTTCAAATAGGAATCGAACTTCAACCCTTTATAGTACACTATGCCGGTGCGCCACTGCGGCCATTAACTATGCTGAAGTAAACAGAATGTTAAATACGAAAGCTATATATATTTACTTTGTTTTTCTTCTCGTCTTTAAATATTTACAAATCAGTAGCATAGTTAAAAGTTAAGAAAATTAATAAAATATAACTGAATTAATAAAATAAACCTAAATAATTATAGTAATATTAAAGAAATATTTATGTTGACTTTAAACTAAAAACATTATAACCTTATATGAAATTAGAAAATATAGAAACTAACATATTTCTAGGCAAGTGACATCTCAGGTACTTCAGGTCAAAGGTGGGCAAGCCGGCGACTCGTCCAGCCGTCTCATATATAATTATACATATATTGTTGCTCAACGTGACATATGTGAATACTATCGTAGCGTAGTTGTTATACGCGAAAGTGTGGGTTCAATTCCACTCAGAAAAACGATTTTATATGACATATATTTTTATATTAAATATTTTTATTTCCTCGATCTTGCAACGAGGAAAAGCATGACATCGAGTTTCGTCACAACAAATGCCTCAAATTCGACGAAATGTTGGGTAATGAAAGTGTCTTATCGGAAACGGAGTGCGGGATACAAGGAGAACCTAAATTTTTTTTTTTTTTACTATGTTTTAAAGTGTTATTCCACACTTAGGACAGAAAATACTAAACTTAAATTTTAAAAAGCGTATAAAAATTTTGAACGAAGCAGGATTTGAACCCGCGCCTCTGGAACACCGTTCCAGCGCTCTGACCACTAAGCCATTCGTTGGAACGAATGGCTTAGTGGTCAGAGCGCTGGAACGGTGTTCCAGAGGCGCGGGTTCAAATCCTGCTTCGTTCAAAATTTTTATACGCTTTTTAAAATTTAAGTTGAGAACCTAAAAATTAAAAAAAATACTACTATTGATGCAATGCCTTATCTATATTTGGGACACATCTACATGGTGGTTAAAAACCACTTAGACGTTACGAATTTATATTAACCATAAAAGACCTTCAATTTTTAAATGAGACAAAGACAATGGCCACTTTAATAGTTCGTTTCTAGTTCAGAGCGCTGTTCGATGAATATTTAGATATCGTATATTCTATATTATATGAATACGTATTGCAATTTTTTTGTTTAAATTTTATACTAAAGGATAGTTTATAAGGTTGCAGGTGCTGTTTCCACTCGGGAGTAAATTTTAGATCATTAGGTGGAAAGTGGAGAGTTGAGATTGGGAACCTTAGGGTTCCCATTGCCAATTTTCTTTACACTTTTATTTTACCCGATATACAATGCGATTGATATTTTTTACGATAATTTTTCGATATATTTAAACATAATACTTATAACCTGTTGTATTCACCTCAATATTCTACAAAAACCACTACCTAGTTAGTTAAGTAGCCATTACAATATAATCGTACTAAGCCACAGCGAGCATCATTTATTTATGAATAAAATATTTAAATGAAAACGTATACGTACATAAGTAACAAATTATGCACAAATTGCGACGCAACCCGTCGTATTCACGGCAAATAATCTGGCCAATTAATTATAATATCAGGCGGACTTGTACAACAGGAAAACTCAATCCACTCATCTTGTCGGTCTGGTCTGGTTGGTCTGGTCTGGTCTGGTAGGTCTGATAAGGTCTGGTATTGAGTTCAAAGGGTGAGTTCGTAGTTGTGTGAAAATTTTCATGTCATCCAGTAATATAAACAGCTTTGTCTAAGTTTTCTATCAGGCTATAAATTATGTTGTTTCTCTAGAAACACTTCTCTTGTTAATATTCTTACATTGGGCGCTAAGTGACACTGGCAATTTAACTTTTTATTACACAATAATTAGGCTCTTTATTAAATTTTGCTGATTATCTGAAATATTTATATATAAGTGATTATATAAGGGACACCATAGAGTGACTGCAAACGCGACAAGTTGTGGGTTCATTAAATAATTTCATTTATTTCATAAAAAAACAAAGTGTGGCGTTGAGTTCCGCTACTCAACGCAAAATGCTTAAAATTCGGCAGAAAGTGGGGTACAGAATGGAGTGTCATAACACTAGGTTCCCAAGTTCCCTTTGCTTACCCTGCCATGTGCGGGATGCAGTGTGAAGCTGAAAAATTTATTAATTAAAATTAACAATCCTTTATAAATTACTTAGTAAACTTTAACTGAACTAAAGTAAGTGATAAAAATAACTTTAGTAAAAGATAATTCTAAAAATGTCGCCTTTAACCGCGCATACACCCAATGTAGTGAGCCGGCGCGGGCGCCGACTCTATCTAACATTCGATCTCAAACGGCGTTTACACATTCGTAAGATTCGGATCACGCGCGGAACGCGATTTAAAGATGGCATTGTTTCAGTTTAAATTCTTCGTCTATGACGCGATCGGTGCAATCGCACTCAATTTATAATTCACCCCGTGTTCCGAGAATATTTTGGCAATGATCAGTGATCATTGGAAACAAATATATCTTAGTTGATTAAAACGATACTGACAATAATCCAAAACCTCCGTGAAGGTTAAAAGACTTTCAAGAAACATCAATCCACTCAAACGTATCGATTTTGCCTTTTAATTTTCGTTAATCCGAAAACGTAGACAATAGAATTGGTTTACATAATGAATTAAAGTCCAAGGTCGACAAATGAAACCGTATATAAACGAACGTAGCCGACCGGAACCGAACCTGTGGCCTATATCCAACGGAAGTGACGTCTTAGGCCGTAAACACTACGTTAGTAAGGTAGTGGTTTCACTTTCGACGTTACGCACTCGGCTTGTAACCAGTAGCCCGTGTAAATACAGCTTTACTTGCTCGCTTTAGAAGATAATTTGAAATTTTATATCATACATAATTTACGATGTAAATTTTAATGATATCATTAATATTCTATGATTAAAGACCACTTACATATCTATTTAATCACAGTATTTATAGGTTCATAAATCATTTGTTTTTACTATGTTGCCCTCTAAACTTTTCTATCTCTTTCTTTTCAGTCATTCTTCGGCCGCTCGTACAACAATTTGAACTCCATTACTGAATGCAAGAACAACGGTGACTGCGTTATCAACAAAAAGAACAGAACAGCATGTAAAGCGTGTCGACTGCGCAAGTGTCTTATGGTCGGTATGTCAAAGTCCGGTTCGAGATATGGAAGAAGATCAAATTGGTTTAAAATACACTGCCTATTACAAGAACAGCAACAAGCTGCGCAATCGCAGTCCCCTCCAAGGGTGCCATCATCACCACATTTAGCGCCACCGTTTCCGCCACATCTGTTTCCAGGTCTTGCAAGACCGAGGACTAAAGAAGAATTAGCTTTGTTAGGCCTCGATGATTATAAAATGCCCTGCTCAGGTTCACCTGATTCTCACCGTAGTGGCTCGTCTCCTAAGTTAGATGAAAAGACACGGATCACACAATCTCGTCTCCCAGATAGACCATTGACACCTCCTAGGGATGCTTTTCTACCCCTTCCCTTAGCCAATATATCCTTGCCTCATTTCCCTCATTCACCATTTTTACCACCGCCACACTTCAGTCCGTTTCCCCCCAATCACCTTCTTTTCTCGCCTGGATTCCATCCCATTTACTCGAGACATTTATTGGATCATGCAGCTCTAAGGCAAGCAGCTGAAAATAATAACGATGTAAGAATTGATGATAATAACACGGAATCTTCAAAGCGATTCTTTTTAGATGAAATTCTTAAACAACAACGATCTACACTGCCAACACCACAAAAAGAAATCATTTCTGAAGAAGAATTTGTTCCCACACCACCAGCTGAGAGGAGAACATCCGAATCTCCACTTCAAGAAAACCCAATGGACTTATCTGTTAAATCAGACGGCAGGTCGAGCTCAGCCCGACGGCGGTCTGACGACAGTGAAGTGATTACACCTGACAATGACGATCTACTATCTGGTAGCGACCAAGCATCCGCCAGCGAAGAGGAAGACATGCCCTACTCACAAATAAAGAGAATTAAACTTCACCCTCTAGATTTGACGACCAAAGTCTGATGCCAACAATGTAAAAACGCTTCGCTAGCGCTGATCTGACTTATCGCTTTGTCCACTCTGAGGCCAGTAAATTAAGTGGTGATCGTTACGATCGAAGGGCAAAAGCGTTTGTTTTGTAAATTGTTATTAATTGAAGAGTCTATCCAAATATGTATCTTAAGTAGTGTAGTATGAAAATGTTATTGTGTTATCGGCATAAGCCTCGGTTGAAGGTTGTACAAACAGTGTATATATTAAATTATTCGTACCCTAAGTGTAGATTAGTTAGCTGGTTTTGTAAAGGAATTGGATCCAACGAAAATTAATATAACTGCGTATATATATAAGTAATATTTTTGTATAACTATAATATAATTTATTAAATTTTAGTAGATTTTTGATTGGAGTGTCGTTTGATGATTTAACAAGCGTTAAATTCGGGTGCATTGTTTGTTCTTGTATCACAATTATATGCTGCATACATAACATTTTGCAGAATTTACATATTTTATTAAAACATTCCTTGTACTTTTATGTAAAACTAAATTTTGTGCTTATCTGTATAAATATAGGACAGTATGATTATACTCATCTTATGAATCGTGGCGAGGCAGGACTCAGGTTGTGGGTTCAATTCCTACTCGGGTTAACGTTTATTTTGAACTATTTACAGGTTCCCGCTCGGTCAGATAAATCGTTCAGTTCCACACAACATCAATGTCAAATCGGGACATACAGCGTTAAAGTGCTTCTTTATAATTATCTTTGACATTCCTATAAATTTGCTCAATTTGTCTTTATAATATATACCTATTTCATATTTCTTATGTACTCATGTAGTGAAATTTAGTCGCGAATACATACTCAAATGTAATTTAATTATATATTGTGAGAAATGTTTGTGTATAATTAATATATAAGTAGCATGTTTTATGAATGTTTTGATTTAATGCAGTCTACAGACGTACAAAATAAATATTCCCGCACTCGATATTGGTGTTTGTATTATTTAACATCCACTATACCTTCAGAGTAAGAGCTTTTTTTTTATTAAACAAAGTCAACCTGCGGCGTTCAGTTCCGCAACTAGACAAGCAATGTCTCAAACTTGGGACTGTAATATCTCAATGAAAAAGTGATTATGGCAGATTTTTACACTATTGGGGTATCCTTTATCTATACTTACTTACTTATTTTTTGTTTTAATATTATTTTACTTATAAATATAAAAAAATAAAATACTGGGAGAATTTCATTAAAATTTAAATATAGAAAAATATATTTCTTTAAAGCAAATTAATTAAATAAAATGTAAGCCGTAGAAATCCTTGGTCGTTAAACACGGTTCACGGTTAGTGAACATTTGTGGGTTCGACTCCCACCGAGAGAAATTATATGATTTAAATAAACAAATAAAAACAAAATAACTTTTGTTTTAAAAGATAAGTAAACATAAACAAATATCAGAAATGGTTTTAAATAAAATAGAGAATTCACAACACTATCTCTTCGAAAGCATCGTGATTCACGAAGTCCGAGGTTCAATCCAGGTCGCTTATTTAAATTGCCAATGAAAGATTCGCAGCTTGGTGGAAACGTGTTGATTATGCCAATTACATACAAAATATATCTTTTAGGATTTATAAGTTACATCTCTAGTATAGTGGGTGTGTTTGTAAACGCGATTGTTGTAGATTCGATTCCCGCTTGAGGTCATGATAAGAATAGAGATGTTTTAGCACTTGGGTACCTCTGCCTATCCCGCTTATTGCTAGAGAAGTATAAAAAGTAATGTAAAAATTTTGATGTTATAAAAATTCTTCTTACGACAATATTTTCTAGAATACGAGTATCTTTAATCTGTGATGAAAATAGCGTTACGTGTTTTGTGAAGAAGAGCTCAGCGATAGTTATGAATTCGATTCCTTTTTGTGGAAATTAATTGTTTTCACTTCCTCGCTTATCAGGACACTTTCTCTATGTGATAATGAGTTACCGCCTTGGAAATTGGTTGAGGATGCTTGAAGAATGATGTGTGTTAAGACAAGGCTACTTCGACATAGCAGGTGGCCTACCCTGGTATATGCTTGAAAAAGCGTAAAACTGAGAAAAAACCTTTAATATACATATAACCTCAACTTCAATCAACACGCAATGCCTCAAATTTTGAGTGAAATTACACTAGATTCCCTCTGCCTCTCTGTCATGTGAAAAAAAAGAATCTTCAACTTTATAACTTAAGTGTCTTCCTTACTCTATATTTTTTTTAATTGGTACGATATCCCCGGAGGGTGAACCCAAATAATTTGTGACCAGTTTTGTTTTTTACCATTTGGTTCCTAATTACACAAGATTTTTATAAAATAAACATATTCTTCAAATTTGGTCATATAAGATTCAACGTTTAGTTACACCATATATAATTTAACTATTGCCTAATATGCAAACATAAAAAGTGGCTTTATTTTATTCATTGAATGATTTAGATTAAACCGGCAAAGTGCGAGAAGAAATCACGCATGCAGGATTCCGTACAATCTACAGCCTAAAACAGCAAAAAATATATATATTTATACAAATAAAATATACGAGCTGTATGATAGCTCTCTTGAATATTTTTTTTTTTTGCTTTTTAGTATTTTTTACTTGTTATAGCGACAAAAGAAATATATCATCTGAGAAAATATTAACTTTCACCCTTCATGAGATTTTCAGCCCAGTGAACGAGGAATAGGCGAACAGACATATAGAAAGCGTATTCTTGGTAATACGTTACCGTTTTGCCCTTCACATACGGAACCCTCAAGAGAAAACATTTTGAACCAAATATCAAATAAATTATCATTTTATAGATTAGAACTAATTTAGTCACGCATTTAACTTAATATGAAAATTAATATTCCGCTATGAATTTAAATCAGTATTAAGAGACATCGATCGAGTCGAAAGTGTGATTTAAAGTTCGAAATTATTATACTTATAAAATATATTAATCGTTACGTTACTTTAATTTTACTAACTAATTGTCGCTCACTACTTTAACACGTTACATGGAATGAGTACTCGTACGTACGAGATATATTTAAAAAGTATCGCAATTTTTTTGTCTTTTCCCCTTTCTAGGACTTAAAAAAACCTCTCGATCTCGATGCTTCTCTATCTCGCCAATCATAGCGTAGCGGTGACCTTTCATGATACTCTTTAGTTTCAAGAACAATATAAAGTCACATCTGGGTAAAACAGTGGCTGCAGCACAATTTATGTGTTGTTTTTGGCCAAAAAGTCGCGCACAAGCAACTATGTGTGTGTAGGGGCGTCATTGTGGTGCAAAAGCCAAGTCTCTTATTCTTCCACAGATTCAGGCGTTTCTGCTAGATTGCTTCGCGCAAATTGCGTATAACTTGCAGGTAATATTTCTTACTGACCGTTCTACCCTGTGGCAATAACTTATGCTGCACCACATCGCACCACATGGAATCGAAGAAAACTCTAAGCAAAACTTTCACTTTGAACTTGGCGCGCTTTTTTGATCTTGGTTCCTGTGGCAGCTTCCATTGAGATGATTGAGCTTTTCCTATGTTATAACCATAAACCCACGATTCATCAGTTCAGTTACAACCCTCTGGAGAAAATTTGGGTCGTCGCAAACAGAGTTCAACAGATGATTAGCAATGTTCATGCGATGCTGTTTTGGTCGAAATTGAGCAAATATTAGTATAAATTCCACGCCGTCCCGTCTCATGCACAAAACATTGATAAATATCAAATCACTCGAGCCAATCGATATGTCTTGGTGCTAAGCAACTTGTCTAACGATGATTCGATCATTGGCCCATACTATTTTCTACATTTCATTAATTTTTTCGTCTGTTGTTGAAGTGTTCGGACGTTCTTCGTCGTCCACATCTTCTCGGCCTTTAGAGAACAGTTTGTAGTACCGATAAACGTTGCTTCGGTCCAAGGTAGCTTCTTTGTAAGGTACCAACAATAGAGAACACAGGGTCGCAAGGGCGTCGTCTGTGAGACGCGAACCACGACTTGCGTACATCGTTCGTAATGGAGGACATTGTTTCGCTCAGTCCGAGCTAGGCCTACTGGGTAGGGCTAAAGAAAAACTGAGACTTCGTCTGTACCACCGGGAACGGTGTTTGTAACGTGATTGATCCGGATCTAGTTCCCAGCTCTCATGCTCCAGCAGCCATGCACCCGAGCTGTGGCAGCCAACCAATACTTCAGCCGCCACTATCGTTCGCTTCTAACCGCGCTTGGTCCACCAAGCAGCCCTTGACTTTGAGCCGGTGAAGACACTAACTTGCTGCGCGCCAAGTTGGACCCCCGGTTATAACTGTTTCGTAATTTTAATTCATTTCGGAAACGAGCCCACAACCTGTCACGTTTCTAGTCACACGTCTGGCCCCTGCGCCATGACAGGCTTTAAGTGTCATGATAGTAGATATAAAGTATATAAATCGATCGTGGTTCAGCATTACAAAGACTGAGTGTAAAGAAAATTTGTTATAGATTTAACACCAACTCGAGCCAATGAATTCTTTATATACATTCCCGCTCTAGTCAGATTTGATTTACGAAAATGCGAAGTTGATTTACGTCAATTACCTCGCAACATCTTTACTCCTTGTGGACAGTAGTAAATAATGCGTAGATATAAGATTATGACAAATAGTTCTGCAGAGTGTAATCGATTGCAAGATATGGACAAGGACTTGGGAGGCTAGTGTTAAGTTACTCTATTCCTCACTTTTCACAGAGTTTTGAGACTTGATTGTTATGTGGCGGAACTCAACGCTGAGTATTAGCATGTTACCAGAGCCATAAAAAAAACATTTTTTTGAGACGGAATCGAATCACCAGTTTCGTTTACAGTCGCACACGTATGGCCCCGGGCCTCTCAACCTGTACTTAACGTTGGAAGTGTCACAATGAAGACGAAGTGTCCTAACACAAGTTTCCCAAGTTTCTATTGCCCAAACCACTATATGCGGGGTAGAGCGTAGAGCTGAAATAAAACTGAGAAGCAAATGCCACTCATAATTAAGCATAGTGTTATTATCTGAGTACATTGTAAGTGGTTTTAGTACTTTTAATAAATTAAATTTATTATGACTTTTAATAACATCTTAAAAATAATTTAGGGATTTAATATTTTAGTATACAAATTAAGATGGTTCTAAGAAATATATATGTACATATTTTAACACATATGGATAACAGGTATTTATTTGTACTTATATATTTAGGCCTAGTTAGTTACTAGTGGCCGCCTCCAACTTCGGTTGCTTTAACTGTAAAATGTAAAATCTATTTTTTTTTCCGTCTTCATAGAAATTTTAATGCGTGTGCAGGGTAGAGAGTACCCGGGAAACTAGCATTAAAACACGCTGTTCCCATTGGGACACTTCCGTTGCTGACTTTCCACTAAATTAAGGTATTGCATATATGCCTTGCAACCACACATCGTGACTAAATTAGTTATAAAGTATAATATTCATAATTTAAAGAAACAATTTGTATCGTTAATTTTTTTATTGAATTAATTGAGAATTCACATATAAAATAATAATATATTTTTTTTAATTTTCTTAAGTAACGATTATACCTACGACCTTTCGTGTTTATAGTTAGTTGCAAGTAAATCTAAAGCTACGAAAGGAATTAAAACTAATATACAAAAATGATTATATAAACAACCAGCGTTGCGTTCCGCCTCTCAACACACAAAGCCTCAAATTTGGCGGAAAGTGAGTAACGAAAGTGTTTTAATGGGAACGTAGTGTACTCTAAGTTCCCAAGTTACCTCTGCCTATTCTGCTTTATGCAAGATACAGCTTTAAACTAAAAAAAAAATATGAGTAAGTTTATAAAACGCCATTACAAATCACACACGTCTCTAATCACGTAAAAAAAAACCGCCGTACGCGAACTGTACAATTATCAATTTGTCGGTTGTCGGGACTCTTGCGAAAATGTTCTGTAACACACATACACACATACATATAGATATACATATGTGCCAAATATATTCCAAAAGATCATTGTATTTGAATTATTGCTAAACACAATTTTATAATTTAGTGCCTGCAGTAATTACGCGTAGACCGCGACCTACTTGCCGTGTAAGTGTCGAGTGTAAATACAATTTTGTATTTATCTACTTATGTATAGAAATTGAGCTGTAACGTTTTAAACTTATATATTACAATATGTACGGGTAAAGGCCTGTCGTGGTGCAGCGGCACAAGCGTGTGACTGTAGCTGACAGGTTGTGGATTCGACCCCCAATCGAGGAAATTAAATACTTAAAATTTTCAAATTAAATTTTTAATATTTCATTTCTTCGCTCTGGTAACAACTTTCACTTCGTTGATTATTTGTTAATTAGGCAGAAAGTTGGGAACGGAAGTGGAACCGAGTGTCTTATCACTAGGTTTTCCAAGTTCTGTCTGCCTACCCTGCCATGTGCGGGATACAGCGTGAAGCTGAGTGAGTGAGTGGGATATGAAATCCCCAAAGTAGGGAATGAACCTACTGCGTTTACAATCAGACGTGAATTAATTTTCATCTTATAAATCTTGAATTCAAAGTAGATTGGAATATGTTTTCTGTCTACTGTATTAAACTATAATGATTTAATAATCGATGATATACAGATTTGAAGTTTGTCGTGGCGCAGCGGCGCCGGAGTACAACTGTAAACACTACAGACTGTGGGTTCGATCCCTACTCGAATCGACTCGGAAATGAAATATTAATTATTATTTTTTTTTTGCTTTGGTAACGAGGCAAAGCGCAGCGTGAGTTCTGCCACTTAAAACGCCATCTCTCCAGAATTCTGCGGAAACTGGGGAGCTAAGTGTCTTATCACTAAACGTAGCGTAAAGCTGAAAACAAAATTAATAACACAGTAAATTAATTATAATAATTAAATGGTAAAGACCATTGCGTGACTGGCACCAATCTCTATCGACTTTAGCGAACAAAACCGAACCTTACATAACAAAATTTTGATAGCTCGGAGCTAAAATTAAAATACTATATTTTCACAAACACACAAAAGTCATCGCATTTATACGTTATAGGTACGTTAGTACAGTGCCATGTGAACGGCGCTCCTTGACCCGGAGGCACGAGCATCTTCACATAGAGCTAATGCCTCTAGATGGATACTTAAAAGATAATATAAATAAATTATTATACGCTTAAGTTTTTATTGTAATAAATATTTCTCGAATTAAAGCCTGTCATTGCACAGGGGCAGGGTTATTGTAAGCGCGAAAGGTTGTGGGTTTCATCTTTAATCGAGGGAAAGACTTGAATATATTTAATATTTTCAAATTAAAAATTTTAATGTTTTCTTCGCTCTGGTTACAAGGCAAAACGCGGCGTTAAGTACCGCCACTTGGCAAGCAATGCCTTAAATATGGTGGAAAATTAAGAACGGAACGGAATGTCTTAGCACTAGGTTCACAAGTTCCCTCTGCCTATCCTGCGGCCTATATCTGCCATATGCGGGATACAGCGTGAAACTATGAAATATTTATAACTTGCATTCAAAGGCGGTGGTTATAGGTTCAATTCATTCATCAAAAAACAAGGAAAATCTTAATACTAGATTCCCTCCGCCAAGCCTGCAACATGCGGGTTAGAACGTGAACGCTATATATTTGTTCACTATCTCTCGAATATTTGCTACATCGAAAGAACAATAATTAAGTGTTGTTCTCTACTCTATACATTTTTTCATCGTGAGGGAACTCTTACAAATACAATACTCGAATATAAAGTCGAGCGGGTTATATGAGACTCATGGATTGGAAACTGTAGGCCGTCCATAATACTCACTATAATATCCAAGTGCTTGTCCTCTCTGCCGCCACTGGCTAAGGGACTACTGTTTCTAGGAGCTTTTTCTTTGATATCAAGCAGTAGAATCCAGTTAGGCTAGCCGTGGAATAATTCCACTTTATATCCAAATTCAAATATTTTTTATTCAATATAAGAAGTTACAAGCTTCGTTTTTTGAACGTCAAACAATTTACCACCAGTTCACTAAAGTTACTGCCTCAGACCAGAGAAGAACCGGCGAAAGAAACTCAGCGGGATATATTTTTTTAACTAAAGCATTTGTATAATTGTCAAGTATTATAATATGATGTGGAATCATATTATAATACTTGACAATGGTACATTTCATTCATATTGCAGATTACGTATCTATGTATGGGAGCTTCAATTGCTACTTTACCAGGTATATTAAATTATAGGTATATAAACATTATTGGACTCATATGAGATATCATTAAATAGATTAACAATACGAAAATAACAACGATTTGTAACTAGAATTATTACGAAGAAATCCATCAAAATAAGTTATAATAAGTAAAGCGACCTAAGAAAACTAAAAGATCTTTTATCATCATCATTTAGATAGAAACAATAATACTATTTTCCAAGCTTTATAAAATACTTAATAATTTTTGGGCTTCACGTCGTCCACTTTAAGAGACATAACTTACTTGCGGAACTAAACGCCGCACTTTATTTTGTTATCAGAGCTAGAAAATAAGGATTCATTCTCCCACGTGTGAATTGTAATTACAACAATTAGGTTGACAATCATACACTGCGCAGCCTCTCTCTCAACTTCACACTGTAATCCGCACATAGCAGTGTAGGCAGAAAAAACCGGGGAAGCTAGTGTTAAGAGACACCTAAGCCACATCCAGCACATCTATCACATACAAGTAAACGCAGGTAAGCACTTGTGTAACAGTAGTAGAGCCAGCACAATAACTGCTGTGTTATAGGTCATTTTGTATTGAATACGTAATTAGGAGAGTCCGACTTCTTAAAACTTGTCTTCTTAAAACTTTCAAAACAATTATGTCTATTACGAAAATCGTTAATGTGTCAAACAATGAGATGATTTAAATGCTTTTTCATTATTTACTTTACATTAACCTGACAATCTTATAAACTTGATGGGTAACTTCTTTACTTTAGCAATTAGACAAAATACGGCGTAGAGTTACGCTATTCAACTTGTAATGTGCCAACAACTACGCAAAGCTACTGGAGTGTGTCTATATTAAGATCTCTTTAGCATTCTGCTGTACATATAAAATATACAAGAAGAATTAAAAAAAAAACAAATTTTACATTTTATTCTCCTAAATGTTAAACTATTTTACTATAGAGATTTAATGCCAAAGAAATATATTATTTTTTATTTTATTTTATTTTATTCATAAAACCAACAGCTTATAAATATAGTATTAACATATAATATACAATAAATAGTATAGCCAATAACAGGTTTCACTTCATTTAACATATGAGTGTTATGGAGATATCGTTGAGATAGTAAGAAAGAATACAAAAAATACAAAAAATTACAAAAAAATAAAAAAAAATATAAAAAAATACAAAAAATTACGGTCGCAATCAGTAAGTACAATGTTTTACAGGAATTTTAATAATAATATTCAGTTATTAAGAAATATATTCATGGCATTTTTCTAATATGTATCTGTTACAAATGTTGCGTGTTTAATTCGGGTACCCAACTCCATACTTAATCTTATTAGAAAGAAACAAATATAATTTGTTCACTTACAACGAAGAAACAACAATTTAACAAGGTAAGTGGAACCTGGCGCTGAGACATTTCGTTCCCCACGCAACACCTAATTTCAGATATAGTACAAGTTGAGAAGCAGAGCTCAACGCCGCGCTTGATCTACCAGAGCTAGAAAACAAATATAAATTAAATATAATCATTGCTCCGAGCAGGAATCGAATTTAAAACTGTCCACAGTTGACTGCTGTTCCAATGTACCCTTATTTAGCAACATACCTTTATTTAGCAGTAATTAGCAAAGACTTTAGTAATCTTATCAACCTCGAATTCTTATCAACCAAAATGGCTAATAATTTCATAGAAATGTCAAGAATTAAGAATGAATAATAAGTCAATTGATAAACTACATACCCATCATTTGAGTGTATATAATTTAATTCAATATACCAAAGTGCTTAAAACACTAGTATCGCTCTGCTATGACCTTCTATATCTACCTACATATACATATATGTATGTGAGAATTTGTAATATAATACAGTTGAAGTATGATGAAATTTACTTATTAAATATACGTTCATAATTATTATAGGTAAATCATGATTAATATTGAATGTACTTTGTTTTGAAGTTTTTATCTTTTATCAGTTTATGTGTAGGATTAAAATAATTTATAAGTTACATATAACGATTATTTAATATTATATATTTTCATTACCTTGCTCTGGTAACGAAGTAAGAGCGGGAAATTGAGTTCCACCACCCAATACCTCAATGATTCAATTCAGCGGAAACGTGGGGACAAAACGAAGCATCTTAGCACTATATTTCCAAATTCCCTAGAACTACTTTGCTGTAATTAAAAATCATTACAATTGTAAATTTCCGAGGTCCGAGGTAAATCTGATCACAAGTGCATTGCTATGTCGAAATGTTATTTTTTTTTTTTTGCGATAAATAGACCATCCCAATAGAAAAAAAAATAGCTTTCATAGTATCGCGCAGATGGCAGAGTATACAGAATTCAGGAACCTAGTCAAATTAAAATTCAAATTCAAATATTTTTATTCAAAATAAGAAGTTACAAGCTTCATTTTTTGAATGTCAAACAATTTACCACCAGTTCACTAAAGTTACTGCCTCAGACCTGAGAAGAACCGTCGAAAGAAACTCAGCGGTACACGTCTTTTTTTAATAAAAATTTTACATCATATAATCAATTGTGACAATGATACATTTGAAATAGCCTGGAGCGAGCATTTTATTCCCAAGACGTGTTATCATTTATAAAATCGTTAATTTGGTAATAACCTTTAACACACAAACGTCTTTTCACAACTTTTTTAAATTGCGAAATAGAAAATTCTCGGACGTTTTCTGGGATCCTACTGTAAAAGTGTACACCCTGACACATAAAAGAATTACGGACTTGATGCAATCGAGTTATAGGTGCACTAAGATTAAACTTATTTCTACTATTAATATTATGTATGTTCCCCGATTTTGCTAAATTCGTTAATATTGTTCTTGACATACATAATATTTTCAAAAATGTATTGCTATGCAACTGTCATTATATTAATTTCTTTAAATTTTTCCCTTAATGAATATTCCCTTCCCCTTAATGAATATTCCCTTCCCTAATTTATAGATTGCACGAATAGCTCGCTTCTGCAAGACAAAGATTGATTGAATACCGGCTGCATTACCCCAAAGTAAAATGCCATAGGACATAATACTATGAAAGTAACTAAAATAATCGAGGCGAGCCGTTTCCACGTCTGTTAATATTCTGAGACTTTTAACCGCAAAGGCAGCTGAGCTAAGTCTATTAGCCAATCCATCGATATGAGGTCCCCACTGCAATTTAGAGTCAATGGTGATCCCGAGAAATATCGAGTTCACCATTTAAAAGTACATTGGGTTTTACAATTTTCGTGTTGGGTGTTCGGTATATCACACATTTAGTTTTTTTACTATTTAAAAGTAAATTATTAGCACTAAACCAATGTACTATCTTTGAGAGAGCATCGTTTACATCGTCATATACTTTTTGTCTTCTTTTCATTTTAAAAAGTAGCTATGTATCATCCGCAAACAATACTATCTCATGGTTCTTTTCAACTAAATATGGTAGGTCATTTATGTATATTAAGAAGAGAAAAGGACCAAGAATAGACCCCTGTGGGACCCCCATACTGATTAAGGAACCAGGAGATTTCCTACCATTCACACCAACCCTCAGAATCCTATTAGTTTAAATAAAAGGTCAAAAGATCGAGTGCACGTCCTCTTATGCCGTAATGGTGTAGCTTCATGACCGCGATGAAGTGCTGCACGCAATAAAATGCCTCGGACAAGTCACAAAACATGCCAAGAGCATCCTGCGATCCTTCCCATGTCTCATAAATACACTTTAAGAGAGCTATACCAGCATCGGTAGTAGAGCGACCCTTAGTAAAACCATACTGTTTCTTATGCATGAGTTTATGATAATTAAAATGTATTAATATTTGATTTAAAACAATTATTTCAAAAATTTTACTAAGCGAATGTAGTACCGATATAGGTCTAAAATTGTTAGGATCGGATGTACTACCCGATTTAAATATAGGTATGATTTTACTAAATTTCATTAAGTCAGTAAACACACCATGTTCATCTTGCTGATATATTTAATAATTGTATAAAGTGAATTATTAAATATATCAGCAAGATGAGGAGCAACAGCGCTTGAATGTTTTAACAATGTCTCTTGAGTTGATTAAGTAAAATTTAAAGTCAATATTACATTTGTCGACGCACAATTTTAGCAATGATTCAGCGACAATTGTGGAAGCTATAAGGGTTTTGGTTGTGGAAACTGGAATATCAACAAAAAATTTTTCAAAAACACTAGCAACTTCTTGATCGCAGCAAACACTATTATCAATTTTTAATTTCAATTCATAATTGCAATTCTTTGTATTTCCTGTTTCACAATACTATCTCATGGAAAAATAAATGATTTACTGTTTGTTGTACACTTTTTCATTATAAAGTTCATATAACCTTTGTCTACTCTTATGAATTCCCACAGTCGCCCAATCATTAAATGATAAGAAACTCCTGGATTTTACTGCTTTAGAAGTAAATACAGCGTTAAACTCATTTTTGATAACATTAAAAAAATCTCATATAATAAATTGGGTTTATCAGTATATTGTAAGTATTGGAGTTTTTTTTATTGTATTTCTTCTAAACTTTTCTATACGACCAGTTGTTATCGGTACACAAACAATTTTGTTTTGTTTAAAATTTTTATTTTTTCCAAAGTAAAATGAAGCAAACTGACCGCAATGATCTGAGCTTAACATATTAATTATTGATTTTTCTCTTGGTAAAGAGTTTGTAAAAATATTGTCAATACAAGTGGCGGTACAACTAGTTATTCTTGTTGGCTCATGAAATCAGTTAACTAGGTTATATGAACTTAGTAAAGACCTGAATCTAGTACAAGTGGTGGAGTTCTCTAGTAAGTTAATATTAAAATCACCACATACAACTATAGATTTCTTAGATCCAGATAATTTTACAAGTACTTCTTCTAATATAGTTTCAAAGTGTTCATATAATCTAGTAGGAGGTCTGTACACACTTACAACAATGAAATGCTCAAGCTCAGCACAGGCCATTTCAATAGTTTGCTCAACGGAGAGGCTAACAATATCTTTACGTTCTTTACATTCGTAAGATTTATCCATAATTATTAAAGTGCCACCACAAATTGCTGTTTCTCTGCTGAACATACTAACTACTTGGTAATTTTTAAAATTAAAAATAGCCTCATATTTTAGGAGCCAATGCTCTGTGATACAGAGTACATGAATATTCTTACAATTCAAGAATAATTCAATTTCTAATTCTTTACTAAAACATCCTTGTATTTTTTGATGCACCAAGTTTGTATCATTATCAGTACATCATATATTTATATTTACATTATTATTAATTTTATTTTTATTTTGCTAGGTATGTTGTCAGAGATGGCCTATATTGTCTTTATTGTGTTAGGACACTCCGTTCAGTTCCCCACTTTCTGCCGAATTTGAGGCATTGCGTGTTGAGTACTGGAACTCGACACCGTGCTTTGCCTTATTACTAGAGTGAAGAAATTAAAATATTAAATATTTCATTTGAAAATATTAAATATTTCACTTTTTCGAATGAATATTGAACCCGCAACCTGTTGCTTACAGTCACACGCTTGTGCGCCACGACACACGCCACGACAGGCCTCAAACTATAAAGCCCTGAATAGCTGTAATAATCAAGTTAAAAGTATCATCGACTTAGAGTGGAAATTTGTGAACAGCCTTTTAAACAAATTCTCAGGTGAGACACAAAATGCTTATAGAAAATGTTTAATTTACATATTTATTTTTATTTAATATTATTTCATATTTATAACTTTGAATAATAAGTATTTTCTACTAAAGTAAATCGAATAAAGATCAATTTAAAATTTTATTTAGTTTTTAAAAATGTTGTAACGAAATTTATTTAGCAGATTTACACTCTTAAGAGATATATGATACTTAAGACACAAGTAAAGCAAAATAATCATACATAATCAGTTTTTCAAGCAAGCTTTTATACTTCGCTCTATGATGAAGGACGGGAGAGGTAATAGGAACCAATGAGACCCTGATAGACCCAGACAACTAGTAAACTCAACGGTTGTGGCTTGAATCTCTTTTTACTTATAGAACAGATAAGCCTAGCGGCTACTGGCGTACAGGTCACCTAATATGGACTAATTGATCACCGCCATCCTCGGCCTTTAAGACTTCACCTGGACGCGCTTTTTGAAGGTTAGATGCTAATTTTTTACTTTTCCTTTTTGGTAGACTAGATGCGGCGTTAAGTTTCACCACTATTTTGCAATATCTGAAAGATTGGAAAGCAATCGGGTTCAATGACACTAGGGAAACGAGAACCAAACTCAACACCACCTGGATACCCTGCTTTGCGTGAAAAAGCGTGAAGCTATCTTTTTTAATTAAGTGAAACTTCTAGCAATACCATAAGCTTATCTTCACAAAACCTGTTTTATCTCAATATATTGACATTAATACTTGTTGTACAAAAGAAACAGGGTGTCGAAGCTTTCGCCTAAGGCTTTTAACTGCTACGTGTTAATTTTCACACGACTTTATTATGGTAATACAATAGGTTATGGCGATAGAATTAATTTCGCAATTTTCTTTTAAATGTTGTGTAGACATTTATGATTGGAGAGGATTTTGTCTATGATTGTGTGTTTGACTAACATCTTTTAGTTTTTATGTTAGTGAATTTTATAGTAAAAATACATGTAAATGTATTTTTAAAGTGTTTTTTTTTTTTCTTTTTCTAGCTTCCTATGTATAGGAGTGTTTATTGTGTTTGTGTGTGTTTTTAAGACATTCCGTGTGGAGTAGCGGAACTTAACACCGCACATTCTTAATGTCCAGTTACCAGTGCGAAGAAATGAAAATAAATCTTTCCCCCAGTGATAATCGAATCCATTGCTTTTACAGACGTTTTACAGCTGTGCCACGTTTTACAGGTGTTCCAAGAATGATTTTTTAAGCTTCACTCCATATCCCGCACATATAAAGGTCGGAAGAGGGAACTTGGGATACTTGTTAAACACTCCGTTCCCATCGAGGCACCCTCCCCTACTTTCTGTAGAATTTTGGAAAAATAGCGTGTTCAGTGGCGATACTCAACTACAAATGGGGAACAACCCCATTGCCTGCGCGAAGAATTAAAAATACTAAATATATAATTCCTTCGGGTAAGAATCGAACCCACAACCTGTCCTGTTTTAAACAGCACGCTGCTGCCGTTTCGACACAACTGGCCACAAATATAGCCTCAAATGAATATCTTAAATTTAAATATAAATAAACGTTTTGAATATACGTCATTGTCACAAAAAATCACAATTTCCAACTAAAATAACCTCCTGTATAAAACACATATTATAAAATTAAACAAAAATACGTTCATCATCATAATATATATGTAACACGAGAACCCATTATGGGGTGAAAATTTTTGCACCAATACATTACTTTTTGTTACAATATTACCTTATAAAGTGTGCTATGTTTTAAAAATAACGAGTGTACGATGCGCGTGCGCAGCGGGACACTGAATTATAGCGACACAGGCCGTAGATCAGAAAGTTGTAATGTGATTTTGTTAAATTTCAATACTAATTTTCTTAACTAGAACTAAATCATTGCCGTTTTATCTTAAGATATATCGACATTTTGATTAACATTGTGTTGTGTTTAATTTATTGTTTGTGATTTATTAAAGTTATTAGGTGGATAGAGTTGGTGAAGCGAAATAATGTTTAGAGCGTAGTCGAAGATCGTGGGTTCGAATGCTCAGTAGGATGATGAGTAGGACTCAGAGGAATTTGTTTTCTAGCATCGTTCTTCTTATAAAAGAGAGAGAGATAGCGGCGTTGAGTTACGTAATTTATATATTATTATTTGCTATTAAACAGTCAACACTAGACTCCTTTTACCTATCCTGCTAAGCGGGATACAGCGTGAAGAAAACAAATTATACATACATACAAGATCATTTTAGCTCAGTGAACATATAACTACTAGGGTAGTCTACCCGTGACCACAACCTACTGTAAAGTGTTCAAAACATCGGGTTAAAAAAAATCTATATCAGTGAATTATTCTGTTAAACTACACAATAGAAGAATGTATGTCATAAAAGATCCAGTTAGAATATTGAAATAAGAAATAACTAAAAAGCGTGTATATCAGATACTTAAAGTAACTGTGACCACAGGTAGGTACACTTACTTACTCGTAGATACATTTAACGTGAAATGGACTATCCAAAACAAAGCATTTTTTTATTTCAATTTTAAAATTTTAATACGTTTTTTTGTCTATATATCTCGGACAATGTTCGTTTTCATACAGTTTTCAACGCGTTATTATATAATTAAATACAATAAATAAATTTTGTATGTTTTTTACACCAGTCTGTGAAGTCGATAACAATAAGCATAATAAGAATTCCAGTTAAACTAATCTAATCTATTTCTTTATTTCAAGAAATTAACGTAACGTAAAATATAACAAAAAGATTAGATTTAGTAAAAAAATATATATTTAAATGTTATTTTTAAATATCCTTTGTAATGATTGTAGGTTCTTTTCCGATTGAAGAAAATAATTCAATTAAAATTATTATCATTATTTTCACCGTCCATCGTCTATCAGACGACACGTGGCGTTGAGTTCCGTCACTCCCAAAAGTAATTAAGAAAAAACTGTCAAGGGGATCAAGACATTTCGTTTTCCTTTTTCACTGGTAACAAGGCAAAGCGTTGCGTTGAGCTCCGCTACCCAGCTACTATAGCCTCAAATCCGGCTGATAGTGAAAAAAATAGACAATTTTTAAGCTATAGAAGAGCAAAATGAATAAATTAAATAAGTAGTAATATCGTAGAGACTGTTTCACAAGATCAGCCAACTAACATGTAGGCAAATGAAAACGGCGCGGGCGATTAATAACGACGGCCGCGACCCGAGGGTCGGAGTTTTTAAATATTTTCCCATACGGTACGCTAGATTTTGAGATATTATGAAATATTATTATTGTACAGAGCAATAATGAATGTAAGGTTAAGTTTTTGTCTTATATTTATTTATTTCGTCTCTTAAGGTTGAAGGAAATACGTTGAAATGGAATTGGAAAGACAGTGAGTCTCAGCTTCACGTTGTATCCCGAGGCAGAGAGAACTTGGGAACCTAGTGTTAAGACACTCCGCTCCGTTCCCGTCTTTCCGCCGAATTTAAGGCATTGCGTTTTGAGAATACGCTGGAATACTTTTTAATAAACATTGTCTGAACGAAATTGAGGCAATCCAAGCAGTAGTGTGTTTGATTTCTAATTGCAGATTTTATTTCCTTGCTCGGGTAGCAAGGCAAATTTCAGAAGAGATCAGAAGTACCTTACCTCTAAGCGGGTTAAAAGGTCCAGACGCGGTACTCAAAGCCACTCTTTGTCGCCGTAGCACAGGATACGAAAAGAATTAATATTTCTTATCCCCGAGGAAGTATCGAACTCGCTAAATACAAAATACTTGCGCCCAACGCCACGACGTTCTAACTCTCTAATCGTAGACTTCACCAGCAAATAGTTGTAATGTAATAATTCTATTTAAAATCCGTAACGTTAACCCGGAATTAACATTAATTTTAAAAACATACGTAAATTAAATATTATGAATACTCACCACGCCATTTTTGGCTTGTTTCATATTTTTTTTGGACGCTGTTTTTGACTAGCGCAGACCAAAACTGCGATAATATGGTGTGAATAAACATAATATATTCCACTCTATATAATTATTAGCAATTATAATTTGCATACATTTTAAAACTAAGTTAGAACAATGGAATTTAAATTAGTTTACTTAGAAATATGAGGTGCTTATCATAATTTTATTTATCTTTTACAATGTGGATTTATTAATGTTAATTTTTACGGCAAGTTTGTAATTTTAGACGGTTTTCTTTTTCAGCGCACTGTATCCCGCAAATGGCGGTAGGTAGAAGGGACTTGGGGTCCTCATCCAGCTTCACGCAGTATGCCGCTCAAAACAGGGTATTCAGAGGGAACTTGGTAAACTAGTGTTAAGGTACTCCGTTCCACTTCCGTTCAACACTCCATTCCACGTCTGTTCGACACTCCGTTCCACTTCCGTTCATTTGGGGACCTATTGTGAAGATATTCTTATTATTTCGTTATTTTTACTATGTTTTAAAGTGTTATTCCACACTTAGGACAGAAAATACTAAATTTAAATTAAAAAAAAAGATATTCCGTTTCCCAATTTCAGGCAATTTTGAATATTTGTTGAGTGAGTGGCAGAGCTCAAAACCACGTTTTACTTCATTACCAGAGCGAGGAAATGAAAATAAAAATATATATTTTTTATGGAAAAGACAAGGCAATCGAGCGTACGGGTCACCTGATGATAAGTGATCACCATCGCCCACCGCCCCATATAACACCAGGAGAGCTACAGGTGCGTTGGCGGCCTTTGAGGTGGAGGCAGACGCGCTTTTTGAAAGTACCCACATCGTATCGACCTGGAAATACCGTAGCGGGTAGGCCGTTCTACAGATATGTGGCGCGTGGAAGAAAATTCCTACGCCACCGCACAGTAGTGGAGTGCCACATGTCCAAATGATGTGAATGGTTATAAAATATGAAGTTTAGTATTAAAACAAATTTAGAATATATTGTAACTTGTTACTAAGTACAATATATAATAATATGTCATATACATATAAATTATATATTATGTACATATATAAATTACATTTTATAACCTTAAATGTCAAAATGTGACGTTTAAATACGATTTTGTACATACATTCTGTTGTTAAATGAGCGGCCTTGGTGAAATCCTCTCAATTGTCACTATTAATTAACAAAATGTGTTTTATCTACGCAGCCTAGTGGTATAGTGTTCGACTGTAAAAAACGATGATTGTGGGTTCGATAGCCACTTAAACAAAACGCAACGTTAAGTTCCACCACTTTACGCACCATGTCTCGAGAATTTGAGCGGATAGCTTGGAACAGTGTGTTAATATAAATATATATAATACATACATAATACAAAATTTCCTCTGCCTACCTTCATATAAGTGCAATACCTATTTTTTTTTTAGCTTCACGCTGTATCCCGCACGAGGTAGGGTAGGCAGAGGGAGCCCGGGAACCTAGTGTTAAGACACTGTGTTGCACTTGCGTTCCCCATTTTCCGCCGAATTTGTGGCATTGCGTGTTGAGTGGCGGAACCCAACGCCGCGCTTTGCCATATTACCAGAGCGAAGAAATGAAACATTAAATATTTAAATTGAAAATATTAAATATTTCATTTCCTCGACTGGGGATAGAACCCAGAACCTGTCGGTTACAGTCACACGCTTGTGCCGCTGCGCCACGACAGGCCTCAATAAGGCCTCTGCAATATAAATTGTTATATAAAAAATGGAATAATGTTATTACAGAATTTATTCAGGTATATTTTTGTCGATATATTTGGCGCACCTCGCCTGTTGTGGTTTTGAATACAAATGGGAGAAAAAATATTTTTTTAAAAGTCAAATTAGAATAAATTTTTAATAAAAATTGTGACAAAGCACAAAACGTAATAAATATATCAGTATGATAACATCAGCGGAAAGTAGGGATAGGAAATGTATCCCGTACATGGCATTGTAGACAGAGGGGAACCTTGGGGAACCTAGTAGTAATCTATGAGTCCAGTGGCAATAAAACTATAAATAACTGCTAAAAAACGGCAGTCGTCATAAATCGACAGACAAAAATAAAGTAAAAACAAAAACTATAATTCAAATTTAAAAATCACTGGAGATTGAGTAAAGCGAGACCATATTGCTAATTTGTTATGCAAAGCTTCGCCGTAGTTTCTAACACAATAAGTCTTATATGTAAATGCTGCAATAAAATTTAAAATATTGTAATATATCTGTCCTGGCGCAGCGGCACAAGCGTGTTACTGTAACCGACAGGTTGTGGGTTCGATCCCCACTCCAGGAAATGAAATATTTAATATTTTTAATTTAAATATTTAATATTTTCATTTCCTCGCTCTAGGCAAAACGCGGCGTCGAGTTCCGCAACTCCACACGCAATGCCTCAATTTCGACGGAAAATGGGGAACGGAAGTGGAACGGAGTGTCTTAACACTAGGTTTCCAAGTTTCCTCTGCCTACCCTGCCGTGTGCGGGATACAGCGTGAAGCTGAATATAATATGTCGTGGCGAGCACAAGTGTTTGTCTGTCCCCACTCGAGGAAATTAAATATATACTATTTTCCTTTTTTTTTCTCTTTGGCTAAGCGCGACGTTGAATTACTCCACTCAACAAACAATCCTTACCCCGCCAGGTGCTACATACAGTGTGAAGCTAAAAAAAGCAATTATAACATACAGATATTTGTAGAAAATATTAATTTTAACGATTATAAGTCGTAAATGGCGATTTAATAAAGGTTTTAGTCTTAATATCATTATGTCACTTTCCATATCATTTACATATTATACATACACATGAACGGATCGACTGCTAATCGATCTTTTTTATGATCAATTTCACACATATCTCATGTTATTGTAAAACTAGAGTCATCACAAGTAGAAAAAATGCCATAAAAATAAATACAAAAAAAAGTAGCCAGTTATTTACTTAAACAAATTAAATAAGTTGAATTGATACCATAGTTTATTAGTTCTTTCAAAAGCTATATATTTTATGAATATTTTTTTTTGGTACAGCTCCAAACAATCAAATGTGAAGCTTTGTAAATCAGAAATAAATATAATTACTTCTAATCTTCATTCCTACACCAATAAAAGAAGCATTTTATTTCCAATTTCAGTTATATATTCTATTATATAGTTAATTCTATAGATTAATTTACATTAATTATTATTTTAAAGAAATCTTCAAAAAAATAGTCACTCCATTCTATACTGTTTACTAAAAGTCCAATACGACTCTTTTACTATTGACGTTTAAAACTGAATTATGGTGTGATTGTTTCCCCTTAAACACGCTATGTTCCGTTCTCCTTTTTGAGCCGAATTTGAGTCTTTGCGTTTAGTTTAGTTAAGTTACTTATTAGTTTACTTTATTATTTATCAGTTTAGCTGTGAAACTCAACGCCACAATGTATAATTAGAAGATCAGAAGATGGTACTAGACGGAAAGAGAGAAAACTGTAATAGAAAATATATCATGGCGCTGAGCTCAGGCACTTTGTTGTATGGAGCCCTATAACAGTAAGTACCTGCACAGTGAATCTTTAGAATTCCTAAAAATACTTTTTTATTATGCAAGTGTAAAACAAAATAAGGAAAATCAAACCAAACTCAAGTTTAGTGACACTAATTTTGAATATATTATTTCATTGTTTTAATTTTCATAACATGTATGAAATGCGACGTGACATGCCTTTGAGACTGACACTTACATCGTGTGCACAAGTTAGAGGTAATTTGTACTTAACGGGAGAATTTTTACTTAACGGGAGGCTGATAAGTAAAAATATATATATTTTTCTGTAATACATCGTCATAATATATGGACATAACTGGTCCAACACTTAGGCCAACATATTTCAAGGGCGTGCCAAAATTAAATATCGAAATTTGTCAACAATTTAGTCGTAGTGTTTACTAATTTTGAAGTATTCTAGAAAACGTTTCCATTTTAAAGGTTACTATTTTAAAATGAATACAAAACATACAAAACGACACCAGTATGGTATATGGTCAACGAGTTATGTCGCTCGCTAGGTTAGCTGAAGATATCCTATTATTGATCCTTTTCTTCCCAACGCCTAACTATCACACACTCTAAATTCCAAAAGGGTATCCACAGCCCTACCCAGTAGGCCTAGCTCGGGCGAGCGAAGCAAAGCCCCCCACTACAAACGAAGTTCGCAAGCCGAAGTTTGAGTCTCGCAGGAGGCGCCCTTGCGACTTCGTGGTATCTCTTTGAGTCATTCAATCTGGTGACAAAGCCAAGGTCAGAACTCTTCAAGTTCGGCCTCCCACAAAACCCGGTGACGCTATAGAGGCCGCAGGGCCAACAGCATACTACCCAATCGAAAAAAAAAATCACACACTCAACCCCTACTACTGTAGTAAGCATGTAATTAGAAATACATTGTTGAGGCCCGATTTCAATTTCTAACTTTTGTAACGAGTAACTTTTGTATTCTAGCATACAAAAATAAGTCATTCTCAAGTCAAATAGGGCTAGCACTGTTTAATAAGACAAAACGCGCAACTCAACGCCACTAAATTCACGTTCACATTCTCTAACATATTGTAACACCTAAATCCGCGTCTGGTCTCTGGAACTACAGTTTTGCTGAATTAAATTAGACCACGCGGCCGTATCCATGTAAAGTTCAATATAATTCAGCATTTCATACTTTGTACATAACATTTTAAATAAAATCTATATAATATAAATTTAAAAATCGCAAACTCCAATTACCAAAAAACACAGAGGTCAAGTTAATTTTTCATTTGACACAATCTTCTTATTTTACATACGTTTTAATACCATATTAAAATTGAAGCTATCGCGGTAATGACTACAAATGACTGTGATATGTAAATGAGCACTGATTCTCAGTTTTACCTCCTTGACCCTCGTTTAGGATTATACTGTAGCAAAACTATCGATCATTTCTAAATATTATTGTGTAAACTAAATTTATGTTAAAGTTTTCTACATTAGTTATAAGTAATAATATGACGAAAAACTAACAAGAAATTTGGGAAATTGTCAAATTTGTTGCTTCTATCGTTGTTTTACGTTTTAATTTCATGGTGACTGATGAACATTTTATGTTTTTTTTTTTTATGGAAGAGACGGCAAACGAGCGTACGGGTCACCTGATGGTAAGTGATCACCGTCGCCCACGGCCCCATGCAGCTCCAGAGGAGTTACAGGAGCGTTGCCGTCCTTTAAGGTGGATGGGCACCGGGGCCCGGCAGTACCTAATGCGAAACGCAGTGGCCAAGGCCACTACTTAACGCCGGTCTTAAATGCCGGGGGTGGTAACAATCCGGTCGAGTCTGCTCATGCGTGTTGCCATTACTGGCAACGTGACTCTACCACACGCACTTTAGTCGCCTCTTACGACACCATCAGTACCAGGGTGATCCTATTCTAAGCCGGGATCACACGGCACAAAGACATTTTATGGTTGATGTTATTCTTAGAAATTATTATATTTCTTTAGCTACACACTGTATCCCGCACTTGGCAGGAGTAAAGGAATGTTCAGAACCTAGTGTTAAAATAATTCCGTTTCCCACTTTCCGCCTAATTTGAGAGGAATAGCGTGTTGAGAACTTAACGACGCGCTTGTTGTTTCTTACGGAGCTCGCTTTCCGGAGCGAAGAAAACATTATAAATAAAATATTAAATATTTCATTTTCTATAGTGGGAAAAAGAACCCACAGTATTTACCACCGCACGTTTGTGCCCTCGCGCTACGACAGTTGACGCTTTTATTAGCTTGGTACATACTATATTTTTCGGTAACGGAATCTTTGTATGTGTTTTTAGCGGAATTTAAATCATCATTGGAATAATTTGTATGGCGCAGGCGCATAATCGTGTGACTTTAAACACGAGAGGTTACAGGTTCGATCCCTACTCACAGAGATTATATATATATATATATATATATATATATATATATATATATATATATATATATATATATATATATATATATATATATATATATATATATATATATATATATATATATATATATATATATATATATATATATATATATATATATTATATATATATATATATATATATATATATAAAATAAAATGTTTTAGTTTTCGGTTTGGGCCTGGTACACTGGCCACTTAATACGCAATGTCTCAAATTTGGTGATAAATAAGGGACAGAACGGAATATCTTAACGGCAGCTATGCAAGTTCTTTTTGACTAGCCCATGTCTGAGTCATGTGCAGGATACAGTGGGAAGATTAGTGTTGAAATAATATCAAAAAAACATACATAAATACAAAACATAACTATTTTAAACTAATCATATTTAACCGTAGCGTTTGGCGCTCCGTCCTCTCTGCCTACACCGCTAGAGATATAGCGTGAAGCTAAGTAAGTAAGTAAGTACATATTTAACCACATTAAGCACGTTTATTGAGAACTGTGCATTTTTAAAACCCGACGTTTTGAACAATTTACATTAGTCCGTGATCACGGGTAGAAAATCAAAAGTGTTTTCAATATACGCGATTAATCCGGTCGAATTTGTTTAATTTAAAATCACGAAAATCAGATCTTATTATTAAAACAAAACTATAATTTCCAGTACTCCTCATATTGTCTACCCATCAAACTAGGACGGAGGTCACCAGTTCAACATATAACTTTTAATGACTCACTCATGATCCCTGACGGATGGGCTCGTGGTTAAAGTGCACGTTTACTTTGAAATTATTGTCCTTAAGCATCTTTATATAACGATCGGACTAATGATTTGTATGGAACATGTATATAAATGTATGTATAATATTTTTTAGCTTCACACTGAATGTCGCTCACAGCTTGACAGGTAGAGGGAACTTAGGAACCTTGTGTTAAGGCACTTCATTCTTTTCTGTTCCATCCGCAAAATTTGAAAAATTGATTGCTGAGTGACAGTTTATTTTTTTAAGTTCTTCGCTTTAAAAACAAAGCAAAGCTCGGCGTTGAGTTCCGACACTCAACACGCAATGCCCCAAATTCGGCGGAGAGTGGGAAACGGAAGTGGCACGAATTGTCTTAACACTAGGTTCTCATGTAGGTCTGTTATATGCGGGATACAGAGTGAAGCTGAGACAGAGTGACGGAACTCAACGTCGTCCCTTTAACTTGTTGCCAGAGCGAATAAATTATATATTTAAAAATGTATCCTATCCGCGAGGGATCGCACCCACATCTTGTAGCGTTTATATTCGCACACATATGCTACAGGCCTCATGTGTAATATATTAAAAAATATTCCTTGTTTAGATTATTATGATCACCCAAAGTGAAAGTATTCCAAAGTATCTGGCTTACAGTTAAACTTATTTATCGAGTTTATTGTTTATATTGTAAAATAATGTTAATAGACACCCTTCGGACGTAGGAAGATTAAATACAAATGTAAATCTCTTTTCTTTTTTTATAGAAAAGACGGAAAACGAGCGTACGGGTCACCTGGTGGTAAGTGATCACCGTCGCCCACGGCCCCAAATAAGTCCAGAGGAGCTACAGGAGCGTTGCCGTCCTTTAAGGTAGAAGGGCACCGGGGCCCGGCATTACCTAATGCGAAACGCAGTGGCCAAGGCCACTACTTAACGCCGGTCTTAAATGCCGGTGGTGGTAATAATCCGGTCGAGTCTGCCCATGCGTGTTGCCATTACTGACAACGTGACTCTACCACACGCACTTTAGTCGCCTCTTACGACACCATCAGTACCAGGGTGATCCTATTCTAAGCCGGAATCACACGGCAAAAGAATCTCATTTAAAATACATTTATAGTCCCTGAGGCCTGTCGTGGCGCAGCGGCACAACCGTGTGACTGTAACCGATAGGTTCTGGGTTCGATCCCCAGTCGAGGAAATGAAATATTTAATATTTTCAATTTAAATATTGAATGTTTCATTTCTTCGCTCTGGTAATAAGGCAAAGCGCGGCGTTGAGTTCCGCCACTCAACACGCAATGCCTCAAATTCGGCGGAAACGGAAGTGTCTTGACACTAGGTTCCCGGGTTCCTTCTGCCTACCCTGCCTCGTGCGGGATAATACATTTATATGACCGTCATGGTGCAGTGTAACAGCGACTTATTGTAAATTCGACGCTTTATCCGTCCGATGTTCGATCCCTACCCAAGGGAATGTTTCACAGTAACTCAACATGGAATATCAAATAAATAACATAAGCAAAATTAACAATAAAAAATATATATACCTATATGTTGGATAGATTTATCCATATATTTTTTTTTGTTAATTTTGTTTAGGACTCTAAATACGACACAATGGTACTAATATTATAGACGTTAAACTTTGTGTGGATGGAAGTTTGTTCCACTTTCACGCCAAAAATACTGAACTGATCGGTAATATCGGCTCATGTATCAGAATAATACATGAGATACAAAAAAAAACATTGTACACATTATATGATATCACAGTAGGTTTAAGCGGGCGAAGCCGCCAGTGGTCGCTATAAATAAATAACCTCGTCCTAGCTCCGGTTATACTAGAAAAAAGTATGACGTAATATGTAGCAAACTCATACATACATATGAAATAAAAGTTTAGAAGTAACAAATAGCGATGATTTAAGTCATAATCTTAATAGCTCTAATAGTATTAAAATCAGGGTTCCTCGTTAAATTCGATTACAAGGTTTTTTTGAATATTTAATTTTATCGTCAATAGTTGCTGCCGTCATAGTTGATAGGTACAGGAGGTGAGAGTGAGTTCGATCTCTACTCAAAATTTCGATTATATTAACGATTTTATAAATGATAACACGCCTTGGGAATGCTCGCTCCAGGCTATTTCAAATGTATCATTGTCACATAATTATATGATGTAAAATTTTGATTAAAAAATAATACATAGCCCGCTGAATTTCTTTCGCCGGTTCTTCTCAGGTCTGAGGCAGTAACTTTAGTGAACTGGTGGTAAATTGTTTGACTTTCAAAAGACCAAGCTTGTAACTTCATATTTTGAACAAAAATATTTGACTTTGAATTTGAGTGGGTAAATTTCCTTTGGGATATGTCATTTAAATGTGCTTTGCGTGTGCTAAGCAGTTGATCAAAAAATATTAGAAGACTTAAATATTCTCCTTTAAACTCCTAATATCATCGTTGATTAATTCGTTAAAAACGAATATAATAAAAACGTTAATTATTTTTGTATAATATATTAAATATGTTTTAAAAATAAGCAAATTTGATTTAATTTAAAAAAGTCATTTTTTTAATGACTTTCATTAAATTTCTTAATTATTTAAGACGTTATAAATTACAGGCAATTTTTGAAATAGAAATAATATCGCAATATTTATATGTGACGACATAGTGAATAATATTCTTACTGTTCTGTTTGCAATTTGTATTTTCTAATCTATAGCTTAAAATAAGTTTAGATATAATTAACGAGTATTCAGAACTGTAAGCTTTCAGCCAATGTCTTATTTTATAAAGTACGGAACTTACCATCAAGTTGAACTTTACCGATACAATATCGATCAACAACATCGTAAATATTTAATCGGGGAAACGGTACTTTCGTCGTCATCGTTTACATTATAAACAATTTTCAATAATAAACGAACTAATTGGTAAAGAATTATGATTTTTTATAACATCTGTCAGAATAACGTTCTTTGGTTAGTCGAGACTTGGAAATGAACGCTATTTAAAAAATATAGTTTCTTGTATCAAGGATATAACAAATTTATACACATATACATTTAAGGATCCATAACTATAGACGGCGGCGCAGTGGTACCAGCGTGTAACTGTAAACAAAAAGGTTTTCGGTTCGATTTTATTTTTTCCGCTCTAGTAGACAAGTGCATAGACGGCTTAATTTACAGTATCGAAATTGTGCTAAAATAAGCCTTGACTTATTCAGCCTACTCTGTTATGCGAGATACAGCGTGAAGCTGAATAAAATTAAAAAAACCTGATTTTAAGAACTTCCATCTTTTCTAATTCACGCTATATCCTGAACCTGGGAACCTGGGAACCTAGTGTATTATAACACTTCCGTTTCCCATTTTCCGCTAAATTCTTAATACATTGCGTGTTGAGTGGCAGAACTCAACGCTGCACTTCACCTCGTTGCCAGTGCTAGGACAATAAATATGTTACATATTTCTTTCCCGTGAGTGGGAAAGGAACTCGCAACCGCCGCGTTTACTGTCGCACGTTTGAACCTTTGCGCCACGATAGCCTTTTACTATATAACTCTATCATTACTAGGAAGTTTTCTCTAACACAGCTATTGTAAAAGACGACACTCCCCGCCGAGACACCCGCAGCTTTTATATTTTAATCCAACTTAATTTTTATTGAGTAAAAATCTTTATTGCCATAAAAACTAATTATAATAACCTTACGAGTAGTATATTTACGATAGACCACATTCAATGGTTTCCTTGTATTTGATATGTAATTTTATGTCACAATCTGTTCATTTCGTGTCAGCGTGGTCTTTTATAATCGTAAAACATAAATTTTGTTGTTGTTCTCTTACATTGAAGTGCTTTAGACTAACTTAATTTTGTGGTAGTTGAAAATAACTGTCTTTATTAAATCGGGTAAATCACAGTTTTTATAATATTTATTATTTTTATTTTTTTATCTTCACGCTGCTTCAGTTCCTTAACGTCACTCTTAGCCAATTCTAGATATTTTCATTTTCTCGCGTGAACAGATATCTTAAAGTTCAGTTATCCAACATACATATGGCGTAAAGTAAGGAATGGGGTCGACTTTATTGGGAACGCCAGTGCTTAACGCTAGATTCCATGTTTCTCTTTGCTACCCTACTATGAGCGGGAAGCAATAAGAAATATATTCAAAACCTTAATAATGTATAAAAGATATATACAAATTATCATGGTGAAAAAATTCGCACTGTATCAAAATATAATATTAACAAATCAACTATTACCCACAGAATGTTAATTATAATTTATTGTATCCATATTTGTTTACGTTCGACATATTTAACGATAGCTAAATTTGAGCAAAACTATTAATTTAAGAGCATTAAGTATGGGAATTTTGCTCTTATACTCAACTGTAGAGCCAAAATCTACTTTATTTTCAACTAAATAGAGTATTATACGGCTAACTTTTAATGTAATGTTTAAGTAAAATCCACCAGATAGTGAAGTGCACTATTTATCACGGCATCATTTTAATGTGTTTTTTATTCATGACTTGTATCGCGGGAATCGATTGAGCTATCTCACCGGGTTTTATTTTTGTATCGACAGGTACATCATTGGGCCTGTCAGTAAACAAGCCTAACTATGAATATTATCGTTTGATTTTTATATATATATATATATATATATATATATATATATATATATATATATATATATATATATATATATATATATATATATATATATATATATATATATATAAATATATATATATATATATATATATATATATATATATATATATATATATATATTGTTAATATATTTCGCCGTGTGATTCCGGCTTAGAATAGGATCACCCTGGTACTGATGGTGTTGTAAGAGGCGACTAAAGTACGTGTGGTAGCTCCTCTGGTGCTAAACGGGGCCATGGGCGACGTTGATCACTTACTATCAGGTGACCCGTACGCTCATTAGCCGTATCTTTCCAAAAAAAAATCAAAAGTAGTATTTACATTTAATATTTTTTCCTATCGAAAATATGACAATGAGAACGGATATAAATGAGCTCATATGGTTTGCGCATATCCTAGTAGATGAATGATAGGAGAATGCTACCATCCTATGATATGCAGAGGTTTATGACAGTAGGCGAGCCGAAAGTGCCAGTGCACTGCCTCCATCGAAACAAAATCATAGACTAAATTTACGAAAAGTATTCATTAAGTAAAAATTAATATCTCTTTGCATTCTCCTAATGTATAATATAGTCTTCTTTCCGTATCGTTTTTCTATGGCTGCTTTTGTGTATTCTCCATACAATGTGACATTTGCAAAGTGATCAATGTTTAACTGGCACGCTCAAAACACCATAAATCAAGAACAGAACAGAACAAATATTTTAGTTTTTTTTTTTTGCTATACTTAGAATAACCATAACGTTTATAAACTTTCTCTACAGAATTTTGCATTGAATAATTATATCTTTTAATAAAAATGTTATTTATTACAAAGATGTATACGTTATTTTCCATACTAAAGAAGTCAGAAGCGGCCGATAGTTAAATCACAATACTTGTTATACTGATTGATTATTGGTATCCGTCACGGCATACATTTCTCGCAATTAAATTGTAACGAATCGCAATTTGCTTATAGTTTCGTGGCATAGAGAACAATTATTGTTTTTTCTTGCATTATAATACTAAATTGGGCAAGTGTGAGCGGAATTTTTAGAGTATTGGTTCTGTATTTTAAATATTTGTTAATGTATACCTCATATTTTTTAATTTCTTCATTCTATTCCCTTTAGAAGACAGTGGTAATTGTCTTAAAATTATTATTATTGTAATAATAAATTTCCATTTTTTGGAATTCACGCTTCCTCTTGAACCTAGTGTTAAAAGACATCGTTCCCCATTAAGACACATGTTTTCCCTAATGCCAAGTTCTTGAGACCCTACGTGGCAAAACCGCACTTTGCCTCGTTACCTGAACTAGTAATAATATTTAATAATACAACCGCAGTTCAATCATACGAAAACTTTAATAGCGTTCATATTACTAGTTTAGTAATATGAGTAATAAAAATGTTAAGAATTATGTATGTAGTGACTAATAGGTGTGTGCATGTACAAAGAGGTTGATGACAGTAAACGAGGCGAAAAAGGTATGCCGTGACCGTAGCGTTTGGCGCTTCTTTTCCTCTGGATACCCAGCTCGGGATACAGTGTGAAGTTAAGTCAGTAAGTAAGATTTGTTAGCTAAAATATCATTGCCTCTTTAAAAGAGTTTTTTTTGTAGGTAGAGGTTAAATCCCTTTTGTTCCTCACTTTTTACTAAATTATTACGAGGTATTGCGTGTTGAGTGGCGGAATTCAACGTCGCTTTTTGCCTTATTACCAGAGAATAAATTGAAAATATTAAAAATAATGTATTTCTCGAGTTGAAAAGTAGTGCACTACGTACTTAAATCCATATATTAATACAAAATTTAAAGGAACCCTAAAATAAGCCGTTATAACAGTTAGCGTCCTCAGTTTCTACAAAGTAATTATATCAGAGTGTGGGAACTGAAGACGTATGTATGTAAAAAATATTTCATATTGCACTTCAGTGTAAGCTTTATATTAATTTAGCTTAGATAATTGCAAATATTTGCATATACACGTTTAAAAGTAACCTCGTTTTCTAGGTCCATTTGTGTCTTATTACGTATTGTCTGATTTAACGCGATGTTTGTTAATAATCCCACTCAAAGCTATATATATATATATATATATATATATATATATATATATATATGTATATATATATATATATATATATATATATATATATATATATATATATATATATATATATATGTATATATATATATATATATATATATATATATATATATATATATATATATATATATATATATATATATATATAATTCTAATTAAGGAAATGACATAATTTTGAACACGGCGTTGAGTTCCGTTAGTTTGCACTCAATGCTATTAAAATTTGGCAGAAATTGGGAGAAGAATATAAACGACTTATAAATTTGTCATTTTTTCCCCATTAACAGAATACGCTGTAAACCTAAAAAAATATTAGGGAATGTGTGGCTAAAAGATATATTTTTTAAATTGATTTGAGACCGTCGTGGCCGCTGTGTGACCGTCGCATGTTCTATCATCACTCGAAAGCATCATATATTGAACAATTTTGTCTTCGCCTTGGAAACATAAAACGTAGCGTTGAACGGAGTGTCTTAGTACTCTATCTTACTAGATTCCCTCCGCATATAAAGTGCGGCATGTAACTAAAATAAATCAAATCCTACGTGGACTTATAAAAATATTAATACATACTCGAAATTTAACCAGTTTTGACTTAGCAGTTTTTATTAGCGGAGTTGAAAGAATATTTCAATAATTAACTTACAAATGTGTACATTAATAAGCGAAGTTCGTAGGTCACGTATGTACAGAAAACGTGGCTCTACTTGTATAAATTATTGTTGAGTCGGCAAGTGCTAGGGTAGGGTGACCAGTGGTGTGCGATGCTATAAGACAGTTGTTTTCATTTTCACGCTGTATCCCATTCATAGCAGTGTAGGCAGGGGGGACTAGAAAACCTAGTGATAAGTCTCTGCGTTCCCATTAAGACATTGCCGTTTCCATTTAGACATTACTGTTCCCATTAAGACATTACCGTTCCTAATATAAATCCAATTTACCACCGAATTAAAGGCATAACGTGTTGTGGTACTAAATGCCTGAATGTATTTTTTTACCATTAGAGGAAATAAAATATGACAGGCCCTAATAAGTAATTTTGTGGTTATTTAGGTTTTTATTTTCTAAAAGCTAGTTAGTCGCACCTTTTTTCTTTTTAGCGACAAAACCTTGTTTAATGAAGCCTGTCGTGGATGTAGCCTATGCGATTGTAAACGAGTTTCCCAGAAAATTAAATATTTAATATTTTTTGATTTCTTCGCTCTGAGGACAAACCAAAGATGGCGTTGATATTAATGTGATGGAGCATCGTAACACTAGGTTTCCAAGTTTCCTTAGGGCAGAATAAAGCGTGAATATTACAAAAAATATAGCGCTATATTTTTACTGGACAGTAATTACTCGGTGTTGAAACAGTATAGATTGGTCTCATTTTATTTGAGAAATGGTATATATTTTTCACTGCGCACAACTATTTCTAACTAATTGGTCTGATGACGAATCTTCTTACAAAGCTTCAGATATTTTAAACTATTTATTTAATGATTAGAACGTAAGTCGTTAAGTTATTTTAATAATGTGTAAATTTATTTTACATTTTGAAACTTTAATAAGAAATTTCTTGTAAAACTTGTATATAGATTAACACAATCTACATATGTATATGCACTTGGCAGGCAATCCTAGAATCTGATGTTAAATCATCGATTTGAGCCATTGCACGTCGAGTGGCGGAACTCAACGCAGCAAGTAAGCAAGTTGACATTCGGCAAGACTGGTTTAGGAGTATAGGGGATCACTGAGTATTTCTCGTAATTACGTAAACGGGTGGAAACAGTGAAATTCGCCATATTATTTTTAAAGTTCACGCGGATAATGTTGCAGAAAAAAAAGTTAACAAGCTTACGTTTTCGGTCGTATTCACTCTTTTTGTATTAAATGAACTCCAAATATACATTGTGATGATTTTTGCTGTTATTTATATAAATTTTCAATAAAACCGAAGTTTCTAGTACGTTTCTGTTACGCGGCAAACTTCATATATAATGCAGCAAAAACGATGCGTAAATTCGTTTGTATATTTATATTTCGTTAACATCGAAGCTTATTTCCGCTTATATCTCCGAGAAATCTTTAGGTAAATGACATCAAAAGATAGAAACGGACAAACATACATACATATAAGTTCGTCCTTATTTTAAGAAGCGGTTAATAACCGAGTGGTTATTGTTATTATAATGTTTAATATTAACCTTTTTCAAATCCTTTATCATAACAATGCGTGTGAGCGAGGAAACGAAATTAAAGAATTATTTCCCCCGATAGGGAATCGAACCCATTATCTTATAATAACCTTTAGCCCAATAACTCGTTTATAATGTAAATAAATCACAAATTCACTCGCCCCAGGGCCCAGGCCGCCCTCCGAGAACGCCACGCCATGTCGTTCATGTCCGCACTTGACGAATCACCGCGTTATACGTCACGATCGTCGCGTAACGAGACAAGTATAGTGTAGTTTTGTAACAGAAGGTATTTATTATTTATTTATTCTATTAATTAAATATTACTGAATCGTCTATTTTGAATTCTCTATCATCTATAGGTCTGTCAGAGCTCAATGACAAAATTGACTGTAAATAAAACGATTGTAGGTCTAATTCTTATTAGTCGGGTACAAGATTTGAACATAATTCATTGGTTAATTTTCTCGTTCCGGAAAAAAGACAATGAGCGGCGTTATATTCCGCCATCTAACACTTGCTGATTGGAAGGGTAATGGAATGTCTTAAAAATAGATACCCTTTACCTACCCTGCTGTACACATGACATAAATTGAAGCAAATGAAAGTAGAGGCCATCGTAGCACTGTGAAGGATGAATGTGGGTTTGATGCCCTCTTGAATAATTAATGAATTATTTAATAATGATATAATGATTTAATACTATTAGCCGTTTGATTCTGGCTTAGAATAGTGTCACCCTAGTACTGATGGTGTCGTAAGAGGCGGCTAAACGTGTGGGAGAGTTACGTTGTCAGCTATGACAAAACGCATGGACAGACTCGACCGGATCATCCCCATCCCCAGCATTTAATAATTAATAGAAGTGACCGAAACGGTCACTGCGTTTTGCATTGGGTAATGCCGGGCCCCGGCATTACCCATTGCAAAATCCACCTTAAAGGCCAGCAACGCGCTTGTAGCTCTGGCGCTACGTGGGGCCGTGGGCGTCATTGATCACTTACCATCATTATCAGGTGACCCGTACGCTCGTTTACCGTGTCTTCCAAAATAAATCTGACAGGACCAAGCACTGCAATTAATTCAGTTCACATATATATAATAAACAATTTTTTTGTCTAGAAATTAATATATATATATATATATATATATATATATATATATATATATATATATATATATATATATATATATATATATATATATATATATATATATATATATATATATATATATATATATATATATATATATATATATATATATATATATATATATATATATATATATATATATATATATAAAAAATCTCCCTACAGAGATGCTAACAACATAAATAAGTTGTAACAAGCGTATAAGAATTTCGACGGAGCTCGGTGAGAACGAATGGCTTAGTTGGTCAGAGCGCTGGAACGGTATTCTAGAGGCGCGGGTTCAAATCCTGCTTCGTTCAAAATTTTTATACGCTTTTTAAAATTTTAAAATTTAAGTTTAGTATTTTCTGTCCTAAGTGTGGCATAACACTTTAAAAAACATAGTAAAAATATTAAAATAAATAGTATTCTCTCTTGCCAAACGATAATTTTTACGAGTGGTCTTTGGGTAGCGGAAATTTGTAAAAATCTCCCTACGGAGATGCTAACAACATAAATAAGTTGTAACAAGCGTATAAGAATTTCGACGGAGCTCGGTGAGAACGAATGGGTTAGTTGGTCAGATCGCTGGAACGGTACTCCAGAGGCGCGGGTTCAAATCCTGCTTCGTTCAAAATTTTTATACGCTTTTTAAAATTTTAAAATTTAAGTTTGTATAATAAACAATTTTTTTGTCTAGAAATTAAAAAATATGGGCAAAATATTCATCATACAATATACATATCTATACAGTGTATCGAATACAACTTCATTTAAAAAATATTTTTGAAACAGAGTAAGCGTTCAATAATAAAATATCTCTACGTATTACTTACACTGTGGGCACCAGTCAAAGTGCTTATCTGGGAAATGTCCCATCCATCGTGAACCAAATAATCCTTTATTTATTAAAGCGCTCGTAGTTTCTACAATAACTAGCAGTAACGGATAAATTGCTATATTTACATAAATTATACTAATTTAGTATAAGATATTGTTATACGGAACAGCGAAATGTCAAAATAATTTACTGGTGTCTCAACGAATTAAAACGGCACAGCGTTTGACCGTGAACGGGGACTATGGGTTGGATTCCCAGTCGAGTGAAAAAAATGTTTTGTTTCCTTCGCTCTGGTAACAGCACAAATTTCGGCGTTGAGAATATCTATTATAGCCTAGCATTTGCGTGCGGCTTCGCCCGCGTGGTCATATAGAAATAAGTAATTTGTTGTGATTGTCTCGTTCGACTGAAGATCGCGGTACCATAAGTTACTGAAAACAATTACCATAATATAACTCATTCAAACGTTCCTTGAAAAAACATTAACTTCCTAACCTTACTTTTAATTATTTTTAGGTACTGAATATTTGAAAACAAAAACTCCCCAAAGAGATACTTATAACATAACATGTAACATTTTTGGACGGTTTCTAACATTATTGAGGCCTGTCGTGGCGCAGCGGCACAAACGTGTGACTGTAAACGATAGGTTGTGGGTTCGATCCCCACTCGAGGAAATGAAATATTTAATATTTTCAGTTTAAATATTTAATGTCTTCATTTCTTCGCTCTAGTAACAAGGCAAAGCGCGACGTTGAGTTCCGCCACTCAACACGCAATGTCTCAAATTCGACAGAAAGTGGGAAACGAAAGTGGAACGGAGTGTCTTAACGCTAGGTTAGCAAGTTCCCTGCCGTGTACGGAATACAGCGTAAAGCTAAGTATGAGTAATATTATTTATACAAAAAATAGTCAAAGTTATACAAAGGAAACGTTCGTCTGTAAACGCAACACTTTGCAGGTTCTATGCCCGCTCGAGGTAATAAAAAATATGTTTTTTTTTTATCTACTTGCTCTGCTAGTGAGGCAAGGCAAGTTGAGTTTCGTCACTAAAATATCCTTAAAAGACTGGAGTTTCTACACATTAGTTTTCTTAATTTTTTTCTGGCTACCATGCTATGTGGGATACAACATGAAGCTTCTATTTGTATAATGATCTATGTTCAAATATATTTTGCAAATGAAACAATTTATGTAATTCCTATGAAACAGTTTTCGTGCCGCGACCGCAAGTACGAGTATGAGCAAGGATATAATGAGGCAAATTTTAAGTTACATAATAGTTCACTGGATCACGAGGACGGTATTTCACACGCGACCTAATGCCATAGAGCTACAAACTCTAGAATAGAACATGTATACTCTTAACTTATAATAAATCTGTAACTGATAGCTGTCTGAATATGCGGGACATTTTTAGAAAATTCTTACAGAGGACATTAATAATGTAATGTAAAAAGACCCATAATAGCGATTTCGTTTCTATTTGTTTGTTTGTCTGTACTTTTGTACGCGTTAATCTCAGAAACGGCATATCAAATTAAATACAGCTTACACTATAATATCATGACAATGTTCACCTAATATATATTGGGTTTGTTTTATTACAATTGGTTAGTAAATAAATATGTTTTTTTTTTCACCTTCACGCTGTATCCCGCACTCGGCAGGGTAGGCAGAGGGAATGGAAGTGAAGCCTAGTGTTATGACACTCCGTTCCACTTCCGTTCCCCACTTTCCGCCGAATTTGAGGCATTGCGTGTTGAGTGGAGGAACTCAACGCCGCGCTTTGCCTTATTACCAGAGCGAAGAAATGAAACATTAAATATTTAAATTGAAAATATTAAATATTTCATTTCCTCGTCTGGGGATCGAACCCAGAACCTGTCGGTTACAGTAGCACTCTTGTGCCGCTGCGCCACGACAGGCCTCAAAAAAATATGTCAATTTGAAATATTTAGTTCGACAAATTTGTTACATTTTTTTTTAATAATTTAGCTGAAATTTATTCAATTCAATTCAAATTCAAAATATTCTTTATTCAAATAGGCTTCAGCAAGCACTTTTGAATCGTCACAAACATAAAACTACCACCTTCTTTCTTCGTTCGTTCTGCTGAGAAGAGCCGGCAAGAAACTCAACAGTTGCTCTTTTCAATATTGAATGGTAACAGTTTCATTGTTTTATACAATAGTGATTATCCTGCATCAATTTCAAATTATCTTAATTAAATACATTTTTATCATTCAAATATTCTTGGACAGTGTAGTACGCTTTCTTAATTAACATTACTTTAACATTTACTTTTGGAATACTATTATAGATACGTATACTCAGACTCATAAATGATTTATTTACTTTTTGGAGGCGATAGCTAGGAGTCACAAGTTTGTCCTTGTTTCTCGTCCCAATCGTGTGTCTGTCACTGTTTTTGCTAAAGCACTGAATATGTTGCCGGACGAACAAAATATTGTAAAATATATATTGAGAGGCAACCGTAAGTATACCTGTATCCTTAAAAACATCTCGCAGAGAATCTCGAACTCTTAAGATTATAGATAGATCTTACGGCTCTTATTAAAACAAGAAAGTAGTTGAAATTAGTAAATGAAATTGTGTAATTCAAGCGGACAATGCCAGGAGTGGTAATGGCCAGGATTGTGAAATTCAAGCGGCCATAGCTAATTTTTAAACCAAAATTAATTTTTAAAAATTGAGAAGATAGAGACAATATAAAACCTTTAATAATAAATGTTATGATTGTAAGGTTGATTCCCATTTGAGGAAATGAGCTACATTGCTTTACTATTTCTATGCTCCGGTAACGAGTGTTTTGAATCCAACATTGTTAATATACAATTATTTTAACAGTCAGTCCAAAGTCTAGTTTAAATAGTTAATAATTATATATCTTTATTACATTTAAGAATCGTAATGTTTACTACTGTTAATTCGATATTTTTCATACTCACAACCATCACATACCATCAAATGTAAAGTTACAAGCTTCGTTTTCTGTACGTCAAACAATTTTCCACCAGTTCACTAAAGTTACTGCCACTCAGACTCAGAACTGAGAAGAGCCGGCGAAAGAAACTCAGCGGGACATGTCTCTTTTTTAATCAAAATTTTACATCATATAATCAATTATGTGACAATGATACATTTGAAATAGCCTGGAGCGAGCATTTTATTCCCAAGGCGTGTTATCATTTATAAAATCGTTAATTTGGTAATAACCTTTAACACACAAACGTCTTTTCACAACTTTTTTAAATTGCGAAATAGAAAATTCTCGGACGTTTTCTGGGATCCTACTGTAAAAGCATACACCCTGACACAAAAGAATTACGGACTCGATGCAATCGAGTTATAGGTGCACTAAGATTATACTTATTTCTAATATTAATATTATGTATGTCCCCGTCATCAATACTTACCCTCGTTAGTTGAAATTTTGTTTATCAATTCCTACTTTCTAATAAATGTGTCTGAAAGTTTGAAATTGGATTTCTTTTCAAATACTACTACTTAAAGATATATAGTCGGTACTCTTTCCGTACTATTGTTCTATTTTACACCATTTTTCATTTTTAGGATACACTTATGACATATATTGCAAAATTCCTATAAAAAAATTGACGTAGCGGACGTCTCGTAACTCTTGAAGTAAGATAGAATTTCTCAAATTAATATTTCTTTTTTTTTACGAGTAGGGGAAATCCATTATGCATTTACATGAAGTTAGGGGCCGTCCATTAATCACGTGAAGTTCGAAAGGAGGGAGGAGGGGGTATGTATCACAGAGGGGGGAGGGAGGGTTAAAAAGTTCTACTAAAAAGATCACCTGATTACGAGGGATGATAAGATTAGATCGATTTAAAATTGTATCTTTCTGTATACCAAACATAGCGGGATAGGCAGAGACAACTTGGGAACAAAACGTAATGACATTACGTTCCCGTTAAGACACTTTCGCCCTCCAATTTCCGTTGAATTCGAAAAATTGCGGAACTCAATACCGCGTTTTGTCTCGTTACCAGAGTGAAGAAATGAAATAAATGTTTTATTACCTCGAGTAGGGATCCAACCCACAACCCGTCACCTTTACAGTCACATGCTCATACCACAGCGCCACAACAGGTCATACATATAAAAATAAAGTTTACTTAAAATTTTCTCTCTCTCTCAGCTTCACGCTGTATCCCGCTCATGGCAGGGTAGGCGGAGGGAACTTGGGAACCTAGTGTTAAGACATTTCGTTCCACTTCCGTTCCCCACTTTCCGCCGAATTTTGAGGCATAGCGTGTTGAGTGGCGGAACTCAACGCCGCATTTTGCCTTGTACCAGAGCAAGGAGATAAAAACATTAAATATTTAAATTGAAAATATTAAATATTTCATTTCTTCGAGTGGGGATCGAACCCACAACCCATGGGTTACAGTCACACGTTTGTGCCGCTGCTCCACGACCTGTCTCTACTTAAAATTTTATTTAAAATTAAAGTATATCTTGTATAAGAACGCATTGATATCGAGGTAGATTTTGTTAATTTTAAGTAATTAAAATAACCAGTTTATTTTAAGTCTCGGGTAAATAATAACTATTTAAATATTTAAAATAAAAATTACTGTAGGATTAAATCCATCCATAAGTAGTAAATTCGGATTCATAATAAAAAGATCTAGTTAATTCATAGTAAAATATTATAAAATGAAATAAAAAAATCAAAAAGTTTCAATAATATGTAACAACATCTAAATACCTTAATCAAATGATTATTAAAGTTAGAACCCTCGTAGGGGCACAAACGTGCGACTGTCAATTTTGTATTTATTACTTCGCACTGGTATCAAGAAAAAAAACGACGGTGAGTTCAGCCACTGAACACATGAAGCCTTGAGAATCCAGTAGAAAATGGGGAACAGAAGTGTCCCAAATGGAAACAGAGTGACTTGACACTAAGCTCTCTCTCTCTCTCTCTCTGCCTATCTACAGAAATAAAGAGTACGATACGACAAAAAAGGCACTTCTTCAACAGTATAAGTCTATAAATGAAGCAGGGTTATCAATTAGGTTAAGCACTATTTTTAAATGAAACAACCGCACGCCGCGGCTCGGCTAACCAACGTGAAATACACTCGTGTTGAAATCCACACTATTATAAACCCATCATCGAGTATTAGAGCTAAACTGCGTTTAGATACATGGTAAAGTATAGTTTCATTATTAAGTTTTCTTCGCTCTGGTAAAAAGACATCGCGCGGCGTTAAGTTCCACACTCAACACGTAATACTTCCAATTGGGCGGAAAGTGGAGAACGGAAGGGAGTCTTACTCAAGGTTCTTAAGTTCCCTCTGCCTTCCCTCCAATACCATAATACAGCGTAAATAAAAAAAAATAGAAAAAGTATACTTTAAGCAATCTTTTGAATTTTATTATGGTATTTTCTATTCAATCAGGACCATTACAATAATCACTTATAAGTTGTGTCAATCTCAAACGTAAGATACATTATATAGTACACTTCCTATATTTAGGTTATAAAATATGTATGTCGTTGAGGCCGGCTTGGCGTAGGGACAGGTACGACTGTAAATTCAACAGTTGTGGATTTAATTCCCACAAAGAATGATTAAACATTTAATATTTTTCTTTTCTATGATCTAGTTACAAGGAAAAGCGCGGGGTTGACTTTTGTAAATCAACATGCGAGGTTTCGTCGGGAACGAAGTTTTCAAAATTCTGGTTTAGGTTCCCAGGTTCCCTTCCCGTACCCTGCTACGTGCAGAAAACGGCTTGTAGGAAATAATATAATAAACATATAAAAAAGACTGATGTATAACTCTCTGATGTAGCCCTTATTTATTTAGGGTGAAAACAATTAAACGTCATTAGGTTGAGGCTAAATATGAGGCCTGTCGTGGCGCAGCGGCACAAGAGTGTGACTGTAACCGACAGGTTCTGGGTTCGATCCCCAGTCGAGGAAATGAAATATTAATATTTTCAATTTAAATATTTAATGTTTCAATTCTTCGCTCTGGTAATAAGGCAAAGCGCGGCGTTGAGTTCCGCCACTCAACACGCAATGCCTCAAATTCGGCGGAAAGTGGGGAACGGAAGTGGAACGGAGTGTCTTTACACTAGGTTCCCTGCCTACCCTGCCTCGTGCGGGATACAGCGTGAAACTGAGTATGAATATGAGTATGAGTACAATATAAAAAAAACAACTGAACGTCGTCCACCATATATAAAACACTAAGTTAAATTTAAGTAACGGCATTATAAAGACATACCGAATCGTCGCCTATAAATTTGTATAGAGGACCCCGTCGGGTGCCGCATTAGATACACGTGTAGGACTACTTGGTTGTAATTTATTTATTTTTTTTGTTTTTTTTCAAGCATTTAATGTTATTGTTGAACTATTATTTTTTTCGCGTCTCTTGGATACCGGAAGAGTTTTGACAACTTAGCCATATAGTATATTTGTTTCTTTAGTGCGGTATAATACATTAAATATATTTAAGAAATATTTTATCTTCTTTATATTATTCTTCACATATATATGCCAAAACATATATATAAAGTAAATTTGGAAAAAAGACGTGTCAAATAGGGCAGGGTTTCAGGGCATTTTATTAATTAAAGGGCTCCATTTTTTAATTTCAAGAACCTTAAAAAATAAATTAATGATAAATTTCAACAGAAGTGGAGTTCAAAACGTAATCTACATTTTATATGTTTTATATGATCTAAGATTAAATTTTAAAACTTTTTTAACTAAATATTTAACTTCTTTAACTGGTAATTAAACCCAAAACATGTCACACGCTCTCCTCTTGGCCACGACTGCTCTCATACGTACTCTCAAGTACACTAAGTTCATACTACATATATCATAACAGCAACATCGATATCTTATCGTACAGAATGAACAAAAACATTTATAATTCATAACAAGAATATAATTTTAATACTAAAATAAATAACACAAATAAAATCTCCACGGTTTTTGTTCTTTAAGGTAAAAGTAGAGGGTAAAATAATTACATTAGTTCCTTGGCAATAACAATAATTTTGGACTGCCCGCCGCGCCTCTTACGTTTCACAGATCACCAGATACGACTAAGTTATGCTTGTATATATATACACGTGTATGTATATACCAATGTTCTCAATTTTTCATAATACAGAAAATTGTGTTGATTTTTTTTCTCTCAGCTTCACGCTGTATCCCGTACAAAGCAGGGCACGCAGAGGGAACCCGGGAACCTAGTGTTAGGTCACTCCGTTCCACTTCCGTTCCCCACTTTCAATTACACAATTTAAATATTTCATATTTTCAATTTAATTATTTAATGTTTCATTTCTTCGCTCTGGTTATAAAGCAAAGCGCGGCGTTGAGTTCCGCCACTCAACACGCAATGCCTCAAATTCGGCGGAAAGTGGGGAACGGAGTGTCTTAACACTAGGTTCCCGGGTTCCCTCTGCCTACCCTGCCTAGTGCGGGATACAGCGTGAAGCTGAGTGAGTGAGTGAGTGAGCTTCTTATTTAAAATTAATATTAAATTCTAATGAAGAAGCAAAAATTATTTCTTTTTTATGCTTCTATCACACATGGTAGAGTAGGCAGAGTCAATCTGGGAACTTAGTGGCAAATGACGTTCGTACGATATTTCATTTCCTTGAATGGGAATTGAACCCGCATCCTATCGTCCTTACAGTCGCACACTTGTGTCCCTGCAGCTTGAACAAGCTAAAATATTTCAACCTTTAAAAATATTCTGTATTTAATTTACAATCAAATCAGAGACAACAACATTTATTTAATAAAATCACAGAAATGCCGACCTTTTAAATTCCACCTTTCTCCAAAGCGACAACCTCGATTCTGTAAAATATGCTCACAAAATTTGGAAGCCTAGTGTCAGGCACTCCATTCCCATGCCTCGCACTCTCCAAAAAATTTTAAATATTTCATTTTCTCGAGTGGGGATCGAACCCACTACACATCGCGTTTACTATCGCACCCTTGTGCCCTTGAGGCATGACAGGCCTCAAAAAATCTATGCTAGTTATTTTCGTACTAAAGGACAAAACATATTGCAAAAAACTAGAAAAAAAAACTTAATTTCCACATTTTTAACAAAGAAACATACAATTCTTTATCAAATTAAATAAAAAAATAATAATATATATTAACATATGTCTTTAATTATGTCATCATTACATTAAACACCACACGACCGTAAACGTCAAAGGTTGTAGGCTCAATACTTATATTTAATATATTAATTTTTTCTCTCTTTTATTGAGACAGTGCACATTATTAGCACCACTTAACACGCAATGCCCAAGAATCTCGCAAGAATCTGGAAAGGAAACAAAATCTCTTAGTTTTAAGTTCACATACGATATGTGCGGGATACAGCGTGAAACTAAAAAATGAATAAAAATATATGTACTTTATGTAGTCTGCTATACAAAAAAGTGTGAAATTGCAAACAAATTATAGAATAAACATTTAATTGTTACCGTTTTTAATATTTCAGGCTGAATTGTGTGTAATTTCGCCGTGTTATTCTGGCTTAGAATAGGATCACCCTGGTACTGATGGTATATGATCGTAAGAGGCGACTAAAGTACATGTGGGAGAGTCACGTTGTCAGAAATGGCAACACGCATGAGCAGATTCGACCGTATCATTACCACCCCCGGCATTTAAAACCGTCGTTAAGTAGTGGCTTTGGCCACTGCGTTTCGCATTGGGTAATGCCGGGCCCCGGTGCCCATCCATCTTAAAGACGGGCAACAGTCTTGTAGGCGGTGATCACTTACAATCACGTTGTCTACAATAGTAAAGGCCACTTTTACCGCTGGCTGATATAGTGCTTGATAGCCTTATATGTGAGATAAAAAAATCGCGTCTCTCACGTTTCGTCACCCAGTACGTATTTATTTTTTATATCATTTTATTGATTAGCTTTCAGTAACAGGTGTAAGGGAATTTGATGGTGAAACCGGAAAAAATGTAAGCAACCTCTGTCTGTGAGATAGTATTTTTTGTCAGATTACTATCTTCAACTTTAACCGTAACCGATGGAAGTGACTTTTTTGATTTTTAATTTGATTAAGAGCCAAATACAATTATTAAAAAGGTTTTGCTGTGCTTGTTTTTTGATAAAAGACTTGAACACCCAAAAGAAACAGAGATGAACAAACACAACCACCAAACCATAGCCATTTCATTAATTCCATACATTTTATCTAAAATCGAGCGCCCCGTGAAGTTAATATACGGGCGTAATGACAGGCATTCGGATACAAAAATTTTCTATTCAATTTTTGGAATCCCAAACTCGCGTTGATCATGTATGATATTCAAATTGAAATCTTATACGTTACCTCCAAAGTCCCTTATAATCTATTTATTAGTTGTAAATAATTGTTATTTATCTGTTTTATATCTGTATTTAGTGGGCCGTGTGACTGTAAACGCTATCGGTTGTGGGTTCAATTCCCACTCGAGAAATTGATATTTAACATTTTTTTAAATGTGGCAATAAGACAAAACGCGGCGTTAAGTTCCGTGACTCAACACACAATGCCTCAATTAATTAAAAAAGTGGAGAACGGAACGGAGCGTCCTCACAGTACGTTCCCAAGTTCCCTTTGGCTATCGTGCCATAGGCGTGAAGCTGGATGGAATAAATATTTAAATATATGTATGACTGAACGATGACTGTAGATTGTAATTAATTCAAGGTGTTTTTTTTGTATTTAAAATTACTGTAACACTACCCTACTCGTGGGAACAAATTATTTTTGTTTTTCTCGTTTTAGTAACAACGCAAAGCCATACGCGAAACCATATCCTAAGAAATATTTCATATTTCCCAATCAAATTAAGTATAGTACAGTTATTCCGAGTAGCTCCATTAAAATAAATGAAAAACACAACAAAAATGTTCATAATGAAAAAATTAATAAACACTTTTTTATAAAGGTATCATATTCCCACGTATCAAAGCACGTGGGCGGCGAGGCGACAATGGAGCATCGTTGTCTTTTGAAATACGACCGATAATTCTTATTAAATATATAAAAATGAGCTGTCTGCATGTATGATATATATACAAAAGCTAAGAATGTGATATCTATAGTTATTTTGAATAAGATATTTTTCTATCAGACAACAATATATTAACTGTATTCTATACTTATAATGAATCTGTTACTGATCACTGTCCGTTTGTCTGTACGTTTGTGCGCACTAATCTCAAGAACGACTAACCAACATTTTTCAACATTTTTCTGTTTATCATACTTAAATTGGTTAATAAATATAAACGTTATGTCAACTTAAAATATTGAGTTCACCAAATTTGTCACAAAAATTTTATTTGTTTAAGTGATTATGTTGTAAGAAGAAGTATTTAATTAAAATAAATAAAATAGTATAATTCAAGCAGGCGAAGCCGCAGGTGGGTCGCTAATGTACTATAAAGCTTAGATAAACAAGTAATAAAAACATATTTGAACTATAATATGATGATTTTTTTTTATGTTTGCATAAAATCGCCATGAACATTTAAAATGACAGTTACAGTGTCAATTCTAAATACTATTTTTGATTGAGTAAGCCTAAATGGAACCTTTCTTGGTGCAACAGGTTGTGGGTTCGTTCCCCACTCTAGGAAATGAAATATTTAAAAAGCCTTGAGGACTTGAGCCTTGAATACTGCCCCAGATTTCGGCGGAAGGTCGGAAACGATAGTGTTTTAATAAGAACGGAGTGTCTTAACACTACATCATCAGGCTCCCCCTGCCTACCCTACTATGTGAAATACACCGTGAAGCTGAGAACAAGTAAGCTTAAATGATAACAGACATAACAATTTATATTCATGGGTTTTGATTAATAGCTTAATGAGCGCGTTTAAGTCTTTTACTCGGAGTTTTGACTATTCAATATGAAGTAATATTTAAAATATCATGTCATTCAAGAGAAGACGACCGCAGCTATTTTTTCATTAATACCTTGCGTGTTCAGTGAGATTAGGTATCACATCTAGTCAGCCAGATAGACAGAGTAGTAGTACCTTTGGGCAAGATCACGGCGCAAGCGACTGTAAGCGCAACTTGTTATGGGTTCGATCCCTTCTCGAGGAAATTAAATATTTGACATTTTCATTTTCTGGTAACAACAGAAAAGCGTAATGTTCTGACACGTAAGTGGGTAACGGATCGGAATACATATATTAACACTATCTTATTGACATGGTTCTCTTTGCCTACTATGCTATATGTGGACGTATACAGCATGACCCAAAAAAAAACTCCCAAAGCGTTATCACAACATCCAATTAAACAAGTTATCAATACAAAATTAATAATCTAAGCTATACACATATTACTGACTTAATAAATATATAGGCTGGTCACCTATCTTGGTAATCAGAGCCACTGTGGAAGACGCATAGCCCCACAGTGCCGTATACTATTACAACTGATAAACACAAAATAATTACCTGCACTACGCTTGTTTTACATACTTTGTCATTAGAATGAATGCAGTTTGCATTTTCAATGGCCGTTTAAATTTAATACTGGCCTTTTGTTGTGAGTAGAAGAACTACTTGATTGTATATCAACTGATTTTTTTTAAGGTGTATGTTTCTTTTTAATATTTTTTTATGAATAAATATACCTCAAAAGGAAATAAAACGGATCTCTTATTCATACGGAACTCTTCCAAATTCGAATGTGATTATTTTGTTCAAAATAAGAAGTGTGATTTATTTATTGGACGTTAAGCATTTTGTCTTGTCCCTTAGTTGAGACCATTTAGTCGTATGGAGATATCAACCTGAAACTAATATCTTATATTCAGCTCTACTGTTTCATAAAGCACAGAAAAAATCTAGCTTCCAAGTCAAAGCAATCAAAGCACTCAAAAAATTTATCACGAAACAAAAATTTATGATTGCGGATCTATTTATTATCACATTTGTCTTGAAGTAAGATCTTACAATATTAGTAAGGGATAAAAAATAACACGAAAAGTAAAAAAATATATATTCCATACAAGAAATAAATGAAATTTGTAATTAATTTTACACGAAATGGTTGCATTATATACGCGGAAATAATTAACTCTTATCAAATCCTGTTTTGTTCAAAATATTTATGCGCTTTTTAAATTTAAGTTTAGTATTCTTAACTTTTCTTTAAATTTATTCGCCATTCCGTACATGGCAGAGTAGGCTGAAGGAACTCGGGAACCTAGTGTTAAGACACTGCGTTCCACTTCCGTTCCCTACTTTTCGCCTAATCTGAGGCACAGTGTGTTGAGTGGCGGAACTCAACGCCGCGCTTTGCGCTTTATACCCGAGCGAAGAAATGAAAACAATAAATCAGAAATACAATGCAAACAAAGAAAAAAGTCTAAAATATTTATTATAAGTATAGTTTCTTTTGTTCAAAACGAGTCCATAAGCCCGCAAACTTAACTTTACGTATTGATCGAAATTTTAATACAACTTATGTCAATCCAGAATACTGTGAAAATACAAGAAAAAAGCTTCGAAATTCGATTAAAAAATCAAATTGATATAAACCCTAATGAGATTTTATTAAACATTACGACGGAAACATTAACAAAGTACGCCATACAAATAAATTCCAGTAATAAAACATCACCCGGACTCACATAAGTCCTAAAGATACTTCTCATTTATTTCACTCTGAATAACCCAAATATCTTACTGAGTTGAGATCACGAGATAAACCAAATTGACCCATTACAAGTGTGTGTTATATATACTATACAGGTTATTATAAAATTACAAAATTGGAAGAAAAAAAAATTAATAGTGTCGATTAGACACAAGCTCTAATTAGTCTATAATAGCTTCATAATTATACAGAAAAGAACGTTTATTGCGTCTTATAATATCTCTTTTTTTTGTAAACAACATAGATAGGATATATCAATGTTTTCTAGCTTGACGCTGTATCCTGTACTTCGTACGGTAGACAGAGGGAACTAGGAGACGTAGTATTTAGACACTCTATTCCCATGTAGACACTTCCGTTTCCCACTTACTGCACAATTTAAGAAGCGAAACTTAACGTCGCGCTTTAACTCGTTACCAGACCATGAAATCCTTATTTTTTTATATAAAAAAATAAAATCACAATATTAATTGCGTTGAATCATAAGAGAAAATTGAAAAATGGGAAGAAAGAAAGGTATATTCTAACCTTAGAATTTAAATTTTCTTGCTTTCCTCATTAAACTTGGGATTTTTTATGCTGAATCCTGAATACAGCAGATTATTCAGATTGAATTTAATTTACACCGAAAATTAAGAGCCTTAGAGTTCAGTGCAGAACTCAACGCCACATATTTTTCTCGAGTAATAATCAAATCTAAGACCATTATGGTTATACTGTAACACCACTATACCAGGACGGCCTAAAGCATAAAGGAAAATAAGCAAACTATCGGACTCACATCCAGTATCTATATAATCCACTTTATAATCGCTCTACCAACACGCTTATAATTGCACAATAAAGCGTTAAGCATTATGATTACAGTACATTAACATCGAAATTGTTCTAATAAACGGCGATACGTTAATGTCTTCATTGCTATCGTGCTCGAACTACGATGGTGTGGCGATAGAGAACGTACGTGTTAATTGCTTTGGATTGAGCTTGTGGATTTTTGGAATTAGGCTTGGAGTAGTATTAAATATATATTTTTTTTCTTTGTAGCTTCACGCTGTAATCTGTACATAGGTAGATAGGCAGAGGGAACGTGGGAACCTAATTTTAGAATATTCCTTTCGCATTGAAACACTTTAATTCCCAAGTTTCTAGCAAATTCTAGAGGCATTGAGTGTTGAGTAGCGGAACTCAACGCTGTACTTTACCTTCTTACCAGAGGAGGAGGTATGGAAATATCAAATATATCATTTTCTAGAGTAAGGATCGATCCCAGAATGTGTCACGTTTACAGTGGCACGCTTGTGTCTCTGCGCCACGACAGTCATCAATGGTTTTTCTTTTGTTTAAGTACATTATAATATTATTTATTTTGAATTCCGTTTAACATTGTATACCGCATGCATGAGCAAAAAGACCTAAAATAAGAGCATATAGCAACAGCAACATCCGTAGCAAAGTAATTATAGCCTTAATACTTACTTACTTAGCTTCACGCTGTATCCCGCACGAGGCAGGGAACCCGGGAACCTAGTGTCAAGACACTCCGTTCCACTTCGGTTCCCCACTTTCTGCCGAATTTGAGGCATTGCGTGTTGAGTGGTGGAACTCAACGCCGCGCTTTTATGGCCTAAATAATAATCCAAAATTTCTTTTGTTTTTAGTTTCACGCTCTATCCTGTCCATTAGAAGGCAGAGAAGACTTGGGAACCTAGTGTTAAGACACTACGTTTCACTTCACTTCTCCACTACCAAAATAAACAATTTAAAATATATCTCAATTGAACTTTCAACATTAAATCGCCAAAGTCTATTTTTATAATTATACTATCGACCCGATCGCAGCTTCGCCCGATTAAATAATTCTATTCTAAATACTAGCTCAACTGCTTTTGTGTTCATATTATAACTTTTAAGTTGTAACTATTTCATCTACCTAAATATTTTAAATTGATGAAACTTTTTTATTTATGATTTAATTGAACTAACCAACTAAATGATAAGCGAAAGGTGCCAAAACATAATGGTGAAAACTGAATAGCTATTTTTAACACAAACAAACAAAGTTTTTTTTTTATAAATCCGCTACGTGTATATATATATATATATATATATATATATATATATATATATATATATATATATATATATATATATATATATATATATATATCATATATATATCATATATATATATATATATATATATCATGTTTTAGGTTTTTTTAATGCAGACAAGTATATGAGGAACATCTACCATACAACCAACTTCACACGATCAATATAATAACAAATGGGCTTACATTGAACGTAAATAGATTTACTTTCACAAACATCAGTTTTTAAATAGCTGTACAATAATTTAGATACAGATCGTAAAGAAATTGTGTTAACAAAGTAAATTGTTGGTCAATCAAAACAAAACTATACGTAATGAATATATAAATGGTACCGTGAATTTGAATTGGCAGTTATAGGCTTTTATAGCAACAAATATAGGTTATACTTATTATACTCTATTTTTTTAGCTATACAAATAAGAAGAAGTTATTTTCAAAGGTAACTTTCTGGTTTGATATAAAAACTAAAAAAATAGTTAATACGAAAATAGCAAATTTATTTTAAAAAACCTATGCAATATTTTTGTGGCACTACATCCCGTTCTTATTTATTTATATCTATGCGAAAGGTGTTAAAACGTAGCATGAACACTAAAAGTGGGAAACGGAACGGTGTGTCTTAAAGATAGGTCCCCACGTTCCCTCTGCCTACCCTGTCATATGCAGAATATAACGTGAAGATAAAAAAATATTCTAATATTTAAAATATTACCTTGCTGGCTGTTTGATTGGAAAGCATTTTACATTAATATTATAAAATTTACCAAACGCAACAGTCATTCACGAAATCTCTCAATTGATCGCTAACCTATAGATCCGATTATCGATCTCCCATACATCGAGAGCAATTATGATTATTAACGAAAACCAAACCGTTGCGTTACCATTCACTAGTGACTAGAGTCTATTTGAGTAATTAAATATTTACTCGGTTCTATTACGATCAAATCTTACTGTTACTCGGAATCGATTCGTCATTGTGAAAATGTTTAAATACAAATTGCTTGTAATAAAAAATTATAAAATGCCGTGAAACACATTTGACAAACGACCGAGAAGAATATCGATATTTGCTTTTAGTTTATTTAATAAAATCGATAATTGTTCACGTTTAGGCTCGATGCGTTATTGTTCCGGTCACGGTGTTTTACGTATCTTTCTATTTTCGATACGATCGACAGTGTTTACTTGAATAGTATAGTTAGAGATACTTGTTAGCGATTAAACAACCGGCTAGACTAGACAGATTAATATGTAAAAATGATTATTTTACGTACATTTTTCTAACCTGATATATTTCTTTTCATCAATTTTGACCGTAGTATTTTATTAAAGACACGTTTTTCTACGGGCAGTTACAAACATACTACTGTACACGGGACAGATCGTAAGATCGATTCCGTCACTAGGGCATGAAATGTTTAATATTTCCATACTCCCCACTCTGGTGAAGAGGCAAAACGTGGCGTTGAATTCCGCCTCTCAACACGCATAAATTCGATTCGGCGAAAGTGTGGAACCTAATTGTCTAGTATCTTATCAATATACGCCTAAGTAGCAATCTTGGGTGGCAATGCACCATCAAACTGGTCTGGTGATGATGACGACGATCCATTACCTAAAAAGTGGAACTCTTTAGGGGTCACTGATCACTATGCGAGTGTAAGATCGTATTATTATATTGCTACGAGTTCATTTAATAAAACTTATATCGATTAGTGCAGAAAATGTTCAACAGCAGGTTATACATATTTAAAAAAAAATGTTGACAGACAGAAGAAACTTGGGCACCTGTGTTAAGGCACTCTTTCCCGTTCTCCATTTTCAACCATTACTTGTACCCTATGTATGTATTAATAAATTTATTAATTCAGCTTCACGCAGCAGAGCAGAGGGAACATGGGAACCTAGTGTTAGGACACTCCGTTCCACTTCCGTTCCCTACTTTCCGCCGAATTTGAGGCAATGTATAAATGTATAACAATAGGTTACTAGGCGGTAGAACTCTACGTTTTGGTGTAGACCTTACCATAGCCTGTAGCTGTAGGCAGCTTCAATTTAACATGTTTATATTTGTAAAATATACTCCAAGCGACACAAATTAACTATATTTATGGAAAGCAATTTCTATATCAATACTCACTTTCTAATTTTTTTTTACATTTTATACGTTTTTATTTAATATCATAAAATTATGTTTTATTGGTAAATCGCTTTTTATTGTAGCTATGAGCTATTGTGATTTACGATTCTTTTATGCCAACCCACCTTTTGCTTTCTAGTTAAAACGATTGAACTTAGTTAAACTAGTTAAAATGTTGATGAATTGCGGAACTTAGCACCGAGCTTTTCCCTCGGTATGTTAAATGAAAATATTTCAAGATTTCTTTTAAAGTTAATCATGGCATACGCTGATAACATGTGGCGATACAAATCCTATAGAACACTCCCCATTGTTTACACTCTAGTCGACGTGTGTTTATTATTATTATTTGTTTCAGTTTCACGCTGTCTTCCTTCTATAGTTGAAAAATGTAAGAACTTCATTTTAAGACCCTCCGTCAACTGGCACGCTCAAAACGCCGTTGCTGAAAAACTATACTATCTAAACAAGAGAAATATGTTTATTTATGTACATAATATTCAAAGTTAACAATGAATCAAGTGTCTATATTACACAAGGTTTCCAAATGCGACATCCACTCCATGTAAAGTTACTTATAAAAGATCATTTATAAGCATATTACTTCTAACAATCGACCAAAATATATGAATGTACACCGCAACGAATTCTCTAACAGTGTCAAAGTTCAATACAAAATCAATTGTCACTATTCCGTTATCGACTATCTGAAGCAATGATTCTCAACCAGTGGTCCGTGACCACCAGTGGTCCGCAGGAACCAAAATACGCGAGCGATTTTAAATATAGCGGCTAGCTATATTAGTTGCCCTTAAGTAACTTGGGAACATGGTAACACTGGCTAAGATACACTGTTCCTACTTAGACACTTCCGTTCCTCACTTAAAAAAAAAATTATCATACTTACATAGTAATGCTTGTTAACAAGAAGGATATAAATTTGGTTCTTCGCCAACAAAAGATTGGGAACCCCTGACCTATAGAGTGGAATGCTTGGACGGTGTATCTTAATATAATAAAATTGAAATGGTCGTCGGCACGTTTCGTTTCTTTGTCTTAATGTGTTTAGTTAACCTGTACTTTAAGCTTTCATTGATGTAATTTCTTTGGGCTTTTTGTTTAATTTTAGGTTAATGTGACTTTGATTTCTGAAGTGTCTTATTGACCTAGTTATTTTTTATTAATTGAAGATATTTTACTTTATTAAAGCCAAATTTGGTAGGATAATTTCAAAATAAACAAAAGTTTTAAATAAAGATCGCTTATTCTCTTATACATACTCCTTGTATTAAAATAATCAAAAGGCATGTAAGCTTAGTAAAGTAGGCAGATTGGATCTGGTGTCAGACACTCTGCGGTGAGGTTCACCGCAGAGTGTCTGACACCAAATTCGTGGAAGGATTTAAAACGCTGCACTTTGTCAAATTGGAATTATACCCATTTAAATTACTTAAAAGTCCACTTGAGTGGGAAACGGAAATGGAACGGAGTTTCTTAACACTAGGTTCCCAAGTTCCCTCTGCCTACCCTGCCATGTGCGGGATACAACGTGAAGCTGAGTGAGTGAGTATAAAACTTAAAAAACCTAAGACAATGTTAGAACTCCAAACTTCAAACCCTTATACGAGTAGATACAAATCAAAAGTCATGTTAAATAATCACGCTGATTAGTAAATATTTAAACGCGATCCCAATCTTATCACGTCCTTACTGAAGTATCTATTCCCTTTTCTTCTTCCAGAGAAAGAAGGATAGAACTATAGTATCGTAGCTATAGGTGTCCGTTATTTTATTAACTAATTAAGTACTTTAAAAGTTACAATTTAGATATTCCCAGTTCAATCTTGTTGTATTCATACCAATATTGGGCTACCCGCGGCGCCGTGATTGGTTAATTTCATTAATTTTGTTAATTGTTATAGCTTTGTGATTTCCGTTGAATGTTTTAAAAGTATACGCGTTTTTTTGTTTTTTTAATTATGACGTTTTTATGTATATTAAGTGATCATGGGGATTATTTAATTAATATTTTGTTTGTTTTAGTGGTTGAGGCACCCCGGTGTTGACGAGAGTTATGTAAGGCAATTGAAGTACTGTAATTTTGTGACATACCAAATTTGTTGGTAGGATATTTTAAATTAATTTTTACACTTTAAAATAATACTTTATTTATATAGCTTCGCTTTGTTAATGTAAAGGATAAGAACAAATCATAAATTCTTAGTTGGAGTGTTGAAAGCTGATTCAAATTTCTAGTTGGAATTATTCTTAAGGTAGAAATTGACTGTGACACAATACACGGTTAACTCAGTGCCCACGTTGAATGTCTCTGGATGAAAATGCTTCTAATTGCAAACACATAGGCTTACAATTCGACACTTCTCTAACACCAAAAATCCGTATAATGTCTGAAAACGCGACGTCAAACGCCACGGAAGTGGATTCGATTTCAATGTAAGGATTTATTATAAATATAAATAACATTGTTCTCTCAAGTTCATACAGTATCCCACACATGATAGGCTAAGCAGAGGTAACTTGAGAACTTAGTGTTCAGACACTCCGTTCTGTTCCCGACGTTCCGCAAACTTTGACAATTATATTGTTAATGTTACAATTGTGTCAAAGCGTCCGTCGTACTCTATTCATTTCTTTACTATTTATAGCACACAAGGTATTATTTTTATATAAGGTTTTATTTTTAAACAGTTAATCTACCATTAGAAAAGGGAAATATGTATTTAGAAAAGGTACGCAAATTTAGAAATACCCTGCCCTGTCGTGGCGCAGCGGCACAAGCATGTGATTATAACCGAAAGGTTGTGGGTTCGATCCCCAATCTAGGAAATTAAATATTTAATATTTTCAATTTTAAATATTTAATGTTTTCATTTTTTAGCTCTGGTGCAAGGCGTTGAGTTCCGCCACTCAACACGCAATTCCTCAAATTCGGCGGAAAGTGGGAAACGGCAGTGGAACGGACTGTCTTAACACTAGGTTTCCAAGTACCTTCTGTCTACCATACCATGTCCGGGATACAGCGTGAAGCTGAGTGAGTAAGAAATAGCGGGATTAGAACCCGCGCCTTTTGCAAGTTTCACAAGTAATAACATATGTACATATATAAAACCTAGTGCATTGAGTTACACTATTAACCACACAATAACTGAAACCGGTGTAAAGATTATTTTTTCCAGCTTCACACTGTATCCCGCACGAGGCAGGGTAGGCAGAGGGAACCCGGGAACCTAGTGTTAAGACACTCCGTTCCACTTCCGTTGCCCACTTTCCGCCAACTCAACGCCGTGCTTTTTGCCTTATTACCAAAGCGAAGAAATGAAACATTAAATATTTAAATATGAAATATTTCATTACCTCGACTGGGGATCGAACCCAGAACCTGTCGGTTAAAGATCGTAACGGAGGTGTTAACGGGATGATTAAGCCCTAGATTCCCAGATCCTACTGCCTACACTGGGATACAGCGTGAAGCTAAAAACAAGTAAATATTTCCATACTCAACTACAGCTATTATCATTAGCAATAAAGTAATAATAACGCTCTGTGAAAGCAATCGTTGTCGAAATTGATCCGAGTCAAATAAACACTTATATTAAAAAAACTAACTATAAATAAATGTATGCTTAATTAGAAATCGCCATTTTACTTTCTATAATAATTATGAAAACGTGATATAGCAATTGTGTGGATGTTTTTTGGTGGTCTTTAGAGCATGATTTATAAGATTTAATTTTATTTTTCTGCTTCACGCTGTATCCCACATAAGGCAAGGGCAGAGGCAACTCGGGAACGTAGTGTTAAGACACTCCGTTCGTCACGTTCCGCAGAATTAAAGGCTTTGTGTGTTGAGAGGCGAAACTTAACGCCGCACTTTACTTTATAAAGAACTATGGTGAGCAATAAAACTGAAACACAAATATGTAAGTTGAAATACTAAACTTATAGTATGGTAAATGCGACCATTGTAGGTTGATTAAAATCGCCCATGTCTCTGTGGCCTCTTCGTCACTGTTCCAATAGACGTGGCGAGGCCACAAAGGCACAAGCGCGACAAGTTATGAGTTTGATTCCCACAAATATTTAGTACAATTGTATTTTCTTCGCCCTCGCTACTCAACACACAATGCCTCTGGAAATACCTATGGAATGCCATAAGTCTCTGGTTCCCTCAGCCTACCCTACCATGAAGGCGATACAGCGTGTAACTGAAAAAGAACCATAGTAACTAGTGAAAGCACGAAGTCCCGCCTCTCAACATGCAATGTCTTCAAATGTGATACATATATAAGTTTCAGTATAGGCGTAAAGCGAAAGAACATTGCAACATTTTTTTTTTTTTTTTTTCTTTTTTTCTTTTTTTCAGCTTCACGCTGTATCCCGCACTAGGCAGGGTAGGCAGAGAGAACGAAAGTGAAACCTAGTGTTATGACACTCCGTCCCACTTCCGTTCCCCACTTTCCGCCGAATTTGAGGCATTGCGTGTTGAGTGGCGGAACTCAACGTCGCGCTTTGCCTTATTACCAGAGCGAAGAAATGAAACATTAAATATTTAAATTTAAAATATTAAATATTTCATTTCCTCGACTGGGAATCGAACCCAGAACCTGTCGGTTACAGTCACACTCTTGTGTCGCTGCGCCACGACAGGCAACAATATAGAAATCTAAATACGTTGCTTTAAAACTTGTTAAATAGATTAACGATTCAAGTATATGTGCACAGTACATTAGAACAAGGAAAACGAAAATCTCTCAATTTTATATGGTCTTAACGCGGCGGTCGTGTTAACAAGCGCTAATAAGAAACGACTTGTGTTCGATAAAATATTAACGAACCTGTTTAGATGTTAAAAGTGTATGATTGGTACTAGAAAAGTTAAAAGTTGTTTTTGTACTTCTTTTTTTGTGGTGTATTGAGTGGTGAAGATGATTTATGAATTTGAAGTCGCAAATACGTGCAACTATCTGCCTGCCTACTTCCTACGAGTATGATTAAATATCGTTATTTAAGATTTGAAAAAAGCCAATTTTGGTTCAAACTGATAGATTTAATTTTATTTATTTTTCCGTATCCCGCATATGTCAGGGTAGGTAAAAGAACTTCCTCAAGTTAAGTTACAAATGATATATAGAGTATGATATATGGTAATATGGCAAAGCGCAGCGTTGAGTTCTGTCACTCAACACGCGATGCCTTTGGTGGAAAGCGGGAAACGGAAATGCCTTGATGGACTGGAGTGTTATTACGCAAGTTTTTCAAATTCCCCCTGCTTACCATTTGCATGTGTATAGTGTATAGATTTGACAGACATTGTATCACAAACATTAAGAGACATTCTGCTGTAGCGTAGTGGGCCGTCGTCTGTCTTATTTAAACATTTAGACATCGCGCGGTCTAGACTTCCGCCCCTCAAGACGCAGAATGAAGCTGAAAATAAAAAAAAAATCAGTATAATTAAATCGTGATCCCCGTGTTCGATCGATAGACACGCCCAACTGATCGTTTTATTACGCTGACACATGATTTAATTCATCATCAAAAGTCATTAAGCGACGCTATAAAATGCCGCTACGTCCAGTCATAATAAATTACAAATCGAACGAAATGTTCACATAAAATATATAATAACAATACAAATTTATGATTATTTATTGGAAAAAATTGTGTTTTGTTCGCGAATTTTATATATAAATAACTTTTATCATAAGAATATATTTAGATGGTTTTGATTTGGGACTGGTTTAGGCTGAGGCCTAAGAAAGTTAATTTATATGTTATACTAAATAGATTTGATTAGTACTTTATTAGCATGTTTATATATTTTTTGTTTTCCACACATGGCGAGTAGGTAGAAGGAACCTGGAAACTTAGTGTTAAGACACTCTGTTCCTTTACCATTTTGTGGGTAACGAAATGGAGTGTCATATTTAATAATATATATATATATATATATATATATATATATATATATATATATATATATATATATATATATATATATATACATATATATATATATATATATATATATATATATATATATATATATATAACACCAGCGTTATGGCTTTAGCCACTGCGTTTCGCATTGAGTAATGCCGGGCCCCGGTGCCCATCCACATTAAAGACTGGCAACGCTCCTGTAGCTCCTCTGGTGTTACACAGGGCCGTGGACGGCGGTGATCACTTACCATCAGGTAACTCGACGCTCGTTTGCCGTGTGTCCATAAAAAAAGCATCATATTACATATATTAAACTAAAATTATAGAACATTTTTATATAAATCGAAGTATAAACTATACGTTACTATAGGACACTATTAACACATATGTTTAAGCAAAGTAATATTTCATTAATATATACCTAAATAGAACTCTTGATTCACACTTCGCATACGTAAGGTCACCGTTAGTTTACAGATAACGTTAGAAACGAAATGCGTGGGTGTCGACTCTAATTGGCCAATAAAGTGTGGTGGGCATGGTCCGGGGCTACTAAATTATCCACCTCGAGACATGCCTTATACTTTGCTGTAGGTCTGTCTGTGTTGATTTTGATTGTAATCAAGTAAATTACTCATTTATATTTTTTGATCAAATTTTGTAACGTTTTTTGTTTCTTGAAGGTGAAATTTATTATTTGAATGAAGTTTGGATGTTAAATGACTGTTTGGTAATAGGAAGACTGTCGTGGCACAAGCTAAGATTGTTGGTTCGATTTCCAGTTGAAGAAATGAAAAATATTTAATATTTTCATTTTCATTTCTTTGCTCTGGTTATAAAACAAAGCGCAGCGTTGAGTTCCGTTTTGCAACATGCCTCAAAGTGACGGACGGAAGTGTCTTAATAAAAACGTAGTATCTTCCTTCCAACAGATTTACAAGTTTCTTCTGCCTACACTGTCTTGTGACGGATACAGCGTGAAGCAGGAAAAAAGAAACAGTAAGTATGTTTGAATGATCTTATTGTATTAGTTCTAATTTTATTTTTAGTACCTACTCCTTACCTACCTTTAGTGTCTACTACTCAGTAAAATTTAAATTTGTGTTTCTAATTATGATGTTAAAATAAACAGTTATATACACGTACATATATTTCAAAGAAACTTACTCACTCACTCAGCTTCACGCTATATCCCGCACATGGCAGGGTAGGTACAGGTAACTTGGGAACTTAGTGATAAGACACTCCGTTCCCCACTTTTGGCCGCATTTGAGGCACTGTGTGGCGGATCTCAACGCCGCGTTTTGCCTTGTACAAGAGCGAAGAAATGAAAACATTAAATATTTAAATTGAAAATGTTAAATATTTCATTTCTTCGAATGGGGAAAAGTTAAACAAACTTATCGCCCGCTAATTAGACTAAAGTAAAAAGATTTTAATTGGCTATCGTGGCACAGCGGCATATCGTCTAACTTTAAACATGTCCATTGTGTCTTCGAATCTTACACTGAAGAGTTATAAATTTTCAATGCGACTTTGGAGCGGGAGGAGTTGAAGCCGTCATCTACCCGCAATATGCGGGATACAGCAAGCTATTAAATAAAATACACACAAATTATAGTGTAAAGAAAAATTGGGGAACAAACCTGAGTATCTTAACATTAGGTTCCCAGGTTCCCTCTGCCTATGTTGCCATGTGCTGGACACGTGTAGTTATGGTAAAGTAATCACGTTCACGTTCTGTAATCACTATTTAATCATGACTTGTTCCCTAGCTGTATTTTCGTTCAAAAAATGTAAAAAAAAAATAAGTATTTAACAGAAAGCAAAAAGTAAAAAAATCACAATTCTTTTACAATTTCTTCAAAAGAAAGTGGATAATGGACAAAAACAAAGATCATACAAATGACATTACAAAATATAAAATACGTATTGTAAAGCTCCTAAATGGATGAACCGATTTGGATTTAGTTTAAAATTAAGCTTAATCGAGAAATAAGTTCAAATCAGCCCTTTTCTAGTTGTTTCTAAACTTTTCAGAGCTGGATTCGTAATTTTGTGATTTTGTGTTGTTCTTTTATCTCCTGAAATATTTTTAACAACTTTTAAAGATATAATCCACACAAAAAATACTTTGTTAGAAACGTAAAATAGCGGGTTTTGAACCCGTCTAAGCTGTGATTACTTATCCATACGTTGGACGGCTTCCAAGATGCGCAGATATACATACCACTGCGTTATAAAATTTAAACGATTCCAACAAAGTTAATTTTTTCACAACCTTTCTATAAAACTGCCTCTAAAATGTTATGAAACAACATCACAACAACCAATATGAATTTGAGTTTTGCATGTCTCAACCCCGTACCGTGAAATATATTACCATAATATAAATAATTTATAATATTCCATCGATAATCACATCGAAATTAATTAGGGAGGCCAATTAATAAAACGATAACACAGTTCTAAACAAACACCTCAACGACACGGACTAATCAGGGCTTTCCTGCATACAAATTGGATCTATCGAATGGCTATTAATGACAACTGTCGAACGTAACATAAAATATCTTAGTGTCCATATATTTTTAAGTCCGTCTTCATATGAAATAGTTTTTTCTGTGTTAAAAAACGTGTTAATTAATTGAGGCATGATTTTTGGTTAGATGGAAATTTTTGTTATGGGTTTAAATGTTTTTGACGATTTTTATTTGGGCCTAATCTAGTCAGGCAAAGCTTTCGATTTTGTTGATAACACGTGTTTCTTTTAGAACCCGAAACCGTCCAAGCGCTTAAAAAGAAAAAACCGTTCAAATCCCGCTACCTACATTTTTTTATACGTATTCTAAATAATTATTTTGCTTTTCTAAGTTTGGATTGAAATTTAAAACATTATAATAATATGTAACTTTATTTTATTCAAGGTAAAGTCCATAATAAAGCTTTAGGTAAGAAAAAATATAAAACGTAGATATTTTTAAAATAAAGTCTAATCTAGCTTCCCAAGTTCCCTCTGCCTACCCTGCCGTGTGGAGGATACAGCGTAAAGCTGAGTGAGGGAATAGATATTTTTTGCTATTATAAAGAGAGAAATTCTAAATAGTACCATAGTTTAAATAACCACCTGCGTCTGCGCAGCCCCTAAAACAGACAATATCAGTAAATAATAAGTGATTAAGCTAGAACACGCGACCCATTCGTATACATATTAAATACCACAAAATATATATTTGAGCTATAACCCAATGGGAGGCCGGCTAATTATTGATGATATGCATATACATGACTTTTAACGGGGCATGCTTTATGGACGACAGTAAATTATGAAACACTGTTCTCCGTTCGTTTTGTCGTTAGTATATTGTTGTTATAAATTGTCATCTCAGTTTTGAGATTATGTAATGTTTGGATAAATTATTTGGATTTAATCTTTTTATATATATATATATATATATATATATATATATATATATATATATATATATATATATATATATATATATATATATATGGTTTATCTCGGTTTTGATCGGATGCTTCGGTGTTTTTGTTTAAACTGTATTTTGATAATAGAACATGTTGAGTATTGTAATTGTGCAACAAGTATATGACTATGTATATATATGTTGTTATTATGATTTATTTGAGGCCTGTCGTACGCGGAGGTATGCGTGTGAATGTAAAAACGTCAGATTGTGGGTTCGATTCCCACTCGAGAAATTGAAGTATTTAATTTTTTTTATTCTTCTCTCTAATAACAGTAACAGGGCAAAGCGCTCAACACGCAACGCCTCATATTTGGTAGAAAGTAGACAACGCAACGTAGTGCCATAACACTATTTTCGCAAGTTCCCTATACTTACTTACCCTGCCGTGTGAGGGATACAGTGTGAAGCTTAAAAAAGAGCTTTCGTTTCTATTTACGCTTACTTTGTCCACCAAACGCTATTTTCTCATGTCGTTCCAGCCTCTTCCACTACCATACACTCTTCACAGCCCATTGCCCTCGATGAGGACCTGATGCTTTTTACATGACTGTAGTATAGTGTTTCTGAAGTTAATTTTCTCTGTCTACCCTGTTATATGCGGGATATACTGTAACGTGGCAAAAATAAATCTATTTTTATCCTTGATAAATTTGCCAACCAACAAATTAGCTTAAAAAATTAAAAATATTCATAATTAAAATGATGTAAATCTTGAGAACTGTTTGCATCATTTAAATATGTAATATTTTATAATTAATTATTATGATCGTTATATCTAAGAAAAGATATGGGACAAGATAAGCATCTCGAAGAATTTTTTATATGATTGTATATTTTAATAGGATTTGAGTTCTTATGTCGTCCACGACATCGTTCCATTTCCCTTCCCCACTTTTCACCGAATTTGAGGCATTGCGTGTTGAGTGGCGGAACTCAACGCCACGTTTTGCCTTGTACCAGAGCGAAGAAATGAAATTATTAAATATTTTAATTCAAAAATTAAATATTTCATTTCCTCTAGTGGGGATCGAACCCACAACCCATCGGTTACAGTCACACGTTCGTGCTGCTGCGCCACGACAGCCCTCAATATATATAGAGACTTGCTTATTGAGTGTCGTAACTCAACGCTGCGCTTTGTATTTTGTACAGCTTAAGTGTGAATTGAATCCAAAACTGTTATCAGTTAGAAGTGAAGACTGAATGAAAAAATCATAAAAAAAAAATATTATACTTATTATTTTTTATATTTTTATTTCATTGTTTCTTTCGATTTTCAATTATGACGTTTTAAGTGTGCCAACTGGGCACGGTTCACTTCGCAAATGTCACGTTGTATGGAAAATTTATCAATGCGAAAAAGAAAATTAATCAATATAATACATGTAAAGAAGAGACCCTGTAAAATTACAACCTCCACTTATTACAACTTTTTGTTAATTTTATGTAACTACAAAATCTTTAAGTCTATGTCAAAAATGTCAATATAAAAGTACTAAAACTATAGAAACGCTTCACTAATTGACATAATTTTTATTGAAACGAGCAACACTAAAAATCTATAGGTTAGTTTACATTCGATATGAGATTTTGATTTGAATACAACATTGTTAACACAGTATTTGTTACACGAGGACGTATAGTTAACTTCTAGTTTATAAAATTTTCCACTTTAGTTCTATAGCAATAAATACTGAATTCGTATGAAATACTTTCTATAAGGTAGCAAGGAAAACGATATGGTACCTGTGTATTATTTATTTGTAATTTACGATTATCGTCCACTCCGACCGCTCTGAATAGTATCGTAGGCTATGAAAAGTTTTATATAGATTTTAAAAGCATTTTAGAATATATTATTCCGTGAATACTTATTTGTAACGATTATACGAAATCAATGTTAGTATCGACAAGATGCCGTGTCATTCCGGCTTAGAATAGGATCACCCTGGTACTGATGGTGTCGTAAGAGGCGACTAAAGTACTTGTGGAAGAGTCACGCTGTCAGCAATGGCAACACGCATGGACAGACTCGACTGGGCTATTACCATCCCCGGCATTTAAAACCGGCGTTAAGTAGTGGCTTCAGCCACTGCATTTCGAATTGGATAATGCTGGGCCCCGGTGCCCATCCCCCTTAACATCCGGCAACGCTCCTGTAGTGTACCTGCACCTCTGGAGTTTCACGGGGCCGTGGGTGACGGTGATCATTTACCATCAGGAGATCCGTACAACGTATCAGTCAGTTGTTAGTTTTTGATTTTCACAGTGTATCTATACTTAGTGAGGTAGTCAGCCTAGTAAGATCCTAGTGAAAGACACTCTGTTATTAAAATACTTATCTTTCCCCTCGACCTTCCCGCTATTTACCATTCAAATTTCATTCCCTGATAGTAATTTCCGAAGTTGGGTGAGTCCTGTAGAGAAATTTCAGGTTTTAAAAAAAGTAATCCTTTTTTTTTATACAAATGATTTTGTTCTTTTGTTTCTTTTGTAAATTATGTTTTTTAATATTGTATCGTTTTACTGTATTTTTATGTAATTATATAAACAATAGCTTTCGTGAAGCCGGACACAATATGCATGCAGTTATTTTTTATCTGTAATTTGTAATAGCTACTAGCAAAACCAAATGAAATAAATAAATAAATAAAGTCTAACTGTATCTGGCTCTTGGGCTATAAAGATTTTAAACCAAATAAATCACATAGTACATATATTCGATTTTTAAATAAATATATTCAAATACAATAATTACTACAAACATTATATAAGTTTAAAAATGTAAATATGTTACGAATCAAATCCATGAATAAACATTTTTTTTCAATGTCACACTTTAATATATTTCTAAGTGTCTCACGTATTAATTAACTTAAACGTTCATAAATATGATATTATTAAATTATATATTCATATAGCATATTGTTTAACGACAATTTACATTTAAATATGTTACCATGTTTTGATTCCGTGTATAATATTGTAAAATTTTTGATTTTCATTCCCGTCTTGGAATTGGGAAATTAGAGTTATAAGTGTGGGTTTGGGGCCTATTGTGGCACAGGGACATCAGCGTGTGACTGTAAACGACAGGTTGTGGGTTCGATCGCCATCGAAGAAGTGAAATATTAAATATTTTTATTTATTTGCTCTAATAACTAAGCGAAGAGCAGCGCACAAAACACGCAATACCTCAAATTCAGCGGAAAGTGGTGAAATGAACTGACTTAATACTAGTTTCCGAAGTTCCCTCTGGCTACCATGCCATGTGCAGTATACATCGTAATGCTAAGAAAATTAAATTATTATAAAATTATTTATACTAAAAGTTTTATTGCATATGACAAGTGTAAAAACAATCTCTTTTTGTGACGTAGGTGCACTAGCGTGCCGCTGTAAGCGAAGTATTGACTATATACACAAAAAAAAATTAACTACGAATATATAGCTATATACTAAGTATGTTTATCATTATTTCTGTGATATATTAGAGGCCTGTCGTGGCGCAGCGGCACAAGCGTGTGACTGTAAACGATAGGTTGTGGTTTCGATCTCCACTAGAGGAAATGAAATATTTAATATTTTTATAATTAATATTTAATGTTTTCATTTTTGATAACAAGGCAAAGCGCGGTGTTGAGTTCTGCCGCTCAACACGCAGTGCCATAAATTCGGCGGAAAGTAGGGAACGGAAGTGGAATAGAGTGTCTTAACACTAGGTTCCCAATTTCCCTCTGCCTACCCTGCCGGGATACAGAGTGAAGCTGAATTCTGTGATATACATAACTTTGCATTTTCGATATATTAACAAACATAAGGACAGACAATAAAATAATCTTATAAGCGTTTCGTATCTTTCTTATAAGTACAGAACCCTAAAAAGCTGTATATTTAATAATATAAAATTTTCATTGAATCAAGTTTTCTAAGATTTTATCTAAGCCTAAAATCGATACTTTTGTTTATGAAATGGCTATACTGACTCATTATGTCTCTTTAAAAAGCAATAACTCCAAAACGATACAGTATAATCAATATGTGCATCACTAATTAATTATTTGCGGTACATATTAAAAGGCGACATCTTCATCATGGTTTTATGGCTGGAACTGGAGGTCATTTAAAAGAAATCGACGTATCACTTAAAATTCGTGTTTATTAATTACTATGAAAAACCGATTAACGTATTAGGTGTTATTGTTAAACTGATTTGGAATTATTTATTGTACATCTCCTATCCAGAGACACTTGAATACCCATTTCTGATAAAGTAATGAGCCGATTTTGATAAAACTTATCCGTATAAGTACTCATACGTATTGGAAATCAAAAGCGATAAATTTGATAAGGCTTTAAGTTTTCGAGATTTTTGCGGACAAACATACTAAGCGTAAAAGCTACGAACTAAACTACTAAACTGTATTATACAAACACATGTCAAACTGATAACCACTATAATTTAAAGTTGGCTAAAATGTGTTTGTTGTAATTGTATTTTTTTATATTAACACATACATTTGTATTAAATCCCAGACCATAATAGGATATTTCTTAAAAAACTTACTCAGCCACACTCTGTATCCCACACATGGCAGGGTAGGCAGAAGGAACTTGGGAACATAGTGTTAAGACACTCCGTTTCACTTCCGTTCCCCATTTTCCGCCGAATTTGAGGCATTGCGTGTTGAGTGGCGGGACACAACGCCGCACTTTGGCTTTTTAGCAGATCAAAGAAATAAAAACTCGAGTGGGAATCGAACCCAAAACCTGTGGTATGCAGTTTCACACTTGTGCCGCTGTGCCACGATAGGCATCAACTTGAATTTTTAAAAGAATCGAATCTTGAATCATCGTCATCTTGAATTTTTAAAAGCATATAATGGAGAATGGAACGGACTGTCTTAACACTAGATTCCTGAGCTCCCTCTGCCTACCCTACTATGTGTGGGATGCTTAGAAAAAGTATAACTAAGCAAGTCCTGTCGTGGAGCACGGGCACAAACGTGCGACTATAAACGCGATTGGTTGTGAATCGATCACTCTAGGAAATGAAGTACTTAATATATAAATTTTTTCGTTCTAATACAGGCAAAGCACAAATCAAAATATTCATTGAATTTCACCACTCCACACTTGTCTTAACGTCAAGTTCCCAAGTTCGAAAGTACGATGGTTGTTGGTTCGATGCTCATTCGGAGGAATTAATTATTTTCAATTCCTAAATATGATAATTAACAAAGTAAAGCGTGACGCTGAGCTCTAATAGTCAATGCGCAATATTTCGATAACGAGGATCGTGAAAAACGTGTTGGCTAATACTCCATATAGAGCGGAGTTAAGGAAGACAAGTCACACGTATGAATACACTATTAGTGCTTACCAGATCAACTATTTTGGTGGCTTTACTAATTTTAAAGTGTTATTCCTCACAAAGAAAAGAAAAATATTATTTTTAATTTTTAACACTTTTAACGTAGCGTATTTAAAATGTGTTTATCATTTAGGCCTGTCGTGGCACAGGAGCGCAAACATGTGGCTAAAAACACGACACGTCGTGGGTTCGATTCCAAATGTACCGCCTTTCAACACGCAATGCTTCAAATTGGGCAGAAATTGGGTAACGGAGCGGAGTGTCCTAACACTAGGTTCCCGAGTTCCCTTCGTCTATCCTGTACGGAAAACAGGGTGAAGCCGAATGAATGGAGTAAGTGAGTCATTTCATACAACCGCACGATTACAACATTAAAAATAACTATGAATGAATAAAATAATGTGAATAAATAATTAAAATATTCCTCATATATGGCCTTTACGACACTAAATCAGAATCATATAACTAAAAATCGAAATGAACCGAACCTGTCTTATTAGTAAAGTGAGTCGCGTGGGCGGAGCTCGGAGGAGACACGGAGATATTGTACAAAGGTCATAGTACACTATAAATTGTTATTTACAATGCCTACTTAGAAACATTAGGAGTGTTCGATGTATGTATATACGTATTATATCGATATTACTTAAATATGAAAAAGATATAAGAAGAAAGCGTAGTGTTGGATTTCGTTTTAAAAGATTAATATAATTTGAGGTTTGTCGTGGCGTCCCTTATTCCCAATTAGTAGGGGCTGTAAAAGTGGCAGTTCGAACCCCATTGATTCGAACCCCATTTGATTAAATGAAATATTTAATATTATCAATTCTTGGTTCTGGTAACAAGGCAAAGCGCGGCGTTAAGTTGTGCAACGGTTTCTGCGGAATATCTACTTACCCTACCCTGCTTGAAACTGGAAAAAAAACGATAAATGAAAAGAAATTAATATATTTACACTATAGTTTCCGTGACATTCCCATTAAATGTATAAACAAAAACATTGATAATTATAACACCATCTGATACTTAATGCAGATAATTTGACTAATGCAGATAACATATAGTACACAGAAAATATCGATATTCTTAATCGGTACGAGATCAAGTATCGACAAAATTATTAACATAAAATAAAATAATAAAAAAATCGATATTTCTCTACTTTAACATCTCTAAAAATAGTTTGTCTCATTTACGATTATATTCTGATTGAATGTTACCAAATCGAAGGTAAATTATAATTTTATAAATAATAAATGGGCGAAAGCTCTATAATTCTAATAGGATAATGAAATCTGAAGCTTCTGATTAAGTATAAAATTAATAAGTTTATACAGTTTTATGACGTATTTGTGAAATCGTAATAATCAATGTATAAGTTACTATTGAGGCCTGTCGTGGCGCAGCGGCACAAGCGTGTGACTGCAACCGACAGGTTCTGGGTTCGATCCCCAGTCGAGGAAATGAAATATTTAATAATTTAATTTAAATATTTAATGTTTCATATCTTCGCTCTGGTAACAAGGCAAAGCTCGGCGTTGAGTTCCGCCACTCAACACGCAATGCCTCAAATTCGGCGGAAAGTGGGGTACGGAAGTAAAACGAAGTGTCTTAACACTAGGTTCCCGGGTTTCCTCTGCCTACCCTGCCTCGTGCGGGATACAGCGTGAAGCTAACAAGAAAGAAAAGAAAGTTGTTATGTTAATACACTTGTTAAGGTCTATGCTAATACTGTGTTCGAGAGTACCTACATCTCGAATTAGAAATAATCTAATTTAGTTTAAAAATAGTTTTATAATTTCACACTGTATCCTGCACTCGTAGGAATTTGGGAACTTATTGTTAGGATGTTCCGTTCCAATTCTCACTTTTTGACATTTAGCCGAATTTGTGACATTTCGTGTGGAGTGGTGGAACTAAACGCCACGAGACGAGACTTGCCAGAGCTAAAAAATGAAAATATTGCATATTTCATTTCCTACCCTGCTTGATATTTGTTTTCAAAGAATATTTAAAACGAATAATAAAATTACTGAAATATAATATAGTGCGATAAGTAATGAAACGAGTGTTTATACTTATTTATTACTGTTTATATAATTTTTTTTTTCAGCTTCACGCTGTATCGCGCACTAGGCAGGGTGGGCAGAGGGAACGAAAGTGAAACCTAGTGTTATGACACTCCGTTCCACTTCCGTTCCCCACTTTCCGCCGAATTTGAGGCATTGCGTGTTGAGTGGCGGAACTCAACGCCGCGCTTTGCCTTATTACCAGAGCGAAGAAATGAAATATTAAATATTTAAATTGAAAATATTAAATATTTCATTTCCTCGACTGGGGATCGAACCCAGAACCTGTCACGGTTACAGTCACACTCTTGTGCCGCTGCGTCACGACAGGCCTCAATATATTTATTATCTATATATAGATAATAGATATATAAATTATAATTAATAAGTGTTACATAATAAGAATACTTATTTAGTACTTATTATTTATTTTATTTTTTATGGAAAAGACAAGGCAAACGAGCGTATGGGTCACCTGGTGACCCGTACGTTCACCGTCACATGTGACGTCGCCCACGGCCCCGTGTAACACCAGGGGAGCTACAGGTGTATTGCCAGCCTTTGAGGTGGAGATAGACGCGCTTTTTGAAGGTACCCATGTCGTATCGATCTGAAAATACTGCCACGGGTAGGCCGTTCCACAGATGTGTGGCGCATGGAAGAAAGTTCCTACGAAACCGCACAGTAGTCGAGTGCCACGTGTCCAGATAGTGTGGATGGTACCGTAGTTTGTGACGTACTGTGCGGTTGGAAAATTTGGCTGCAGGAACCAAGTCAAACAGCTCTCCAGAACACTCCCTGTGATAAATGCGGTAGAGAACGCACTATTTATTAAAACACTATTTAGTATACTTACAAAAATTTAAAAGCCTTACAATAAAATAAATTAAAATGTCAATTAAAGAAATTGATTGGAGTTGAATCGGTGGGATATTTTTTCACTGTTGAAGTAAAATAAAAGTATGGAGTTAAGTGACACCAAAAAGCATACTTCAAATCTCTATAAATTATAAAAAATGAAGAGAATAACCATCCAATTTTCGTTCCCACCACGCTAAGTAAAAGAAAAATACAGTACATATAAGTACTTACCTGTACCTATATAAAACAAACACTGTTATAAAATATTATCAGCTGTCATCAGTACGAGTGATTCCATTTGGTTTGTCACAGAATTTTATCACTATATTCATCAAGTGACCTGAGCGACACTGTGAACGTCATTAGCTTAGATAGATTTACAATACCTGCGTTCTGAAATACTTGTCCAAACTAAATTTACTGGAGGTAAACGAAGAAATTCCACTATTTTCGACTCTATTAAATCTTTATATAAGAGCTAATATATTTTTTTGTAGATAACAGCAGTTTTGTGTGAAATAATGCCACCCAAGGCGCACATGAGCTCTATAAATGTGTACAATTTACTACGTTCCTAAGGTGAAATTGAAAACTTGCGTCCTAATGATACATAGTGAAAAAATAACCTCGCTCCGACTAGGAAAGGTTGGTACAAATTTATTACAGCAAATTACTTATGAAACGTGTATATTAATTTAATCTGTATTTCTTATTATAATTTGCAATGATAAAAAGCTAGTTTATATTTGCTTATGCATACTATAGTGTACATATTTATTGAAATAATAAAATACACCCATTAATTTTCTAAAGTAAGAGAGGAAGTAAGAGAGGGAGTAAGAGAGGGAGGGGGAGACCTCGGTTGACCTTCGAAAACACAGTATCGACGATACTGGAGGAAGGTCACGTAAAAAGCATGAGGGCATGTATGAAGAGGTTGATGACAGTGGACGAGGCGAAAGAGGTATGCCGAGATCGTAGCGTTTGGCGCTCCGTTCTCTCTGCCTACCCCACTAGGGACATAGCGTGAAGCTAAGTAAGTAAGTAAGTAAGTAATTTTCTAAAGGGGTATAGGAAGGATCTGCCGATTAAAAACAATGTGTAATTTCACTTCTAATATCTCATTAAATAAAACATTACAAGATCTATCAATTTTATATGTGGCAGTTTTGGGTTAAATTTTCATTAGGAATAAATTATTTTCATTTTCTCATCTATTTAAGGCAAAGCACAGCGTTGAGTTGCGCCACTACACAATGTTTTCAAATTTCACATCAACATTCTCTCTTCCGCTATACATATATGTGATGCAGAGTGACAAAGTTTTGGATTAATAGCTAAAATAAACAGATGCCCTTATAGCTGATATCCGTATCAAACTATACAAGAAAGTTTCTTCAACATAATATACATAAATGTCAATATAGTGTCATTTTGATAAACATTGATTTACGATGGCTCATCATAACGACTAGTAAATTAGTTATTACACTTTCAATGTATTAAATATAACATTGTATATAGCTGGGATACTCATAGCAGATTAGCCAGAGTATGTTTACTTTGGTAGGCAGAAGGAACCTGGGAACCTGGTGTCCCAATTCTTCTGTTCCCATAAAAACCATTTATAGAATCACTTTATTGTTCGTCTGCCCGTCCATCAGACAGTTACCAAATATTACGATCTGTGGTACCTTGGAGTACAGCAAAATCAAGGTCCTAAGTTAACTTAATCAAGAGATAGGAGCATTTTTTAATTTCTGAATAGTTTTTACTGCATTTTGTAATATTCACCGCTTCGGTAATGAAAGCTTATAGCGTAATTCTTGTCGACAAAGTATTGTGAGTTTGGCCAGAATTGAAAGTTACTTAAATGAGTTAAATGAGAGTATATGCCCGCAAATTAAACAAATATGCCAACTTTATTCGCGTAGCCAATTAGCGTATTTCTCGTTCTACACCCTTCATTTGTGAAATTCATCTAAAAATGAGAACTTGCTGTACAAATAAAGAAAAAGATTAAAAAAAATGTATTTATATAACACTTCATACTATTAGAAACTTATTCATATGCCTAATTGTTTGTATACAAAGAAAGTGCAAACTTAAGTTTATTGAGGCCTGTTGTGGCGCAGCGGCAACAAAAACAAAGCACAAGAGTGTGACTGTAACCGACAGGTTCTGGGTTCGATCCCCAGTCGAAGAAATAAAATATTTAATATTTAAATATTTAATGTTTCATTTCTTCGCTCTGGCAATAAGGCAAAGCGCGGCGTTGAGTTCCGCCACTCAACACGCAATGCCTATAATTCGGCGGAAAGTGGGGAACGGAAGTGGAACAGAGTGTCTTAACACTAGGTTCCAGGGTTCCTTCTGCCTACCCTGCCTCGTGCGGGATGCTGCGTGAAGCTGAAAATAAAATAACAAAAAAAAAAATATTAATTTGCTTAACTTGTACGTCCCGTTGACTATTCTGAAATTGGTATGTAACACTCAGTGGGCCAGTTCTAATCGCACTTCGCGATCATTTACTGTATCCCGTACATAGCAGATTAGGCCGAAGGAGCCTAGTGTTAAAACACTATTACGTTACCCACTTTCCACCGAAATTGAGGCATTGCGTGTAGAGTGGCAATTCAATGCCAAGCTTGTGCCTTATTACTAAAGGAAAGAAATGAAACCATCGTTTAAAATAATTTCTTTCTTTCTTAGTTTCACGCTGTATCCCGCACGAGGCAGGGTAGGCAGAGGGACCGGGACCTAGTGTTAAGACACTCCGTTCCACTTCCGATCCCCACTTTCCGCCAAATTTGAGGCATTGCGTGTTGATTGGCGGAACTCAACGCCGCGCTTTGCCTTATTACCAGAGCGAAGAAATGAAACATTAAATATTTAAATTGAAAATATTAAATATTTCATTTTCCTCGACTGGGGATCGAACCCAGAACCTGTCGGTTACAGTCACGACAGGCCTCAAGAAGATATTATTGACTTAACGAAGTGTATTGCGAGTGTATTGCGTAAGTATACACTTTCACAGTTCTGACCATATGAAACGAAAAAAAAAAAACATTTGAACATCCCTAATTATACCATGACAAATGATCATCGTTAAACATATCGTACGTATCGACCTTAATTGGTCGAGACGTTTAAAATATTTGCTAATATTAAAAACTTGTATAATATGTACGGACTTTTTTGTCTTCATCTAAGAATTTTCGTCTTCTCCTTCAGCAAAGTCAACGCCACACTTTGCGTTGAAGAAGCCAAGAAATTATATATATATATATATATATATATATATATATATATATATATATATATATATATATATATATATATATATATATATATATATATATATATATATATATAGATATATATATATATATATATATATATATATATATATATATATATATATATATATATATATATATATATATATATATATATATATATATATATATATATATATATATATATATACATACATTCATACATACATATATATATATATATATATATATATATATATATATATATATATATATATATATATATATATATATATACATATATATATATATATATATATATATATATATATATATATATATATATATATATATATATATATATATATATGTATATATATATATACATATATATATGTATATATATAAGGGGGAGGATATATAAGAGAAATCTTGGAAACTTGGGACTTTATATCATAGTATTTAGTTTTCCTTTATAAATAGAATATTAAATACCAAAAATGTGTGTGTGTGTGTGTGTGTAGGAAACGTAATTGTCTCGATGGTAATCTATAGGATAGTGTCTCGCTCGTAGTCTTATCATTAGGTTCTCAAACTGAAAAAGTAAGCTAAAGAGTAGTAGTTTTTACCTTCACTTTGCCCTATTAGCAGAGTGAATAAATGAACATATTAAATATTTCATTTGATAATATTAAATAATTTATTTCTTCGAGTCGCCTCGATCGAACCTATAACCTTTCATATTAACAGCCACTAGCTTATGCCTCTGGGCCTCAAATTTTATAATATAAATACAGATTTTATATACAGCTTCAATAGTTCCTAATACATATCGTCTTTATTTAATCCGCACCAATGAACACGTAATGGCTCAGTAACTAGACGAAAAGTGGCTAACTTAGTGTACGCCCTAATGAGAAAGATCAAAGGAAATGCCCTAGTGCCAACAGAATTCTGAGCATGATTTGTAATAGGCTATATATATATATATATATATATATATATATATATATATATATATATATATATATATATATATATATATATATATATATATATGTATATATATATATATATATATATATATATATATATATATATATATATATATATATATATATATATAATATTACTTAGAAATACACATAAATATAGAAGGATTAAAGTAATATACAATATAACAAAAGCTGCTAAGAGGTCGTAAAATTATATTAAATATACATTAGACTACCAATCAATGTATGGCCTTTAGGAATACGATTGCGAATAAATTGTAAGGTCAGACATAGATTGTAAACAAGATTAATATTTTAAATATGTCTATTTTTAACTAATATTATGGTAAATATATTTTTTAGCACTTAGAGGAAATTTGGGAACCCGGTGTTAAGACATTCCGTTCCGTTAAGCACTTTCCGCTGAATCAGAGACATTGCGTGTTGAGTAGCAGAATACAACTCCGTCCTTTGTCTTGGTATCAAAACTTGAAAAACAAAATATTAAATAATTATTTCCTCGATATTAGGCTAGAGGCCTGTCGTGGCGCAGCAGCGCAAAGGTGTGACTGTAAACGCGACAGGTTGTTAGTTCAAATCTCACTCGAAGAAATACTTACTCAAATTTTTTTAAATTAAATTGCCATTACTATGGGAATCTGGGAACATAGTGTTAAAACTTACATCATAGAATACAACTATGACTATATGTACAATGAAAAACAAACTTTATATATGATTTTTTATCGGCTCTCAATAGACAAAGCTCGATTTCATACATATTACAACACTATTGACGTCTGATGTCACTGTGTCATAAAACTAATTAGAGCTCCCGTGCCATCCGATGCTTTATGGCTGCCACGCTAAGTGAATAACGGATATATGTATATTGTATAAATGTACGTACGTATAAAATATATTAATGATTTAATTTAGATTCTTTTTTGTTTTCATTTCCTCACTATGGTAACGTGGCAAAGCGCAGGGTTGAGTCGCGACACTCAACGACCATGAAAGTCTTAAGAATTCTATGGAAAGTGGAGATTCCTAAGTTCCCTCTGCCTACCGTGCTTGTACGGATACAACGTGAAACAAAAAATATATCCTTACTTAAGATAATAATCTACTGCTTCGTGGTAACTTACACAGAGCAGGGTACGCACAGGAAAACTATTGCAACTGATAAGTATTTCATTACTTACTTACCGAGGCCTGTCGTGGCGCAGCGGCACAAGCGGGTGACTGTAACCGACATGTTGTGGGTTCGATCCCCACTCGAGGAAATGAATACTAGGTTCCCAAGTTCCCTCTGCCTACAGCGTGAAGCTGAGTACTTACCAAATTATTATTGAAATATTGCGTGATGATGGAGATCCCCTTAGAGCTTGCTCTACTAAAATATATATTTTTCTAAGTTAGCCTAATATTATACAGTCCTACACCGTATTTCACAAATCTTCATGTATCAGGATAGGCAGAGGGATCCAGGTGGTACGATACTTCTTAACACACCTACCAATTTTCTTCGCTGCTTAAAACTAAAAAAATAAACATAACCGTTGCAAACTAACTCAAAATACATAACTCACATTTAAATTGAATCAATTTCCTACTTACAACGAGGGCAAACGATTCGCACGCGATTTATTAATTTCGCGTGCTATTAGCGTGTAATAGTGCACTCTGCTGTAATGGACGACGCATTTGTTTCTGAACACCTCTTTCACCTCTAGGGATGAGCGGTTGAATATTCAATTTATACGTTTTATTGAAACTTACCACTTACCACTGAACTATGTAAAATATTCTAGAAGAATAAAGAATATGTCTAAAATGTATAATTTTTGCTTTACAATTTGAATTTTTAAATGTTCTTTTGAGCTAAAACTCACTATATATTACAGTTAAATCATTTATATATGAATATGCATGCATGAAGGTGTATGCATGTGTGTGTGTGTATGTGTATGTGTGTGTGTGTGTGTGTTTGTGTGTGGTGTGTGTCTTAAGCGTGGCGTTAAGTTCTACTACTTGAAACATAATGCTTCCAGAAGTCGGCGGAAGGTGGAAAACGGAAGTGTCTTTATGGGAATGGAGTATATTAACATTAACTTCGCTCTGCCTAGTCTAAAGCCACAAAAATGGTGTAAGATTTGATGGAGTTAAAAGAGACGAACGCTAAAATGAATATTAAACAGTGAATTTCAAGTATACTTTTATATAATAATTTTGAGTGCAAATTCAATATTGGACCCGTGACACGTAATACGAAAGTCAAACAAAAAATTTTTTTAATATGACATAATAAGCTCTTGGTACATCTCTCATTTTTGTGTACGTTTAATTTCAACACGTTAACATATTTAGTATTGCAAAAAAAATATATTCGCATACTTTTCATGCCGTTGTGCTCAGTGGCACAATACATGACTATAAAAGCGGCATTTACAGGTTCAATTTACACATTTTAAATGATTTTCATTTCTCCATTCTGAACTAACAAAGAGTGAACAATTTTATTGCTTTCCGTCGGCCTGCCCTGGTATGCGGGAAGACTGCGTATGCTAAGTCTTTTGATATGGGGTTTCGTTTTTTAATAATATAATTTAATTTTACTTAGGAACTTAACTATAGGTATAATTAAACTATCTCATTCTTTTATTTATTTCTTTGATTGAGGTAAAAGAAAACTATATACATTTGTACATAGCTTATTATTTTCGATACAGTAAAAACACGTTTAGTTTGTTACAGCTAGCTATCATCTGTAACATGTACATACATGTATGTATAAAAAAAAAAGTCTCGTGGAGTTTCTTGCGCCAGTTCTCAGGTCTTATTCAGTAATTAAGTTAACTGATAGTAAATTGTTTGAAAAATATTAAATGAGTTTATCTCCAGATTATTTGCCTTCATACGAGACATGGCTACAAATACATAACATTTTAATTTAAACAATAAATCGCGTGACAATTTACTTATAACAAAACTACAACAAGCCTCCCCGAGATAGTGCCGCCATTAATCACAAACAATATTTCGAGTCTTATAAATTAACCACAGATTATATACTGGGACATTCATAAAGGTTCGTGTGGTGTAAATTGCACATCCCTACTGGTACTCGAAGACACTGAGCAATAACATCCTCTGGCGACCGCGCGATATTTAACAATACTTCAGCTTGCATGTACAGTAAAAATTACGAAAATAAACCCTAAATATCTATCAATAAGTACTAATTTCGATAATAAAATAATATTCTTGGATAACAATACAAAATTATATGAAAATAGAGACGATTTTGAATCTTTCTACTAAAGAAATAGCTTACCGTTCAAAAGCAAGTATATCCATGTAAGCACCAACGATCTACAGCCCGCTGTGAAAATGACCCTATTTGATTTATACATACAAACGCCTCTCGGTATTAATTCACTCGCAATTTGTCATTCGATGTGAGAAAGTGGTATATTGTTCGTCTTCAGCGGGAAATAACAACGTGAATGTATTTTGAAACCACCCATACAGCGATATATTTGTATGACAATAATTCATATTATAAACTGTGGTATGCTTTTTATTTAGACAAATGCTATAATGAAAGGGAATGCTTGGAAAATTGAATTACATATAAGATCTGGTCTCTTCTTCTTTTAGCTTCACACTGTATCCCGCACATGGCGGGTTAGGCAAACTTTTGTATGTATATATATATATATATATATATATATATATATATATATATATATATATATATATACATATATATATATATATATATATATATATATATATATATATATATATATATATATATATATATATATATATATATATATATATATATATATATATATTTTCGCCTTGTTAATTTGAAAAATCGTCTCTCAGTAGTGCTGCACTCCTTATCGTACATATGTCTTGTACTTGCCAAATGTCAACTTTGTGGTAAAGAAGTCTGTTTTCGTCCTTTTTTTCCGGACATTATTAAAAAGATTGCTTAAAAAAAGGCATTCCTTAGGTGGTGGTTAGGGTGTTTTTTTTTTTGATGATGTATGGATTCGATTCCCATATGAGGCAATTAAATATGTTCAGTACCGCGCTCTGCTAAGAAGACTACTAAACGCATATATGCAAAAAATGGGTAGTGCGTGAATAGAGGAGAGCCAACATTAGATTCCTTTTAAAAATTACATGTTTTTTAACTAACAAACCTATATTAATTTCATAAAATAATATATCTCAATTTTTTTTCAGCTTCACGTTGCATCTCGCACGCGGCAGAGTAGGCAGAGGGAACACGGGAACCTAGTGTTAAAACACTCCGTCCCACTTCCGTTCCCCACTTTCCGCCGAATTTGAGGCATTGCGTGTTAAGTGGCGGAGCTCAACGCCACGCTTTGCCTTATTACCAGAGCGAAGAAATGAAACATTAAATATTAAAATTGAAAATATTAAATATTTCATTTCCTCGACTGGGGATCGAACCCAGAACCTGTCAGTTGCAGTCACAATCTTGTGCCGCTGTGCCACGACAGACCTGATATATCTTAATATTTTCATGTATTAAAATATAAATAAAGAGTAATATATACTAATGAATACATAGTTGTTATCGCTTCACCATTTTAATATAAAACACAAGCAATAATTCACATGAAGCAAAGTGTGAAAGTCGCAAAAGCTCGCCCCGGCCGTATCTAATGCGTTTCGTGTTCATTAATATTTTAAGTTTAACTCAGACAGCCTCTAATGAGTGTATTAATAACTTGACATCGATTTTATAATTGTACGCAACAAATCATTTTTTTATATTTACCTATCGGCGACAGGATGGACAGACGTAGAGAGGCTATTGAAAATCACTCAATAACAAAACAAAAATATTTTTACTGTATGGTCTGTACAGTAAAAATATTTTTGTTACCTGAAAATCTACTAACAAGAAACTCTGTTCCCATTAAGACACTACCATTCTGCATTTTCGTTACTAGAACAAGAAAACAACAATATTAAATATTTAATTTCTAGAAGGAATCTAACCTAAAGCCAGTCGTTTATTCTGTAGCAGTGCGTTATGACTAGCCTCAACTGAAAACTGACAAAATAATAATATTTTAATATTTAATACAAATTATATGAATATACTCGTATATAGATATATACATACATAAAATGTATATATAAAAACAATGATTGTACAGCCTAAGTAATATTTCCAATATATTATAAGTGATCATTAAAAATGCACTTACAAGACCACGGGAAAGCCAGACAAGTGCTGATTCGACAAATTTGTTCTGTTTCAACGTTTCAACGATTCAACGCTCCACTTCGCCGCGATTCCCAGGCGAGATGACTAGGCTCGTAGAGTGGATATGATGAAATACCTGTATAGGACTCGTATATATTTAAATTTAATTTAGCTTAACGCTGTTTCACGCACGAGGCAGGGTAGGCAGAGGGAACCCGGGAAACTAGTGTTAAGACACTCCGTTCCACTTTCGTTTCCCACTTTCCGCTGAATTTGAGGCATTGCGTGTTGAGTGGCGGAACTCAACGCCGCGCTTTTGGCTTATTACCAGAGCGAAGAAATGAAACATTGCCTAAATATTAATTTAAGTTTAAATGAAATAAATAATTTCAAAATTTATTTCTCTTTTTTTTCACCTTCACGCTGTAACTTAGTTAGGTACAGGCTACTTGGGAACTTATTAAGACACTTCGTTCCGTTCTCCACTTTCCGCCAAATTTGAGACATTGCGTGTCATGCTTGAAATAGCGAGTGGCGAAATTTCCGCTTCGCCTTGTTAACAGAGCGAAGAAATAGAAACATTAAATATTTTATTTTATTTACATTTTCGAAACATTGAATTTTCAGTACGTTGCAACACTCAATGCAGCGATTTGTCATATTGCCAGGACCAGAAAATCTAAGTATATAATTCCACCAACTGAGAATCGAACCCACAATACGTTATACAACAGGCACTGTGTACTGCACTAATTCTTATATAATTAATTCTTTTATATTTATAAGTTAATCTATGTTATAACATTAAAACGTCCTATACTTCCAAACATGATGGCGTCTCTAGCCACACTCGATTATGAGCAATTGTTATTTTTGTAGTAGACGAACACCACGCGCTTTAGTGGAATAATTCATAAGCACAATAACATTTAACTACTCGAAACTTATCGAGGGCTTCTTAATACGCGCCCACGCGGGCCCATTCATACCGTAGAAATGTATGTATGTTTGTATGTATGTACTATCTGTGTAACTTAATGTTACTTCCGTGTTACCCAATTAAGTGATTTTGTTTATTAGAAATTTCTAGATCGTTGTCGTGAATTTTTGTGCGTTTTGAATTATAGCGGTCGATAGATTTAGAAAAGTTTTAAATCGTTGATACCCTTATGAATGAGGGGAATTTAAAATTTAAATAACCTACCTCAGCAAACGCCGCGTTTGATTTCCACCACTCAACAAGCAATTCCTCAAATTCGGCGGAAAGTGGGGAACGGAAGTGGCGTGGAGTGTCTTAACACTAGGTTCCCATGTTCCCTCTGCCTACCCTGCTATGTGTGGGATACAGCGTGAAGCTAAGCAAGTAAGTACCTCAGCAAAGTACTTGTAACTTTTAAACTAATAATACGATTTTCATAAAATATATCTAAACACCAACGCTGTGATCAAGTATTTCAATTAAATACCACCCTAACATCAGTTAATTTATATATAAAATGATTAAAAATTATATAGAATGTCGTGTACAGTCATACTCGTATCTCATGGCGGGGTAGGCAGCAAATTTTTTTGCATATCGAGTGGCGAATTTTTATCTTCTTAACAGGGCGAGAAATTAAATTCATTCCTATTGTGAATAGAACCTAAAACGGTTGCTGTGCTCCACGACGGCCGCTTATCTTTAAATCACGTCTCTTATTGTCTCAATTTAATTATTTTATGTTTTCTTTTCTAAGCTCTGTAAAGAACGGCGTTGAGATGCGCCACTCAAGAAGCATTGCCTTAAGCTCGGTGGAGAGTCGGGAACGAGTATCATATCGCTAGGTACCCAAGTCCCGTCTGCTTACCCGTATGCACGTGAAGGTCAGAATATTTACACAAATATATTTTTTATAGAACCATATCGATAAATTGAGGCCTGTCGTGGCGCAGTGGCACAAGCCTGTGACTGTAACAAGTTCAATCCCCACTCGAGGAAATGAAACATTTAATATTTTCAATTTAAATATTTAGTGTTTTCATTTCTTCGCTACAAGGCAAACCGCGGCGTTAAGTTCCACCACTCAATACGCAAGGCCTCAAACTCTCCAGAAAGTGGGGAACGGAGTGTCTTAACAATAGGTTCCCAAGTTCCCTCTGCCTACACTGCCATGTGCGGGATACAGCGTGAAGCTAAATAAGTAAGTATATCGATGAATATTGCTTGTAACTAATAATAATGTTTTATACTAAAATAGCTCATACCATTTGGATAAAAATACACAGTGTAAATGCGTTTTTAATAACCAAGAGATATCGTTACGATAGTTCATAAGTAGGTAAGTTTCTTATCATCATAGTATAAATATATGGAATAAAATTGTATTAATCGTAATAATACGTAATGAGCTTTAAATAAGAACCGATCGGGATCGTAATAGCCTGGTCTATTGATTTTAGCATGTGCAGATGTACGTACATTAATTTATTTAATGGCATTTCATGGGTAGGTAGAGGCTAACTTGGGAACTTGGGAACCTGGTGCTTAAACACTTCGTTAACATTGAAATATTTTGCCTACTCTTCGCTAAATGTCTTATTACGTGTCGAGATGCGGAACTTAGCGCCGCGCTTTGCCCTTTATTGGATATTCTACCCGGAACGAAGAACTGATAATATTAAGTATTCCATTTCCTTCAATAGGGATGGGACCAAAAACCTGCGCTTTTCACCACGACAAATTAGTAGTCTTAAAATTGAATAAAAAGTTATTTTTTTTAAGATAGTGTTATTTGAGCGCTTAAACTAACTAACTGATATTCATAAGCCATAACTAACACAACGAGGAACAAAGCTACTGATTACAGAATAGCACCTAAATCATCACATCAATCAGTGAGGCCTGTCGTGGCGCAGCGGCACAAGCGTGTGACTGTAACCGACAGGTTCTGGGTTCGATCCCCGGTCGAGGAAATGAAATATTTAATATTTTCAATTTTAATATTTAATGTTTCATTTCTTCGCTCTGGTAATAAGGCAAAGCGCGGCGTTGAGTTCCGCCACTCAACACGCCATGCCTCAAATTCGGCGGAAAGTGGGGAACAGAAGTGGAACGGAGTGTCTTAACACTAGGTTCCCACGTTCCCTCTGCCTACCCTACCTCATGCTGGATACAGCGTGAAGCTGAGTAGAGTTGAGTACCTAAATCAGTGATGAATTTAGGAGATACGATGCCGGGCTAACATATAGACACACATACAGTTAGACATGTCAAATTAAAAACATACGTCCTTTTGTACAGGCGGTTAAAAAAACGTTACGTAAAGACGTTGAAATGTTCCAAGTTAAAAGCTCTGATATATCATGAGTATCTAGAAGTCTAGTTTAAAAACGAATAAAAGTAATTTCTGTTTTAATCACGGACCATATCGTTACGATAAGCGCGATTCTTGCTATCACCTGTAGGGTTGTTCATGTAAAAGGAACATTTACCCACTACGCCAAAAAAGGGGGTTTTGAGTTTGATTTGTTTAATATCTCTGATGAATTCCCGGTGATTTTTTTTTTAAACGAAAGCCGTCTTCATCACGGTTGTTCTTATCTGTCTTTTGTGAAAATTAAATTAGCAGTTCAAGAGCTACAAGCAATATGCGGTAAAGATTTTTAGTTCGAAATTTTAAAATTAATATTTTAAAAGTTTGTTTATTATTTTTGTAAATAGCTTTTTACTATCCTGTCACATAAATAACTATTTTATTAATTTGAAAATTTTAAAAATATGTATATTGCGGCGCAGCGGCACTCGCGTGTGACTATTAACGACAGGTTGTGGGTTCAATCCACACTCAAGGAATGAATTTTTAATTTAAATATTTAATGTTTTCATTTCTGCGCTCTGGTGCAAGGCCAAACGTTCTCTCTGCCTACCCTGCCATGTGCGGGATACAGCGTGAAGCTGAGTAGAGTTAAAAATATATTAGTTTTTTTTTAGCTTCACGCTGTATGAGCGGGATACACATGTTAATTGTAACAGAGTGTCTTGACATTAGGTTCTTAAGTTCCCTCTGCCTAACGCAGACATATGCACATACATACGGCGCCAAAAGATAAAAATAATAATTAATAAATAAGTACATTTTTGTTTAATTCGCAAAAACGATCGCAACCCTGCCTTATCAATGTAAATGACCACCTTCAATAAAATCGAGATAAGCAGTGTTTCTACGTCTATTTATTTAATGAATACCAATTAAGAGGTAGCGTCTAGAGCAGTTTTCATATGTTACAGTCACATCGACAATGTATCGCCGTTTAAGATAGTTAATATTGCTGAGCAAAAAGTGATAATTACCCAATATTTTATAATTACCGTCGCATATTGTCGCTTGCAATCTACAAGACATATTCTTTTAAATGTATTCAACTTAATCATGATTAGGGCACAACTGTTTCTAGTCCTTTCGTTTTATGTTAGGTCTATCGATTTATAGTAACTGTTGTGGGCAATTTATAAGTTTTTATATGTTAGAACCGTACGTGTACCGTATATGGCAGGGTAGGTAGAGGAAACTTGGGAACCTGGTGTTAAAACATTCCATTCTTAGTAAGTCACTTCCGTTCCCTAATTTCCGTCAAATTTGAGACATACTGTGTTGAATGGCGGAGTTCAACGCCGCGCTTTGCCTTGTTACTAGAGAAAAGAAATGATAATATTAAATATTTCATTTCTTGAAGTGGCGGTCGAAGCGAGAACCTGTTGCTTTTACAGTCACACTGTTGGGCTCCTGCGTTATTTTATTATTTTATCTTATTTCTAATTATATATATATATATATATATATATATATATATATATATATATATATATATATATATATATATATATATATATATATGTATATATATATTCTTTGCAAAAGTATATGCCATAAGTTATAGTACCTAAGTAGTGTATTATAAGGGCAGTATCGATAGAAAAAATACATATAATGATAATATCATTCTCATTTTAATAGTTCAAGTTGGACACACATTATTATTTGCCTCACTATCTGTCTTATTACTGGAGCGAAGAAATGAAAACCATTGAATACGCCGAGTTATTTTTTTTTTATCTTAGAGACGGCAAACGAGCATACGGGTCACCTGATGGTAAGTGATCACCGTCGCCCACGGCCCCGAGTAACTCCAGAGGAGATACAGAAGCGTTGCCGGCCTTTAAAGTCGATGGACACTGGGGCCCGGCTTCGGCCACTGCGTTTCGCATTACACAATGCGAAACGCAGTGGCCGAAGCCACTACTTGACGCCGGTTTTAAATGTGGAGAGTGGTAATAATCCGGTAGAGTCTGCCCATACGTGTTGCCATTACTGACAACGTGACTCTCCCACACGTACTTTAGTCGCCTCTTACGATACCATCACTACCAGGGTGATCCTATTCTAAGCCGGAATCACACGACAGTATCAAATCTATTACATATGAACAAGAAATCAAATTAAAGATACACATTTATTGAACAATTTGCACTACATATAGGTACTTTATTATGTTAAACTTAGACGAAATTATATAACTAACATTTTAATTATATGTTTAAACAAATAACTTAATACAAGTAAGAATGAGATGGCAACACTGTCGTATTACCATAGATGTACCAAACCTCTTTTTACATCATCAATTTTAAATTATAAAGTATTCATATTTTTATCGTGCCTAATATCGTTGTGCCTATCATTTGCTCTTATCAACGAAAATTATAATAATGTGACACTAAGATGTATTAGATATTTTTAATGTGCAAAATTTTCAAATAAATGTTTTAATTTATTTAAATGGATTGTATTTAAATATTCTATTTATATATACATACTTACAGACACTTTAACTTAGTCAGATAGTTTAATATATGGAAAACGGTAACGGTATTAAAATATTGATGAGTGACACAAATATCAGTTGCCACAGTAAGATATATATAAATATATATATATATATATATATATATATATATATATATATATATATATATATATATATATATATATATATATATATATATATATATATATATATATATATATAAATATATATATATATATATATATATATATATATATATATATATATATATATATATATATATATATTTATATATATATATATATATATATATATATATATATATATATATATATATATATTAAAAGAAAATTTTCCCGCCATAAAATCAAACATGTCAGAAATTTAAATAAAATTTAAAAGAAAATTAAGATATTCTATCAAGAACAACAAATTATTTAACTCCATTCATATAAGCTACGTATTTATTTCTATATGAATAATCGAATAAGAATAAAATATAATGTAAGATTTATAACTATTCATAATAATTATTAAAAAGGCTGTTTTATGACATTTTGTGACTAACAAAATATTCTTATAATAAATTAAAAATTACACATATGAAATGTCCAAAACTGGAATTATAAAGAAAATATTACAAATATTGAGTTGACAGTCGTTTACGCTCAACCCGGTCCGATATGACCTCACTCGGATTAAATGAAAAGACAAATAAATCTCATGTACCGTAAGCTTCTCGCGCATCGCCGCGACCGCGCCCAGTATCTGTCACTTATTGGGTTATCCTTATGAAGATGAAGATCTTTTATGTATGTATGTATATAAATATATATACATATATAAGTCTTAAGGAGACACTGCGTGGCACATTTCGCATCTGATTATAAGAAGAATACATGGAGTTCATCGCGGCACAATGCCACTAGCGTGTGACTGTAAACACGATGGTTTTGGGTTCGATTCTCACTTAAAGGGAATACATTACTTACTTACTTAGCTTCACGCTATATCCCTAGCGGGGTAGGCAGAGAGAACGGAGCGCCAAACGCTACGGTCTCGGCATACCTCTTTTGCCTCGTCCACTGTCATCAACCTCTTCATACATGCCCTCCGGGGGTCCTCATGCTTTTTACGTGACCTTCCTCCAGTATCGTTGATACTGTGTTTTCGAAGGTCAACCGAGGTCTCCCCCTCCCTCTCTTACCACTCACTTTTCCTTCATAAATCTTTTTTACCATTCTTTCTTCACTCATTCGCTCGACGTGCCCAAACCACCTGAGCACGTTCTTCTTCATTCTCACTGTGACATCCACGCTAGTACCTGCCATTCTGTGTATTTCTTCATTGGACATGCGATCAGATAAACCGACTCCGCATATCCGACGAAGAGATCGCATCTCTACAGCAATCATCTTTCTTACATTCTTCTTCTGTAATACCCACGTTTCGCTGCCGTATAACAGTGTCAATAAAGGGAATACATTTATAATATTCACGTTTCCTCACACTAGTTTCGGGCAAAGCGCAGCGTTATCAGGCAAAGTTGAATTGCGAAACTGAACGCCGCGCTATGCCTTGTTACCAGAGCGCAGAAAACATTAAACATTTAATTTGAAAATATTTAATATTTAATTTAGTACAGTGGGGATCGAGCTCACAACCAGTCGCGTTTACAGTCTCACCCGCGCGCCACTGAACCACAACAGGCCTTTGAACGTTGCGGAATTCGAACCAATGATCCCTCTTTATAGAAGAAAATTTGAGAACAGTCAATGTCCTATAATGATATCTATTGACTTCTCATTACGTCTTTATATTAATAGCGCCTAGAATTTGAAAATAAGCAAATATTCTAAAGAGATATATAAATTAAACAATTTTATATAATTTGTTGTAAGATGAATGCATTTTATTTTTGTATTATAAGTACGGTTCGAAAGCTCGAGAATTGAGTTGAAATATTTAATATTTTAATTTCTTCGCTCTGGTTAAAAAGTCGCAGAGCGGCGTTATGTTCCGCCACTCAACACAATGTCTTCAGACTATGGCGGTGAGTGTCTTAATAGGAACATAGTGTCTTGACACTACGTTACCTACTTTACTCTGCACACTTTAACAAGTACAAACAAGATGTAATACTGGTGTTACAAGTATCTTTATGAACAGTAGCCTTTGCTTCTACGCCTACAAGCACACTTCAGTTTACAACTCTCGACGTCTTCAAATAATTCTAACCAAAAAGGGATTTACATTCAGCCATTCATTACATTCAGCCTACACCTATATATACATATAATAAATCTTTAACTGATCACTGTCTGTGCATGAAAGTTATGTCTTTTTTGTCTGTGCGTTTGTACTTGCTAATTTCCTCAGCTTCATGTATGCCGCACACGGCAGGGTGGGCAGAGGGAACTTGGGAACCTAGTGTTAAGACACTCCGTTCCACTTCCATTTCCCACTTTCGGCAGAATTAAAGATAAATCTACGAATGATAGTTAAATAATGTAGTGCTAATTTCAGAAACGGTTAATTAGATTTATATATATGTTGTTTTCATTTATATTTTTTTAACCTCTCAACATTTAGTGTTTTTCATTCATTCATTCATTCAGTTAAAAAATAAAAAGGTTACTTTAATTTAAAATATTACATTGGTATTAAGCGGAAATTTTAATGAATAGATAATGTTATTAGACTTCTTTTATAGAGTCTTCAATGAATAGATAATGTTATTATAAAAAGAAAGTAGTAGAAATTAGTACAAAAGAGTGTAATTCAAGCAAGCGAAGTCGCGAGCAGTTCGCTAGTAATATAATATACCTAGTCTGGTCTGGACCTCAATTATGATGCATTCTTATTACCAATCAATACTAATAGTGAAGAAATTTATTAGTATGCGGAAGAGGCTTAAGTGCGGGTTAAAGATTAAAGTCCCACGTGACTAAGTGATTGAAAAGTGCTTTACAGCTATTGTAAAATATAACTTGATATAAAATAAATATTATTCTTTGAACCAAAAACAAATAATAACGAATATTGCATTTTAAAATTATTATCTCAACTTAAAAAAAAGTGAACTACTGATTTAAATGGGATGGAATTGTTACTGCTTTAGACTGTAGTAAAATGCCCCCGGCCATGTTCAATTTTTCCAAGCGGGCGAAGCCGCAGATAGACCTGGGTCAATCATATAGAAAAATAAGCGATCTATCAAAGATGTGGAAAAACACAGAGCGGTTACCCAGTGAGACCCAGTTAATGCCAGTCAAAGAGTATGACTAAAAACAGTTTATGAATTCGGTTCCTAGCCGAGAAAATAAAACTTTTAATATTTTATTTCCTTTGCTCTGGTAACGGGGCAGAGTACGGCGTTGGGTTCCGCCACTTACCACGCAATGTTTCCAGAATTCAACGGAAAATGAGATACAGAAGATTTCTTCCTAATGTCCCTACTGTTATTCTGTCTAATGAGAACAGTGTCTTAGTAGGGTTCCAGGTACCCTCTGCCTAAAATAAAAAATTGCCAAGTCTAAAACGATAAGAAATATTACAATTAATAGGTTATAATCGTGGAATACAAATAAGAAAAGCAAATTTTATAACATTATTTTAATTAAATATTTAACTCCCACTTGCTAATCGGAGTTACACGAGTAATTCCTAATTTAAACAGTCATAAGCTACCTATAAAATTATACAGAATTACTTCTCTACCGGCTTGTAACTAACAAACACAATTACCACAAGTGAACATCGCAAATACCGTAAATAGTAACGATTCTTAGAAAGCTTTAGACTAGGTGGTCTCAAACAAATATTGTTTGCCAATTTAGTTCGACCCGAGCTTAATGACCGGCAAAAATTAAAAGAACTACGAAATATTATAAAATAATCCTTATTTCTAACGCAATAAGGAGTGATGCAAAAGCTATGTTAATTTTGATGGAACTCTAGCTCTTTTTAATAGTGTGTTTGGTTCGCTTGATGTGTTAATTAGGAAATGCGAACGTTTTAATGTTCATATATGGTTTGCAAATTTCATTTTAGTAGCTTTCAAAGTGCTATTCTGGCTTAGGCTTTATATAGATACCAGTACTTACCTACGGCTTTGCCCGCACAATAAAATGGAAATCTCTAAGAATTGTGACATGACACATTCTTTGACACAATGACAGATTCTAACGTTATATCGAAAGTCACCCGTAACTTCATATAATATATTAACAAAGACTATTAGTGTTTCTCTATAGAAGACGAAGCCAATTCTCAGTTATAGATGTCTACAGGTCGAGAAAAATTCGGCATTGTACGTAATTTACACATTATTTTGACCTTTAATCGACACGAAGTCGGCACATGTGTGAAGACGGCCTCTAATAAGAAATCATAGAGGTATATATGAATGTGACATTACATGTAGAGATCAAGGCCTCATTAAGCCTTAGGCTAATAAAGCTGCAGCCTAGGGTGTGACGGTCAGGGGGGCGCTGAAATCTTCCTACGCAAGTACAATCTGATAATATAAAGACTTGACCCAAACTCTAAAATGATAACCAAATTAGTGGCAAATAGTATATTGGAAATATGTAAAACATTACATAATACTGTGCTTTTGGAATTCCAAGCTCGTTAAGTTTCAAACTGTTAGAGTACAGCTGCAAGGTATGTCTAATAATTTATCTAACGTTTATATTCTTTACATATATCACGTGCTGACCTTGATAGATTACTTGACGAAAGAAAGACGAACAATTTGAATCAGAGGCAATTAATAGATGTGAAGTGGCCACACACAAAAAGGCGTAAGAAAGAGAAAGAAATCCAAATTTCATTGTGAAAACTGGACACGTTGAGTTACTAAGGAGACAACGTTTCATCACTGATTTTTGTTACGTAATGAATTGATCAGAATCATAGTGTGGATATGAGATCGCATGCGTCTATATGAGATCATATGTGTGGATATGAGACCACATATGTGGATATGAGATCACATGTGTGGAAATGCGGTCACAAGTGTGGATATGAGATCACATGTGTGGATATGAGATCACATGTGTGGAAATGAGGTCACATGTGTCTATATGAGATCACATGTGTGGATATGAGATCACATGTGTGGAAATGAGATCACATGTGTCTATGTGAGATCACATGTGTGGATATGATAACACATGTGTGGATATGAGGTCCCATGTGTGGATATGAGATCACATGTGTGGAAATGAGGTTATATGTGTGGATATGAGATCACATGTGTGGATGTGAGATCACATGTGTGGAAATGAGGTCACATGTGTGGATTTGAGAACACATGTGTGGATATGAGAACTCATGTGTGGATATGAGATCACATGTGTGAATATGAGATCACATGTGTGGAAATGAGGTCACATGTGTCTATATGAGATCACATGTGTGGATATGATAACACATGTGTGGATATGAGGTCACATATGTGGATATTAGATCACATGTGTGGAAATGAGGTCACATGTGTGGATATGAGATCACATGTGTGGATATGAGATCACATGTGTGGAAATGATGTCACATGTGTGGATATGAGATCACATGTGTGGATATGAGATCACATGTGTCTATATGAGATCACATGTGTGGATATGAGATCACATGTGTCTATATGAGATGACATGTGTCTATATGAGATCACATGTGTTGATATGAGATCACATGTGTGGAAATGATAGCACATGTGTGGATATAATAACATATGTGTGGCTATGAGGCCATATGTGTGGATATGAGATCACATGTGTCTATATGATATCACATGTGTCTAAATGAGATAACGTTTGTAGATATGAGATCACATGTTTGGATATGAGAACACATAAGACTATATGAGACCACATGTGAGATCACATGTGTAAATATGAAATCACATGTGTGGATATGAGATCACATGTGTCTATATGAGATCATATGTGTGGATATGTGAATAGCAATCCATAAAGCTATATATCCATGGATTCACCGTGTGGGTGCCGGTTCCATCATGTGGCAGAGAGATTATGCCTAAGTAGCCTCAGGAGTCGTGATTCCGGGTGTAGGTTTAAGGGATCCTATTGTGACGTACATCAACACTCTCTTACTACACGTATTACCCTCCCAGTCTAACCAAATATCAATAGGAACCTGCTAATGCAGCCTTAGATACTCGTTCTAAAATATAACTTGCTGTAATTCTCTAGAGGCCTAGGTTTTATAGCAGGTTATAAAGGGATTTAACTGGTATACGTCTTGCACCCACTTCTACTGCATATAAATAAACCGTATAGCTATTTTTGGTTAATTCATTTACTAACTAATAATTATTATTTATTTTTATCGTGTGGTAGTAGGAGATGAACATAGCTAAAGGCTATGTTCATCTCCTATGCCGTAAGTTCTACAAAGATGACATGTCTAACTGATCTAGAAAATAGACATAAATCTGGTCTAGATGACGAAACGCCAATATCTATCTACTGGGATTATATAGTGCTCAAAATTGCTCTTAGAGTCTCCATTCCCACCTGTCTTTATGAAGTGGATATGCCTTCTATTAGTAGTCAATCCTTTTTGGGCTCTAGCTACTGAGAGACTTACCAGAGGAACTTCACCTTACAACCCGCCAATAAGTGCCGGGCTGTACCGATGGTCCCACCACAAATAAAGCAACGTTTTTCGGAGGCTTTTCCCCATTTCACCATGTTACTCTGATCTGGTAGAGTCATCTGGAAGTCATTGAGGTAGAATTTTAAAAGGCCAGGTGACCAATCGTACAGTAAAGTGCGCCACTTCAACGCTAACGGGATACAGAATTCGCATAAATTCAACCACTCACTTTGTATTTGATGATGCATCGCGTGCACTGTGTATGGAAATGAAGTTTTCTTTCAATTTGGGGAGTGATAAAACTACATCCTCATCCTTCGATTTCTACACTACATCACATGTATTTTAGTAAGACTAAGGTGCTTATAGAGTTCTAAAAGTTTCTCTAGTTTCATACCAAAGTTATTGTGATTTCTGAAAAGACTCAACTCTTTTCAGAAATCACAATAACTTTGGATCAGCCGAGTGTGCCAGTCTTATCTATAACTTTAATATATGTAAAATACTAGCATCCAATTTTACCGAGGTTTTGCCAATATCATATACAAGTAAAGGCCAAGTTAGGCATGATGACAAATAGTTGTTGTATATCTAAACCTTTTTAATGTTACCTATAGGCTGTTGATCAATCTCATGGACGTCGTTTAGGAAACTATCGACAACTGGCTCTAAGGGTGCACGTCCTTTGTAATCTATCTTAGTTGGTTTTTCCAGTCTTTCTTTGATCAATTTTATGTCTCTAGTGACGATCTCTAGCGTTCCTGCCAATGAGAGAAGGACGACGGTGGTGAGAGTTTGTCTTGAATGTTTTTTTTTCATGATTTTTATCACAATTAGTTCCTTAGGAGTTTCCAGGACAGATGGATGTGTTGGGGGCTTCTTTGATTGGAGAGTTTTACCACTCGTGTCCTGGATTGTTGCAGCTGTTCATGCAACTGATTGTTATCCCTGTGGAACTCGTCTATTTGATTTGACAGGGATTTCACCGTTTTCTTGAAATCTATGTGTTCTTGTAGGATCACTTGGTATTTCTCATTTTTCTCCTTCATAATTTTAGGATGGAGAAGCTTATTTAGTCCTGCAGTTATTTGTCAAATGTTTCTCTAGTTTCATACCAAAGTTATTGCGATCCCTGAAAAGAATTGAGGGATCAGCCGAGTGTGCCAGTCCTACCCATAACTTTAATATTATTACAACACTAGCATCTATCTAATTTTTCCAAGAGCGTTTTGCCAATATCATACCATACAAGGAAAGGCCAAGCTAGGTGTGATGTCCAATAATTTAGCCTTCAAGCCTTTATAGTGTTATCTATAGGCTGTTGATCAATCTCATGGAGGTCGATTAGGAAACTATCGATAACTGGCTGTAAGGGTGGCACGACTTTTGTAATCTATCTTTCTACCAAGAAAATTTAAAGCACTGCTTCGACAACGTTGTATAGATTATTTTATGTATTTAAAAAGGAATTAAAACGAGAATTTGCTTATGCATTCTGCCACGAATTTAATAAAACACTTTATTTTAATAATAATTGAGGCCTATCATAGCGCAGGGACACAAACGTGTAACTGTTAATGCGATAGGTTGTGGGTTCGATTCCCACTCAAGCAAATAAAATATTAAATATTTTCAAATTAAATATTTAATGTTTTCGGTTTATATTCAATGTTTATTTCTCCAGCAAAACAAGGCAAAACGCAGCGATGAACTCATCTACTCAACACCAATGCTCAACTCAAATTCAACGGAAAACGGAATAGAGTGCCTTAATACTAGGTTCCCAAGTTGCCTTTGCCTACCCTGCCATGTGCGGGATATAGCGTTAAGCTGAAAAAAAAATAGAAATAAAAAATCCAGTAAAACTTAAGCATTTATTTCAAATATCCATATCAGTTACTTACAAATACACTTCACTTCTTCAAAATGGCTTCATAGTGATTCGATCTTCATTTATTTTTCTCACAAATAATAACTTACATAATGCAAAAATTTTAGACAAAAATATTTTATTAGTCACTTTCTACCTATAGTACCAAAACATGAATTAAAAAAAAAAAAACGATTTAATAATTTAAATCAACACTGATATAACACTAGCACATCACTATTACACAAGATATAACACAGGCACATCACTATAAAGCCATTACTTATCCACTCATTTGGGTTTCGTTTCTTGGTCTGTCACGTATCTTATATATATAGTGTCTTCGGGCTTGGGCTCTTCAGACTGAGTCTCATCTAGTTGGGAACACGCTATGGCTAGGGCTGAGCCGTCGTGGGAGAAACTTAATGATGATACCGCTGTATTATACCTTTAGAAAGAACAAATATAATATATATACAAATATAATAATATATACTTTATTTGTGTGTGTCAGCTTTCACTGAATTTGAGACATTGCATATTGATTGGTGTAACTCAACGCCGCGCTTTTCCTTGTTACCAGAGGGAAGAAATGATAATATTAAATATAAAATATTCTTCTTCGAGTGGGGATCGAACCCACAACCGGATGTACGTTTACGCGCTTGTACCGTTACATCCCAACGAGTCTCAGGCCTCATTAATAATAAAAAAATATTATTTTCAGCTCTTATCTGGTAGAAAAAGCGCTGCATTGAATGTCACTAAACAGAAAAACTTTAAAAATTAGCTGAGAATTAAAAAATCGAGTGTCTTAACACTACGTTTCCCTCAGACCACCGTGTTACGCGGGAAAGAGCGTGAAATTACCTATTATTATTTAATTTAAAGCACTATCTTTACCTATGGAACTGGCAAAGCCTCTTCTTATTGAAACCGTCCCATATATTAACATAGCCGTCAGACCCTCCAGTGGCAAAAGTGTTGTACATAGAATGAAAGCTTATTGCATTGACTGGATAAATTTTTTCTAGGCCTGAAAAATTTTAAAATATCTCACATTACACCACAAACTCTTTTTAGGGGGTCAATTCTCAATATGGAACATCCTATAAAATCCAAAGACACACAAGATTGTAAAAAAACATACCAACTTGAGTATTTTTTATAGTTATATAGTTATATTGTATATGATACATTGACACAAATATTTAATATTTTTCAATATCTCCTTGTCTATTGAGTTTAATGGTTGAACTCAACGCTGAGTTTTCTCTTGTAACCATAGCAAAGAAATGAAAACATAAATATTTAAATTGAAAATATTAAATATTTCATTTCCTAGAGTGGGGCTTCAGTGCCACAACAGGCCATATATTTTAATTTACTTATAAACCATGACATGGGTCTGTTTATGTCATGTGATAGTTTTGTATGAAATCCCTAATAGAAGGATTTTATTTCTTTCCTCTTCTTTAGGGCAATAAGCACCATCACTTGACATTGATTTTTGCTACTCAATATTTTACATATCTGTTAAGACAGCTTGTGGGTTCAATACCCACTCAAGGAAATAAAATATTTAATATTTCATATGTTTTCTAAATATTTACTTTTCTTTCCTCCTTTCTAAGTGTGGATTTTGAAGTATTACTTAAAAAATAGCATTTCAACTTAAAAAACATAAAAAATTAAAAATCTCACCACCATCTTTAATCCTATGACATTTGAATGCATATTTCTTTTTCTGCACCTCGGGGTTGCTATCTAAATATTCTACGGCCACTCTACCCTCTATTGAACTTAGCACATAGCCTTGTTTATTGGGAAACACTCTGATACATCTAGTCTGGTATTTCAGTGACGATTCTCTCCTTTGATTTACATGACCCATGTTACGTACATCCCATACAAATATTTTACGTCCCGATGTACCTACTACAAACTTTTCCCCTACTATGCTCATTGTGTAAACCTGAAAAAAAAGTTTATAGTATTTTTTTACTATTTTTTTAAAGTGTTATTCCAGATTTAGGGCAGAAAATACTAAACTTAAATTTAAAAAGCGTAAAAAAATTTGAACAAAGCAGGATTTGAACCTGCGCCTCTTAAAAACCGTTCAAGCGCTTTGACCAACCATTTGTTCTCACCAAGCTCCGTCGAAATTCTTATACGCTTATTACAAGTTATTTATGTTGTTTGTTGTAATAAGCGTATAAGAATTTCGACGAAGCTTGGTGAGAACGAATGGCTTAGTTGGTCAGAGCGCTTGAACGGTTTTCAAGAGGCGCAGGTTCAAATCCTGCTTTGTTCAAAATTTTTATACACTTTTTAAATTTAAGTTTAATGTTATAGTAGTATATGTAAATTAAATAATAAGTAAGGCCAGTGGCAAAGAAGCAGAGGAGTATGACTGTACACAACAGGCGCAATGTCTTGAAAATTGGAAGCAAGTTGGGAACAGAACTGACTTAATTCTATTTCATAATTTTAAATAGTTGTAAAATGATTTTTGCATGTGCAAGGTTATTACCCAATTAATGATTTTATAAATGATGATACATTTTGGAAATGGAATGCTGACTCTAATCTATTTGAAGGGTATTATTTTCAAGAATAAATTGGTATGCTTTTACTAATTAATTTAAAAAAAAATGTTCTTCTTAGTTTCTTACACCAGTTATTCTCAACTCTGAGACAGGAACTTTAGTGGACCAGTAAATATAACAATTTCAATTATTTAAATAGAAAAAAACAGCTTGTAACATTTTATTTTAAATAGAATTATTTTGACATTAGTCAGATTGCTTGGATATTCTTTAAAAAAGAACCACTTCATAAAAATGTAGAAAAAAAGCTTTTATATCATTATTTAAAATTTTGACTTTCATGAAATATTTTATAAAGAGAAAATTCTGTAATATTTTTCAATATTAAAAAGGATAAGACCAGTGAGAGCTTTAATGATTGAAATGGTAATAAAAATATATGAAATTCTTCTGTAAATAGCTGATATATGTACAATGAACAGCATAAGTTTGCAAACTAAAACACTGAATTTTGGCATTTTGGTTCATGGCTTAGTAAAGGAAAGGACTAAAGGAGGCTATCTTTAAAGTACAATGGTTTATAAATTTCCCTAATGTAACATAACTATCGCAAATCTATCTTACTGTAGTAAGATAGATTTGATTATATATTGTATATATGGCCATATTAAGTATTAACACAAATATAATAGGAGTTCAATAACAAATTCTACATCAATAACCTTATTACAATATATGACTATATATTTTAAATTTATCATCCTTGAATAATTAATAACAAAGACATTTCAAGGCATTTTAATTTTAGTAGATAAAATGAATATATAGTAAAGTAAACATACACACCCTTTCATTTCCTTGATTATAAGTGCCAACACAATTAGGCACTCTGCTGTCCCACATTTTAACCGTCCCATCCCAGCTGCCAGTCAACACAGCATTCACTTCGTTTGCATATTCTACACATCGTATCGCACCCTTGTGTTCACCTAAAATAGTTTCACTGTTGGCATTTAAGTCAAACATTTTGAGTGTTTGGTCCAGGCCACCACTATACGAATGGACGGCATCCTGTAAAAGTTATGATATACGTCTTATTAAATAAACAATTATTGTTTTTTAATATATATTTAATCATTCTATGTAATCATTTTTGTAGAATGAATGAATGGATAGAACATTTTAAGAGGTTATAAACAAACATATATAAACAAACTTACTCTAAAGCAAACGTCAAGTACGGGCAGTTCATGATTGTATTTGTGTCTTTCAATATTCGCCGTCACATCATACAATCTCACAGAACAGTCCCATGAAGAAACTAATAGAAATTGATTTGATTTTGGTGCGAACTTTACACTAGATATAGCGTCTTCTGGAAGACTTTTTAACTTGAATTCAGTGCGGGACTCCGCCACCCGCGTTACAGTCATTGTGGAAGCAATTTTGTTGGTTATTTACAAACTAAGATTAAATGAAAAAGATCACTATTTGAAAATATACTTGCAAACTATTATTTATGTCAAAAGAGCGAGGCTACTACAGATAAAAAAATACAGTTATTTTACATAAAATGATTTTTATTTCCTATTGTATCTTATTTATGTAATGGGATACCTTTGTATCGAATTTAATACTGTATTTAATATAATTTTACATTTCAAATAACAACTTGGATTATTATTTTTTTTCAACTTTGTCACCTTTGTTCACATTTGAAAAAAAAATATACTTATAATTATAATTATCACATAAATCAATATTTCTAAAATATTTTCAAAATATTATTTTAAAATATTTTTAAATAAAACAATTTGCCTAGAATTACCGTAAGAATTTTTAATAAAATATTTTTTATGTCATGACAGTAACAATTATTTCATGCAATATTATCCTGAACGTACTTTTATAATTGACATGTTTGTGATGAGGTGTGAGTAGAAAGATCCCCGTTTCGCTGAAATGAATTCATGTAAATCATTAGTTGCATAAAGTTTTGTGATGTTGTATTTATATTTCTGTTAAAAGTGTAGCTAAATTAACGAATAAAATATATCGGTGCCTAAGTATAAATGACCATAAATGAGTACGAAACCACCGCGCACATAAGTCGATTCCTATTGGATCGAATGGATTGATTAACACATAAACTAACGATGCAAACCAATCTTAAAACTAAAGAAATGTTTATAGTCAGAGCCTTAGAAAAAATATTAGCTGATAAGGATATTAAAAGGTCCTATCACAGCCAGTTAAAAAAGTCTTGCGAAATAGCCCTAGGTAAGGCCATCTTGACATATTCCTTAAACGATAACATTGCGACTTCGACAATTTGTTGACATAATTTTGCTAATTTAATTATGTTTAAATGTGTAAAGATTGTTTAAAGTTCACATGAACTAGAGACTACTTTGTGACCTTGAGATTTGAATGGAGGGGATGTCTTTTCATGTTATTGACGTTATTTTGCATAATTATCCAGCGCTAGTAGTCATTCATAAATCATAATTTACTTTCAATTCTCTCAGTGAAGCATAACATTTTATTTTCTGAAAAACTTTCTTCAATTTGTACTGTAAGAAAACTTATAGATTATGAAATATAATAGAAAGCAAGGACATTTGCTAACTTAGTTTTGGTGTCAGTCAAGTAAACAATAATTAATAAATGAAATAATTTCAAAATATTAAACTATTTAATTTGTTTTATTACAGAGGAAATAAAGGCAGAATTAAAAAATGGAGGTCAATCGGAAGCTTCTGAAAGTCCAACTTCAGGCACCCTTCCTTTACCCAAGAATGACTCATCCAACATTATTACAGCAGAAAAATATTTCCTTCCCTTTGAACTGGCTTGTCAGAGCAAGGCCTCCAGGATAGTTGTGACCGCTCTTGACTGCCTCCAAAAATTAATAGCCTATGGCCATTTGACTGGAAACATTCCTGATTCAACCACACCAAGAAAACTTTTAATTGACAGAATTGTTGAAACCATTTGTAGCTGTTTCAATGGCCCTCAAACAGATGAAGGAGTCCAACTCCAAATAATCAAAGCCCTCCTAACTGTGATAACAAGCCAACATGTGGAAGTCCATGAAGGAACTGTGCTCCTCGCTGTCCGTACCTGTTACAATATTTACTTAGCCAGTAAAAATCTTATCAATCAAACAACCGCCAGAGCGACCCTGACACAAATGCTTAATGTGATATTTACTAAAATGGAAAACCAAGCATTAGAATCTGAATCTACACCAAACCCTCCTGAAAGTCATAAAATTCCAAATGGGAACATACATACAGAAGACACTCAAGTGAATGAAGACAGTAAAGATATGACACCAAATGAAGAAGAAGCAGATGAAGTGCTAGAGGCAAAATTGATTGCAAAACAAATAGTTGATTCAGTAATAGATAACGCTATCACTATTGCATCTAAAAAAGCAGCTGCAGAAATAAGTCAGAATGGTCCTGAAAACAATGAAATCCCAATTGACTTACAAGACAGTGGCAGTATTTCGCAAGAGAGCAACGGACAAACAAATATTGATGCAACAATGACTAGGATTCCTTCCCAAGAGAGTGTTGATGTGGCATCGGAAAATGACAATTCTGTGACAGCTAAGTTCACACATGTTTTACAGAAAGATGCTTTCCTCGTTTTTCGAGCTCTATGCAAATTGTCAATGAAACCTCTGCCTGACGGAACACCTGACCCTAAGTCTCATGAGCTACGATCTAAAATACTGTCCTTGCATTTACTTCTGTCCATTCTTCAAAATGCAGGGCCAGTTTTTAGAAATAATGAGATGTTTATAACAGCTATTAAGCAATACCTGTGTGTTGCCTTGTCCAAGAACGGCGTCAGCTCTGTGCCAGAAGTTTTTGAACTTTCTCTCGCCATATTCTTGGCGCTGTTGCAAAACTTCAAAGTCCATCTCAAAAAACAAATTGAAGTGTTCTTTAAGGAAATTTTTATGAATATATTGGAAACTTCTAGCTCCACATTTGAACATAAATGGATGGTGATTCAAGCTTTAACAAGAATATGTGGAGACGCCCAAAGTGTGGTGGACATTTATGTTAATTATGATTGCGATCTATCAGCTGCTAACCTCTTTCAGAGACTCGTGAATGATGTTTCAAAGATCGCACAAGGTAGACAGGCGCTAGAGCTGGGTGCAACACCTAATCAAGAAAAATCTATGAGAATTCGAGGACTTGAATGCCTCGTGTCAATATTAAAATGTATGGTAGAATGGAGTAAGGAACTTTACATAAATCCAAACATGCAAACAACTTTGGGTGAGAGACCAGTGAAAGAAGATACAGATCGACAAAGCATAAAGTCTCATGGTGGATCTAGTCTCAGTCTAGTGTCTACGGGTTCAAGTAATATTGGCAATAGAGAAACCTTAGACTCACCCGAGCAATTTGAAGTTTTAAAACAGCAAAAAGAGGTCTGGGAAACTGGAATTGATCTCTTTAACAGGAAACCAAAGAAAGGTGTCACATTCTTGCAAGACCAAGGCTTATTGGGCACGTCTACTAAGGAAATAGCAGAGTGGCTATTGACCGACGAAAGAATAGATAAAATATTTATTGGTGAATATTTAGGTGAAAATGATGATCATTCCAAAGAAGTTATGTATGCGTATGTTGATTCTATGAACTTTTCCAATATGGATATTGTGGCTGCTTTACGATATTTCCTAGAGGGCTTTAGGTTACCCGGTGAAGCGCAGAAAATTGATAGACTGATGGAAAAATTTGCGGCACGCTATTGTGAATGCAATCCAAATAACACGTTATTCACAAGTGCTGATACTGTTTATGTCTTGGCATTTTCCATAATAATGTTAACGACAGATTTACACTCGCCTCAAGTCAAAAATAAAATGACGAAAGAACAGTATATTAAACTAAACAGTGGCATAAGTGATAATAACGATCTCCCACGCGAGTACTTATCACAAATTTACGATGAAATAGCCGGCCATGAGATAAAAATGAAGAACACGTCCAAACCAGGCAAGCTTATGATAGCTAATGAAAAGAAACGTAAATTGATATGGAATATGGAAATGGAACAAATATCGACCGCAGCTAAAAATTTAATGGAATCCGTTTCACATGTTCAGACACAATTCACAACGGCCAAACACGTGGAGCATGTACGGCCGATGTTTAAAATGGCTTGGACACCATTCCTTGCTGCTTTCTCAGTAGGTCTTCAAGATTGTGATGATCCTGAGATAGCGTCACTTTGTTTGGACGGTATCAGATGTGCGATACGCATTGCCTGCATTTTCCATATGTCGCTTGAAAGAGATGCTTATGTACAGGCTCTGGCGAGATTTACGCTTCTTACAGCGAACTCACCTATTACAGAAATGAAAGCTAAGAATATTGATACGATAAAGACCTTGATAACTGTTGCACATACTGATGGGAACTATTTAGGATCGAGCTGGTTGGATGTAGTGAAATGTATTTCGCAACTAGAGTTAGCGCAGCTTATTGGAACAGGAGTGCGACCACAATTTCTATCCGGATCAGGAATCAAACCTCAACCGGATTCATTGAAGTTCAGTCTTTTAGCGTTAGATCCTAGTGTTAAGGAACATATAGGAGAAACTAGTTCACAGAGCGTTGTAGTTGCCGTAGACAGGATTTTTACAGGATCGACAAGGCTCGATGGTAACGCGATTGTTGAATTTGTAAAAGCGCTCTGTCAGGTGTCACTAGATGAACTCAGTCACCCTACCAATCCTCGAATGTTTTCTCTACAGAAAATTGTAGAAATATCGTATTACAACATGGGCCGTATAAGATTGCAGTGGTCTCGTATTTGGCAAGTACTCGGAGATCATTTCAACAAAGTCGGTTGCAGCGCCAACGAAGACATAGCTTTCTTCGCTGTCGATTCATTGAGACAGTTGTCCATGAAATTCATAGAGAAAGGAGAATTTGCTAACTTCAAATTCCAAAAAGACTTTTTGCGACCTTTTGAACATATTATGAAGAAGAACAGTTCACCGACAATAAGAGACATGGTCGTCAGATGCATTGCGCAAATGGTAAACTCACAAGCGCCAAACATTAAATCTGGTTGGAAAAATATATTCTCAGTATTCCACTTAGCGGCGAGCGATCAAGATGAGGCGATCGTTGACTTAGCATTCCAAACTACAGGTAAAATTATATCAGAATTGTATGAAAAACAATTCTCAGCCATGATAGACTCATTCCAAGACGCCGTTAAATGTCTATCTGAATTTGCATGCAATGCTAAATTCCCTGATACGTCCATGGAAGCAATAAGATTAGTCAGGTCTTGTGCAACGGCTGTTGGCACATCACCCCAATTGTTTGCTGAACATGCCGGGCTAGAGGGAGAGGCGGGTGCCCCTGAAGTCGACAGGGTGTGGTTGAGAGGATGGTTTCCACTCTTATTTTCACTTTCTTGTGTCGTAAGCCGGTGTAAACTTGATGTCCGTACGAGAGGACTGACTGTTCTCTTCGAGATAATAAAAACTCATGGCGATTCCTTCCGTCCTCATTGGTGGAGAGATTTATTCAATATATTGTTTAGGATTTTTGACATTATGAAATTGCCTGAACATCAATTAGAGAAAAATGAATGGATGACTACAACTTGCAACCACGCGTTGTACGCCATTGTAGATGTCTTCACGCAATACTTTGACATTCTTGGCTCCCTCTTGTTGGAGCAGCTGTATGCACAACTTCACTGGTGTGTGCAGCAAGACAACGAGCAGTTGGCGAGATCTGGTACAAATTGTTTGGAAAATCTAGTCATATCGAACGGAACAAAATTTGAGGAGGAAACTTGGAGCAAAACCTGTCAAATAATGTTGGATATTTTTAACAGCACTTTACCCACCACGCTACTTACATGGAAACCTGAAGAGAACGAAGACGGCGAAACACCACACGTCCGTCACGGTATTTTGAAGAAGCCTCAAGGAGGAGATGAGATCAAATCATCCAACCGAGTATTTAATAGTCTTTTAATAAAGTGCGTAGTACAATTGGAACTTATCCAAACGATTGACAACATTGTCTTCTACCCCGCAACATCACGGAAAGAAGACGCAGAAACATTGGCTTTAGCTGCTGCGGAGTTGACGGGTGGGACTCCGGGTACTGAACAGGAATGTCAGCGTGAAGAGCAAGGCATGTACAGGCTTCTCAGCTCCCCCCATCTGCTGCGACTCGTGGAGTGTTTGATGTGCAGTCATCGATTCGCCAAAACGTTCAACACGAACAATGTGCAAAGGAACGTCCTATGGAAAGCCAATTTCAAAGGTTCAGTCAAACCTAACATGTTGAAACAAGAAACACAATCGCTGGCGTGCGTTCTCCGAATATTATTCAAAATGTATAGCGATGAGGCTCGGAGAAGTCACTGGCCGGCGGTGCAGAAGAGCCTGATAACGATATCTTGTGAAGCCCTCGAATACTTCGGCTCTTTGACGAACGAAGCTCACAGGGACGCGTGGACCTCGATACTATTACTTATTCTTACAAGAATATTGAAAATGCCTGATGAAAGAGTGAGTATTCTTTTATTTTGCTATTATTTTATGTGTCTGTTTGTACGTTATTTGTAAGTTTCTTGTCATATATACATATGTACGTTTTGGCCGTAAAATATTAAGTATACATACTTCCTTACTAACGTTTCAAGAAGAAAATGAAATGATACTATACTACAATAGTTCTATCAGCAGCAGGAAAAACATTAACATTATAAAAGGCTACATATTTCAAATATAATTTTCTTAGTAATTACCACTAATTATTATAAATCAATCAAAATCCATAGTTCTTCATTGAACAATTTACTTGTTTATAAATTTGCACGCAGATTATGACATATTTTTTTTGTATGTCAAAGCTAAATTATATGTAAAAATAATAACAAAAATAAGTGTCGCTACCAACAGCTCTGTTTTTCAAATGGATAAATAGTGAATAACAGCTAGATCAATAAAAATCACTATGATTTTAAAAAAGTGTTTGTAATTATTAAAAAGTTAATCCTATTTTTATAAGATATAGCAAAGAACGACCTCAAGAAGTAAAGCTTTGAATTAAAAACCAAAAAAAATTATTCGGCGGTTGCCACAGACAAACACAAAAACATACATATAGCCAGTCAAGTTTATATACACCCTTCATTTTGCTTAGGAGAGGACAAACTTTTTTCGCTTATACATATAATAACAGTTTTGTCAATAAAAATTCAATATGTATACGATATCAATCGCAAAACGGATGTACACCGTACGATACGTCGGTTAAACGCTTTGCATATTAAATTTAACGTTACTCATATATTATGCTTAGCTGGTTATATTAGATTTTATTATAAATATGTCTTATCTTTCGCTGATAAGGTGTTATCATGATTACTACAACACTTAAGTGGTTTGAAAGTTTTACAGTTTAATAGATAGTGGTAATTGATATCTATTGATTGAGTTTTGTTGTTTTTTTTTTATCCGACATACTTGTTATATTCAAATTTATTTTTTTTATATATATTTTACATTTTTTTTAAGATAACACAATATTGAATTTTAAATTCTATTCATTGGTGGTATTTTTGTAGCTCGTGCGGTAATAATTCGCAAATGGGAGAGTAGGCAGAGGCAACCTAGTGTTGGGACTCTCCGTTCCCATTGAGACACTGCCGTCTCCCATTTTTCAGCCTAATTTTAGAGCCATTTCGCATCGAGTGATGAAATTCAACGCTCCACTTTGAGTCGAGCTCACAACCGTCGATTGCACCCGAGCGGATTCAATTATTTGTATTAATTTATGCCAATCTAATATCTTAATGCTACTTTCTTGTAGCCACATTCTGTCCACATATGATTATTATATTAACTAAAGTCTATTTTTGAAAGAAATTGTCAAGGAACTCCGATCCTACAATCTGACACAACAACACAACGCGATGGGGTGTGGGATTGATTCCCATTCGAAGAAATGAAATATTTAATATTTTTATTTCATGCCTGCAAAGCAAGGCGTCAGGATCCGCTACACTCAACGATCCAAATTCGATGGAAAGTGGGAAACGGAACGGAGTGTCTTAACACTAGGTTAAGCCCTAAAGCTACTGAGAAATAAATACTTTATAATGGTTAAGCCGTTTCCGTAACATACAGACAGACAAATAAAAATGTTATCAATGTTTTTTGACCTATTTAATGCTACCAATATAATATTTCTTATATATCTTCAATGGACATACGACCGACCTGCCTTTTACGATTGTAGGTATATTATAAGTATAGTTGTCTAAATGTGTAGGATATTTGTACAAAGAAACAAGCAATTTTCAATTGTCAATATTTTATTATACTCTTTTATTTAAAACTTTACACATAAGGATTTTTTATTTCCACATCCTATGTCAATAAAACAATACGCGATGTTTAATGGCGCTGTTCAACGCACGATGTCTTGCAAATTGGGAAAGTTGAAAAAAGAGTACCCATATAAGTTTTTAATCTGTTGTTTAAATCACATACTGTACTTAACAAAATGTATTTTTTTTCCTTACAAGGAAACCATCTTATAAACTGTTTTCCTCGACATACAGAATGACGTAATATATTTTTTATATTTTTCAAGTGTTAACGTCGAAAATATTTAATTATTCTATTCCCTTGGACAGCTTTTAAGAAGGTAAAGTTCGATTCCCGTTAGGTAATTTTTTTTTTGCTGAACGCTGTAACCCGTAGGGTTGGCAGAGGAAACCTAGTGTTAAGTCCGTTATCAATTTCACGGTGAATTTTTCATGTTTTCTAATATGTATATTTAATTTCTAATATTTAATTTCAGTTTGCAGCGCACGTATCGAGCTACTACCCGGTGTTATGTGAAATAACCTGCTTCGATCTGAAGCCGGAGCTGAGGTCGGTGTTGCGACGCGTCTTCATACGCATAGGACCCGTATTCAATATTGTTAGCAATACGCAATAAATTAGTTATGACAGTGGACACCCGATTATCCGGACCGATTCGTTGTTTGATGTGCGGATAACCGATTACTTGGAATTGTATATGAATGTTATATTATGTTAGAAAAAAATATGTTTATTAAATTTGGAATTTAAATTCAAATATTTTGTTATAATAAAAAGTTGCTTGCTGTATATTTTGAACGTTAAACAAGTTACCATTGGTTCGATAAAGTTGATTTGAGAAAAACTCAAGCAAACAAGAATGTCTTTTTTTGAATATTCATATATATTAAAGAATTTGTTCATATTTAATTACTTACAAGCTTTTTAAACGTTTGTCTTTTAATTATCTAGTTGAACGTTAGTCCGGATAATCGCGAACAACTGAGAGCCGGATAATCGAGTCTCTGCTCTAATTTAAAACGAATGGCCTTATAGTTTAGTAATGTATGACGTCACGACGAGCCGGGTTAGTTTTATATATATATTATGTAATGTTATTGAAATAAGGCTTTGTCTAAATGAAAAAAAAAACGTTTCATTTTTTTAAATTTAAATTTAATGACAGTACTTCAGTAGTATTAAAAGTGATCTATTACATAGTGCGTAGTTGTCCTAATATTTATTATTGCTATTATATTATATAAATTATTTGATTATTATTGAAGTTAAAAGTTAAATTGTATAAAACATAGATGTTGTAATTATTTAATAATTATAGTTTATTGTGTATATTTGAAGTTTTTATAATGCCGAGCTGATATCACTCACTGCTTGTTTTCTCTTAGTGGAGAAGAATAGTGTTCCGACACTGCGTTCTCCCCACCTTTCCCGCTATATGCGGGATACGCGTGAAGCTTCTTTCCTTTCTCGCTAGACTGAACAAACTGTGATTTTGATGTTTTTTCACAGCTTTCCTTTAATTATCTTTTGAGTGATCTCGGGACTCGCTAGCAAACTGATTATATTGTCACTTATAAATAAATAAATATAATAATACATTTATATTATCTTTCATTAGAATATCTTGAGACCTTCAAAGGTTTTCTCAAGAGTCACCAAGTCCCATATAACTAGTTGACCGTCCAAACCTGAAGTGCTGAACTTGACAGCATCCGCCTTAGTTCCTTTATATAAATTGATACAAGAAATGGCATTCTGATGAATGGAATCCAAGAATGTATCGCTGGTCTCGATACGTGCTTGACGATCCAGAGACTGGAACTTCTTCATAGCTGACAGTCCACCGGACTCCTTCCGTTGAGTATTATCTAATTTGGCAATAAACTTGATTTCGTCGCCTTCGTGGGAGTAAAGCAACGGTATACAGCTGTGACCGGCGACAATGAGGTAGTTGTCAGATATCCAAATGCAATCCAAAAATGGCAGATATTCAGTCTTTATTTTGTAAACAGTCTTGCCTTCAGCGGCGTCGGCCACGTTGATTGAGCTGTCATGGCCGACCCACGCCACTTTGTTACCGCTAGCTGAGAAAGAAACGCTGTGGACCCATCCGCTACCAGACGATGGGAACTCGGCTAACAACTGCCCGAGCGGTAATTTAGATCCCCATACGTTGGGGCCGGGTTGATCTTCTATATCTTTAATATAAGCTGAGAAGACTCTCACTTTAAAATCAGTCGAACCGGCAACCAGTAGTATATTATTCGGATGCCAATCCAAAGTAGTTATAGTGGAGCGTATAGGCTTCTTAATATGCTTAGAGACCCACCAATTATTCTCCTTCTCAAAATAACATATAGATATCAACCGGGCTCCGGAACCAACGGCAAACTTGTTCTCCATCGGTGACCATTTAACACATGTGGCAGCTCTATTGATACGCAGTAATACTAGAGTGGTGTTCCACTTTCCATCTTCATCTTGAGTCCAGACGTACGCGTTTCGGTCGACCGAGCATGTGACTATGCGGTTGGTGTTCGGTGCCCAGTCTATGCCCATCACTCTCATGTCGTGCTCCACCAGGTTGTTGGTCTGCTTCCAGTCGCTACCTTCTTTTTGGTAGATGTGGACTTCATTATTGTTGGGTGAGAATGCTATTTCTGTAATAGAAATTGTTCATTTTTATTATATGTAATTATATTTTTTGTAAGTTCACGTTGTATCAGAATAAGAACGCACCGCGGACAAAGGATCAAACTCAAAGCCAGTAAAATTTACAGGCAAATGCTTGTGCCTTTGAGCCATGACAGGCCCCATAAATATATTTATAGATATGACATTTTTATAGAGAAGATAGATATATTATTTTTATAGTAGAGTTAAAATAAAATAAAAAAATAAGTATAGTGTGAAGTCATTATCGAGCACTCAATTAAGCCAGCCCAGTAAGCAACAAAATTTTTGTAAGTTTTTTTCAAATTACTGACCGTTACTCCAATTGTCTGAGGTAATTTGAAAAAAATACTTTTGAAGAATTTTCAATTTAAATTGGATGGTGCCAATCATCTAGTCATTAGACAATAGATAAAGTTGTGGGTCAATTTAGGCGAGTCATCCAGCAGTATCAAGACATAACTACATTTACCAGTTACAAGTATTTACATTTTTATTAAATACTAGCAATCTCCAGATCTCTGCAACTTTATCAGGTATATATAAACAATTATTTAGTTACTTATCTAAATTCATTTTGTGTTCTAATTACAATATCATTTTAACGACAATATCTTTGCATTGCAGAGCAAAGTTTCAACCAATTAATGAAACCATTATTTATTAGCATTTTTAAGAACTAAATATGAAATATTATATAGTAAATTGATAACACAATTTTATTTATCAACAATTTAACTAAATCAAATGCCACACACATACAATTGTAAACATGACAGTTGAAGGTTCAAGAAAATGAAGTATTTAATATTGTTATTTCCTTGCTTTGGTAATAAGGAAACGCGGCTTTGTGCACCAATCCACACACTATATCTTAACTACTAAACAAACAGAGTGTCTTAATGCTTGGTTCCCAAGTAAGTTCTGCCTGCCTTGCCAAGTGCAAGGGTACAGCATAAAGCTGATAATTAACTAAATGTTAACGGATGTTTGTCATAACATAAAAATGGACTTTAACTTGAATTGGTTAAGCCAATTCAAAAAATAAATAACAATCACACTAACACTAGCTTCTTCACTAGGTTCTTCTATGGTGAATGTTTCACGCTCGATGCAAATGAAGTTGCGGGTGGCGACTAGTTATAAATATTTCACTGTATCTGAGTGAATTCAGAGGATTTATTTTACAATATTGCATTTTGTGGATCACAAGCCATCTACTTACATACAAATATTAGTAATTAATAATTAAAATTAAATAAATGATTAAAAAATACTTAATTACTCACGATTTCTCTCCTTATTCCACGCATGACAAGTTATCGGGGCGCATGAGTCACCGAACGTTAGTGTTTGAGACATTTTTCAATATCTGAAATATTTAAGGTTTTATGAATCATTATTTACAAGATAAATTTGTGATATTACTTTTTTTAAGTACATATATATCATATTTACCTGATAAACAAATCTTGATAAACAACTTTAGGGAGTGGAAGCTTGGAACAACGAATTCGTGGACTCTGGGCAGTCAACACGAATTCCTGAAAAGTAATAACATAATTTAAGAAAAAATTACATCATTATATATTAAGTCATATATTACAAGAAATAAATAGCTATGTTTACAATAAAAATATATAGCACCTGCAAATACAGTTCGTATAGACAGTTTTGACAACTATAGAGAAACTGATAGGGAGGGTTCCAATTCCATAGAGTTTATAGCGTTTATTTTTATTCATCAGAGCTAAAATGTTAAGTTAGTTATTTCGACTTTTTAACTTTATTAAAATTATACTTATGTTTCTATTATTCTTATTTAATTATGAAGTGGAAATGGTTTTAATATTTTCGAATACTCACAACAATGATGATCACTTAAACTGAATCGACGAAAAGAATTAACTAAATATCCTATAAAATTTCCTTTAAAATAGCCTCCAAATTATACAATTAGTACATCATATATATGGTTATAGATACTGACAGCATTTTGTATTTATTTAGACTAATTAGAATAATTTTAGCTTTATGTTTACTATGTATTACATATTTACAAACAATTTAGGCTGTATTGTATCATGTCATTGCTTCTATGTAACTACAACTGCAGTTAAAACTTCAATGTCAAATTTAATATTTGAAGGATAGCGTGGTGTAGTTGTTTATAAATATAAACTAAAGTAAAGTTACCGTAACAATGTCTGGTCGTGGTACGTAATAAACTTAAAATTAAGTGTTACATATAAATTTCATTCAGTTTGATATTTTTCACAGGTAGATACCGTAATAATAGACAAAACCATGGCCATACGACGCTATCGAAAGTTGCAAAAGAAGCGACTATATCTTTACCAGCAGATAGTCCTGTTTTGGCAATGTTTAAAAATGCAGCCGTAAAATTAAATAACCGCCAAGACCGACATGAACGATTAGTAAAACTTTCCAGAGACATAACTATCGAAAGCAAGAGGATTATTTTTTTGCTACATTCCGCGATGACGTGAGAATAAATTAACTAATAAACATTTTTTCTAATATTTTTTTTACTATGTATTTTAAACTATCGTATTTGCAGTGAAGAGGCTTCTGAAAAAGCTGTATCAGAAGCTAATGAGCGTCTCCAAAAGCTTATAAAAGGACCTATTAGGAGTGTAGGACTAGAATTAGAAAACAGCCCTGCTTATTTACACTCCCGAGCCGTTACAGCTGGATTTCAAGAATATATTGAAGCTAGAACATTTTGCTCTTTAATGCAAAATAAAAGTATAATAACATACACTGAAGTACAAAAGGAGTTTCAACATGTTGTTAAGAATAGTGATGAAGATGAAGAAAGGACTGTCACAACTTTGTTACCGCAAACTGATTATATGCTAGGTATAGCAGACTTGACGGGGGAACTGATGAGGAAAGCAATAAATTCTATATCTAGCGGAGACAGCCATGAGTGTTTCTATGCGTGTCAGGTTGTAAGAGATCTTTATACTGGCTATTTAGGTAAATATTTTATATAAAACATTTTCAAAATATAATAGAAACCTGGGAACCTAGTATTCAGGCACTTTTTCTGTTAATTGACAGTACTAAACACCGTGTTTTGCTTCATTACTAGAGCTAAGAAATGAATAATAAAGCTAAAAAAATAATAAAGCTAAAAAAATTTGTAATTCAGAGGAATTACAAATTTTTTTTTGCTTATCTAATTTAATCAGATAAAATCTAGTAACTTGTCTGTTTGCCAATCGGCAAAGGCCTCCTCCAATCTTAACCATTCTTTTCTGTTGTCAGCCACCCTTCTCCATGTCACACCTGCCATTCTCCTTAAGTCATCTTCCCATCTTCATTACTAGAGCTAAGAAATGAATATAATAAACATTTGATTTTCTTGAGTGGGGATTGTTGATCCACAATGTTTTGTGTTTATAATTTCATACTTGAATCCCAACATCACAACAGGTCTCAATTATAGAAAATGCTAGTAAAAATAATTCTAAAGTGAACATAGTCCCAGTGTGTTGATTGACAAATTTAATTGCATAAGTGTGAACTGTAGACATAACAGGTTGTCTTTGTACAAGGCAAAAGGTGCGACGTTGAGTTCCGCAAACTAAGCACGCAATGCCTCAATTAACGTACATCATAACTAATATATATCATAAAAAATTTTACTTCATATGTATGTACATTCATATAATGTAATGTACACCCACACACATACTTTTAAATTTACTGACGCTGTCATACAATGTATTGCAATAATTCCAGCTACTCATTAACAAACAAATATATTAATTTAATATCATACAATAAAGAAAGAAATTATAAAATGTAAAAACAGCTTTGTGAAACATGAAATGATAATGACAACAATGAAATTATAAAAATATCCCTTTTTTCAGGACTTTTCAGTATGGGTAAAGAGTTAGCTCGAAAAATGTCTACAACACGCAATAACGTGGCTAAAGTGGAAACAGCTGTTTATGCCTTAAGGGTTCGGGGAGGGGAAGCCCCGCCCACATTATTAGTTTTACCATCCAAACCTGAATGGGAAGCCTTGGAGCATTCAGACGATGAAGGATATTATTAAATAAATATTTATTTAATGTTTGTGCTGTTAATGTGCATATTAAATTGCAAGCTTGTTTTTTCATAGGAGAATTAGTGAAATTTTTCATATAATTACTGAATTTGTTCAATGTGAATGGTTAATATTCAAAATAATTTATGGAGCTGTGTTTCTAAATAAAGCAATAAATATTTTTTATGATCAGTTGTTTTTTTTTTTTTTGCTTAGTTGAGTTTAACAAGAACATGAAGTTATTAAATATAATAAAAAAAATAGTAAATTACATGAAATTTCATCTCAAATGGATCATTTATTTATGTTACAGTGCTTTTTTTATATGTTTAAAAAAATATTTTTTTGAAAAAAAACTGGAATAATATTTAAAATAAAAAAAAACTCAAGTATTTTATACATTTTAAAGATATCAACCAATAATAAGAACATAGTTAATATATCAAATGTAATCTTCAGAGAAATCCTGACTGCTGCTATCTGGCTGCCATTCATCAGACTCATCAGTTCCATATGGGTCGGGCTCCCCATCGGAGTCGCTGAGAACGTCACGTTGCACCATTTTTCTTACTCTTTTACCTGTCACAATGACATCTTGTGGTATCATTGGCTTAGGTTTCCTTTGTTTAGCTGTGTAAAATGTATAAAAGGAGTGAAATTAATAATAATATACTAACTACTTATTAACTACTGCTTAATTAAGCAAACTATATTAGAAAATACTAGGTTAAAAATTTATATAATAATTGGTGTAAGTGTTGAAACACTCCTTCTCTCAACGTTTCTAAAAGTGAAGTGAGTTCTGTTGACCACTTTCCTCCTATCGTCAAGCTGGTAAGTAATTAACGCCGCGCTTCGCCTGTACCATTTTATCTCCTCGCTCTCCTCTTAGATGCTACAAGTGTCTCGTTTAGAGGCCCACGTTTTTGCCTTGAGTGGCGACCGCCTATTTACATGTATAATATTTATTTTTAAACTTAATAGTTGTTCAACATTCTCTAATTATCATATTTTTTTTTCCTTTTCTTCAGGTTCCGGTAGGCCGAGGGAACTTGGAAACCTAATGTCGGGATACTCCGTTCAGTTACCCACTATTCAAGAAATTCAAGACATTGCGCGCTGAGTGGCGGTGCTCAACGCCGCACTTGAGTATATGACTTTATCCAATAGGGATCGAACCATCGAATCTTCGAAATATCGATCGAATATTTATCAAAGTAAAAATAAAAAATAATGATTATATATTAAAATCTTTATTTAATTAAATTTACACATCTTTATATATGTATTTAATGATTTTTTACCAAAATGTTTATACGGTATAAAGATAATTAAGTGTGTAAGAAATTTTTGTCTTCAATTATACAGTAAAATTAATCTTAATAATATAATAAATTGAAAAGTTTGTAAGGATGAATATTTATTCCGCTTTAACTTAGCAGCTTATATGTTAGAGTAATACAGGCTAAAATTTATTTTAAGATTTTGTAGGTTTGTCTATAAAAAGTTCAGCGAGCGAAGTCGTTCCCAGTGGCTAGTTAATAACTCTATATATAACGACTCTTTCATGAATTACACAATTTTATAACGATAATACATATTAATTTCGTTTTTGTTAACGTTCCGTTACCGTACGTTATTTTTAGTCAATATAATTTAAAAAGTAAAATCCTATAAAAATATTTTGACATAATATTATTCCTAATATCTACTTAATAGCTAAAAAAACTTATAAGTACTGTTTTTTTGATGAAATCAATTTCATATTTTGATTACCTAAATCAACATTTTTTTTTAAATATAGCAATAAGTATTTAAAAAACGTTAAAAATATTGAAATCCCTTATTTATAATTTAAAAAGATTACAAAATAACAATAACAAATAATCACAATCAATTTATATTCACATAAAACGAAAAAAAAGCTATTATATAAGAAAACATCTTAATTTTCTATACATAATTTTGAAATTAATGTAAAAAAATAAATAAAAAAGAACGGAAGTGTCTCAATGAGAACGGAGTATGTTAACACTAGATTCCCAAGTTCCCTCCGCTTACCCTGCCACGTGCGGGATACAACGTGAAAATACTAAAAAATCTTAAAATAAAATTTCAAAGCTAAGGCTCTTTACACACACACACACATCTACATATATATAAAAAAATACACAAAATAAAAACTATTTTTTTTTCTTAATTTTATTGAAAAAAACCATTTATACTAAAATTCATAATCGAAGTCCACACTATCGCCATCACTGTCAGTCACTTGGAAGTGATCGTCGTAAAAGTTGACCGCGTGCGCGTTTATAATGAACACGTTGCCGTGCCTCTCTACTACTTGGCTGCCTGCGAACATATATTTTTGTGTGTTATAATAAAAAAAAAAAACTGGTAGGCAGAGGGAACTTGGGAACCTAGTGTTACACTGTTCTATTCCCCACTTTTCACTGAATTTAAAGACATTGTGTGTTGAGTGGCGGAACTCAACGCCGGGCTTAGTCTTGTTACCAGAGCGAAGAAATTAAAACACATAAACATATCATTTCTTCGAGTAGGGATCGAACCCAGTGTGGGCACTAACAATTAAAAAAAAAAAAAAGGCAAATCAATGTTTAACAGCTTCATACAGTATCCAACATATGGCAGTATAGGCAGAAAGTTTAGTGTCGAGACACTTCGTTCGCTTATCAATTCTGAGATATTGTAATATTTGTATTTATTAAAGCAACATTAGTTTTACTTAAGCAAGAAAATTAACAACTGTGAACATTATGTTTATAACTTAATTCCCGTTTGAGAGTATATTTATATATCAACTAATCTCAATTCATCACTCTTAAAAAAAGAAGTCTTAACTAAGACTCTTAAGGCCAGTCGTGGCGCAGGTGTACAAGCTTACTACTGTAAACGGGACAGGCTGTACATTCAATTAAAATTGTAGGAAATTAAATATTAAATATTTAATTATATAAAATATTTAATATTTTATATAAGTAATAAATTACTTCTTTGCATTTCTTCACTATAATAACGAGAGAAAACAACCCATTGAATTCGAATGGTTAGAGAATTTGGTTGAAAAGTGAGGACCGGATATATCTTAACATAAACGGATTGTTTCAAAATTAGTTTGTCCTAAGTCATAAAAAAACATGTAATAAAACCGTCTTGGACGGAATGTGGAGCACAGAGTGTCTTAACACCAACTTCCCTCTGTCTAGTGCCTACATTATTTATGTGTACCAACGGTGACAAAAATCTATAATAATGAAAATTAATTTAAGAAAGAACTCTACAGTGATGAGCGATAGTTGCGTATTCAATTATGACTCGGAAGAAAGGTTAAAGTACGTATATGTTTAAAAAACGGCGTTAAGTTCCGCGGCGTTAAACTTTAAGATTACTTCTTAAAAATAAATTATATTTATTATTGAAAAAAAAAAAACTTGTGGCAAGCAAAAGTTTTTAAAATAAATAATATAAATCATATTTACATTTCTATAAATGTAATAAGATAAAAAAAATATGAACAAAAGAGGCTGAGCTGGCGGCGTTAAGTTCCAAAAAAATTCGAATCTCAAATTCAGCGAAAAGTGGGGAACGAAACTATGTAGACAAAACTTTAAAACATTCAGATACATATTCACACCATTACATTATTGTAATTTTTTTATACAGTTCTTTAAAAAGGAAAATCTATACACATTTTGAATATTTACCATTTCGTCAGAGGCATAGTATTTTAAGTGACAGAACTTAATGTCGTGCTTTACCATGTATCCGGAACAAGGAAATGAAAATTGTAATATTTTATTACTTGCGAATATTATATCCATTATATATTGAAGTGTGCGTCAGTAAATACAACAGGTTGTGGGTTCGATCACCACTCAAGAAAATAAAATATCTAATATTTTCATTTCTACGCTCTGTCAGTGACGCACAACGTGACACTGAATTAATATACTCAACACGCAAACATCTCAAATTCAAGAACAGGAAACAAAAACGGAGTGTCTTAACACTAGATTCCCAAATCCCCAAGTTCCCTATACAGCATGAAACTGAAAATAAACACGATATATATATATCCAATACTCACCATTCCTCCCCCCTGGCGGCGCTGGTGGCGCTGGTGGTGGCGGTGGTGGCGGTGGTGGGGGCCGCGTGCCGGGCGGGTGCGCGTGGTGGCGCCAGTGGCGCGGGTGGCGGCGCGCGCACGCGGCCCCGAACGGGCACACGCCCAGCGCGCCCGGGCCCCAGTCGGGGTCCCGCGGGTGACTGTACTGGGCGAAGTGCACTGGGTTTTTTCTACGAAAACACAACGCTGACTTAAAGATTGGATTATAATTTCCTTTTTTTTTTAAGCATCACGCTGTTATCCTGCACATGGCAGGGTAGGCAGAGGAATTTGGTGATTTTAGTGTTAAGACACTCCATTCCATTCCGCACTTTCTGCTGAATTTGATGTATTTCATGTTGAGTGGCGGAACTCAACGCCGAGCTTTGCTTTGTTGTTAAAGCTAAGAAATTAAAAAAATAAATATTTTAATTGAAAATATTTAATATTTAATTTCCTTGATAATCAAATAATTATATCAAACTTAAATAGTATTTTTATTTTGTTTTGTACTGTATCAAACACTTAGCAGGGTAGATACAAAAAACATGGGAACATTAAAAATTGTCAAAGTTTTGAGACATTTGATGTTAAGTTGTACTTAAAAAAAATATAAAATAAACATACCTGTAACAGTTAGCTCCGTACATGCACCTCTCCCTCAGCGGTTGGGGAGGTTTAGCCACATCATCATTATTATTAGATGTGCTCTAAAAATATTAACTATACATTAATTACTTTCTCATCATAGAAACAACATTATTCAATATAATAATAATATAATATTTACTATTTTTTAATTATTATTCCACAATTTGGAAAGAAAAATTCTTATATGTATATAAAAGGGTGAGAAAGAACATGAAAATGTATAAAAGAATATATAAAAAATTATATATTGTCTTAATAAGTATGTAATAATATTACAATTTTATTTTTTAAATAAATTGTTTACAGACAGACAGAGATAATTTGTTAGTGATATTTATACAAAATCCATTGCCAAGGTAAGATATCATTTATACACTCACTCACTCAGCTTCATGCTGTCTTCTGTACAAAGCACGGTAGGCAAAGGAAACTTGGGAACCTAGTGTTAAGACACTCCGTTCCACTTACGTTCCCCACTTTCCGCCGAATTTGAAGCATTGCGTGTTGAGTGGCGAAAATCAACGCCGCGTTTTGCCTTGTACCAGAGAGAAGAAATGAAAACATTACATATTTAAATTAGAACATTAAATTTTAAGACATAAAATTTTAAATTGAAAATATTAAATATTTCATTTCCTCAAGTGGGGATCAAACTCACAACCTGTCGGTTAGTCACACACTTGTGCTGCTGCGCCACCTCAGGCCTCAGATATATTAATTTGATAAATAAGCCTAGAAAGCTATTATCAAATTAATGATAAAGAAAATGTTAAATGCATTTCTCAATGAAAAAACAATAACTTACAGCTTGATCACTAGTGCTGGGCTTAGCTTCATTTGAAATTTCATCATCAGATTCCTTTTTAATTTTCTTAACTTCAATTTCAACACTATTTTCACCACTATGAGACCTCTTTAGTGGACTAGAATTACTTTCATCATTATCACTTGCATTTGTACTTTCATTAGAATCATTATCATTATTTAGAGGTTCATCTTGATTTAAATTTGACTGTAATTCATTTACATTTTCTGTTTTTATATCTTTATTTACAATGGTCTCATTACTGCTTGTTGAATCGCAACTGGCATCTACTTCATTTCTTAATAACGCTGTAATTTTTTATAAAAAAAAACTATTACTTGTACCAAATTTTTATATTATATGACTAAATTATTTTATAATTTATTTGGAGCCCATGTCACAGTTGTGGCACAGTTCTAGCCAAACTGGAAAGGTTACTATTGGAAAATTATGTTTTTTCAATAATATTATTACCTTATTTAATGGAAAATAGTAAGAAACTATAAGTTAACAATTTTATTTACCATTTATATCTTCTTGTAAAGATTTTTCTTCCATATCTAACTGTGCTTGTATGGCATCAGTAATTTCATCATCAGGTACATAAACGATTTCATACCAAAAATTGTCTAATAATAAGCCAAATCTATCACCATTACTCAATGTGACTGTGTCACCTTGATTCAGTACTTCATTTTCATTTGAACTCTTTTTTTTATAATAACAGGGATTTATATGTAACTGTAGATAAAAAAAATATATTAAACATATCATATCTTATTATACACATGTATATCATTATATTTATTCATAAATTAGAATTACATACTATTTCCAATTAAGTTGAAGTGTTTTGTTCTAAAGTTTTACCTACCGATTTTAAAATAATAGATTTTTTCTCAACTTGTAGCTCCCCATGTTGTCTGGATATACGTTTGTCTCGACACTAAAAAAGAAATATGTTATATATTCGCCACAGTTATTTACGCTGAGTCAAATATATGTAAACAATAGTGAAACAGCCTAATTCATCAACTCACATGTAAAAGCTTTTCTCTTCCGAATCCGTGGACGCCAGGGCTTAAACTAATTTTATTATCACCAATTGAACCAAGTTTAATAAGTTTAATCGGCATTTTAGTATAAAACTGAATAAAATTTAATGCATTAATATATGATCACTAATAAAGAAGTAACATATATAAGACGGTACTAAACAAAACAAACACCTATATAATTATTTGGATATCTATAGCAAAATGGTAAAATAATATCTATTACTCATACTTATTAAATGACAGAACATAAACATGTTTTGACTTGAGTAGTTTTGGTAATTTTCAAAGTCAATGTAAATTTAAATTTATTTATCAAAAGTCAAAACTCGGACAATACAACCCACAGATAATTGATGAGAGCAATAAGTAATTTTAGCGGTCTTTAAGGACGTTTATACGATTGATATTTACGGAATTCTATATACCTCAACATTTAAACATCACGTTTGTCGCGGCTTTCGATTTATAAACACAGATCAAAGGACTTTGTCGCAAGCGTGTGGGAAGTGTTAACACCTTGGTTCTTATTCAATTTCAAAAGGTTCATCCGCATGTCCATCACGCCACTGATATGTATAAAGTGCAGTGACGCACATGCGTTCGGGATGTATAGGTATAAAATATTGTATCTTCACGTTTTTATTTATACATATTTGTGCAATTGCATTCAAGTTTTAAGCATGTGGACAAATATTAACACTATGGTCTTCCTCGAGGCATACGTAAGCCTGCCGTATATGTGGTTAATAAGTATAAAGATACTTTTAAAAAACAAGGCATTTTAGGTTCTGAAGATACATAAAAATTGTGTTGGTTCAAACTCCCGTGGGCAGCGGTGATCACTTACCATCAGGTGACCCGTACGCTCGTTTGCTGTATCTTATCCATAAAAAAAACCTGTTTATATTTATTTTGATTTATTCTTACGTTACTTCAATACACCATCAGCTATTATGAACAATATTTGGTTCTGTATATAAAAATAGCAGAATTACTAAGAGAATTCGAAGTATATAATTATCATTATACTTATATTAATCGAATCGGAGTTCGAAATATAAAGTTTTTCTTGATTTGTTGTCTGTCAACCTCGCGATTTCTATTCATCCCAGTTTGCCGGTCCGAGATAATAATTCTATGTGACTGTTACTAAGTACTGTTTATTTATAAAAAGCTATTTTAAAAATTTAGAAACTATGAAACTATAATTTTAATAGAAAATAATATCGATTGACAGTTTATCATCATTGTCACTACATCATTTTTTTAACCCTTGTCAATTTCGTCGCAGTCAAATGTCAAATTATAATTTTTGTAAATAATGTTGTAACTTTACAAATATTTTGTTTATTTAACACTCAATAAAGCTTCGAGCAAGAATTTAAACTTGTAAAGTAAAGTTAAAGTACAATTCTTTGTAAATATGATGAAGAACACAGGATTAGGTTCGAACCGGCCGCTTTCAGGCCAACTTTACAAATACACTAACGTAGTAAAAGGATGGCAACAGAGATGGTTTGCTGTTGATCCTGAGACAGGTGTTCTATCTTACTACTTGTTTGACGGTCCTGGAGACTCCGTACCTCATGGACAGCCGGCGAGAGGGGAGGTATTTAACTATTAAGTTTTATAAATTGTGAAACTGGAAATACAAAAAAATGCAATTATGAATTTAAATTAAAAACTGACAATGGTGTAACCAGCTGTGATCAAGAAGTTGCTAGTGTTTTTGAAAAATTTTTTGCAGATATTCCAGTTTCCACAACCAAAACTCTTATAGCTTCCACAACTGTCGCTGAATCATTGCAGAAGAAGTGCGTCGACAAATGTAATATAGACTTTAAATTTCACTCAACCAACTCTAGAGACATTGTTAAAACATTTAAGACCATAGATATCAAGAAAACATCAGATCTATGGGGTATTTCTGTCAAATTGATTAGTTTTATAATAGACGCTGTTGCTCCTCATCTTGCTGATATATTTAATAATTGTATAGAGTATGGTGTGTTTCCTGACCTAATGAAATTTAGTAAAATCATACCTATATACAAATCGGGTAGTACGTCAGATCCTAACAATTTTAGACCTATAATGGTACTACCTTCATTTAGTAAAATTTTTGAAAAAATTATTTTGAATCAAATATTAATACATTTTAATTACCATAAACTCTTGCACAATAAACAGTATGGTTTTACTAAGGGTCGCTCTACTACCGATGCTGGTATAGCTCTCTTAAAGAGTATTTATGAGGCATGGGAAGGATCGCAGGATGCTCTTGGCATGTTTTGTGACTTGTCGAAGGCATTTGATTGCGTGCAGCACTCAACATTGGTCATGAAGCTACACCATTACGGCATAAGAGGATGTGCACTCGATCTTCTGACTTCTTATTTAACTAATAGTATTCAGAGGGTTGATGTGAATGGTAGGAAATCTCCTGGTTCTTAAATCGGTATGGGGGTCCCACAGGGGTCTATTCTTGGTCCTTTTCTCTTTTTAATATATATAAATGACCTACCATATTTAGTTGAAAGGAGCCATGAGATAGTATTGTTTGCAGATGATATAAAATGAAAAGAAGACCAAAAATATATGACGATGTAAACAATGCTCTTTCAAAATTAGTACATTGGTTTAGTGCAAATAATTTACTTTTGAATAGTAAAAAAACCAAATGTGTTATATTCCGAACACCCAACACGAAAATTGTGAAAGCCGATGTACTTTTGAATGGTGAAGCCGTGGATCCTGTTGATTCAACTGTATTTCTCGGGATCACCATTGACTCTAAATTACAGTGGGGACCTCATATCGATGGATTGGCGAATAGACTTAGCTCAGCAGCCTTTGCGGTTAAAAAACTCAGAACATTAACAGACGTGGAAACGGCTCGCCTGGTTTATTTTAGCTACTTTCACAGTATTATGTCCTACGGCATCTTACTCTGGGGTAATGCAGCCGGTATTCAATCAATTTTCGCCTTGCAGAAGCGAGCTATTCGTGCAATCTATAAATTAGGCCCTAAAGATTCTTTAAGGGAAAAATTTAAAGAAATCAATATAATGACCGTTGCATCGCAATACATTTTAGAAAATATTATTTATGTTAAGAAAAATATTAATAAGTTTACTAAAATAAGGGATATACATAATATTAATACTAGAAATAAGTTTAATCTTAGTGTACCTGTAACTCGATTGAATCGAGTCCGTAATTCTTTTATGGGTCAGGGTGTACGCTTTTACAATAGGATCCCAGAAAACGTCCGAGAATTTTCTATTTCACAATTTAAAAAAGTTGTGAAAAGACGTTTGTGTGTTAAAGGTTATTACCAAATTAACGATTTCATAAATGATAACACGCCTTGGGAATAAAATGCTCGCTCCAGGCTATTTCAAATGTATCATTGTCACAATTGATTATATGATGTAAAAGTTGATTAAAAAAAAAAAAAGACATGTCCCGCTGAGTTTCTTTCGCCGGTTCTTCTCAGGTCTGAGGCAGTAACTTTAGTGAACTGGTGGTAAATTGTTTGACGTTCAAAAAACGAAGCTTGTAACTTCTTATTTTGAATAAAAATATTTGAATTTGAATTTGAATTTGAATTTGAATTTGAATTTTATTAAGTTTTATAAATTACATCAATTACACATACAAGCTGTTGCTGCTTAAACAATTTTATATAATTTGTTTTAAATGTAATTTACGGGGCGTAAACGGCCGTTTACGGGGTAGTTGTTTACAACAAATGATATTAATAACACAATTATAAGGAAAAACTTTTTCTACATATTTCAAGTGTAAATAACATATTTCATGTTCTAAGATCTTGAATTATGTTATATGTTGATTTTTATGATATACATATGACAGAAGAGTTTAAGTCTTTAAGTACTTCTTTTTCTGGAAAAGTCAATGACCATTTATTGTCAGACTATCTGTTTATTTATACTTAAATTTTAGGCACATCTAGCTGCAGCAGTAATATGTCCAAGTGATGAGGACTCTAAGACATTCACAATTAACTGTGCTTCTGGAGACATGTTAAAGCTCAGAGCTACAGATGCCCGAGCCCGCCAAGAATGGGTGAATGGTTTGAGAGCTATAGCAGAGATTCATACTAAGGTACTTGGGCTACAATTAAAAAAAAACCAAAAACTATTTTTTACTTAATATTACAGAAAAACTTATAGACACCTTATGAACAAAGGAGAGACTAAGATTTTGTGCACTTATTTTTGTCAGAATTTCATCACTTTCTCTTTTTTCTACTACAATCCTTCAGTTTCCCACTTTTTAACAAATTCTAAAGGCATTAACAATGAATAATAGATATAAATTTCACACTTTGCCATGTTCTGTTAAATAGATTTTATATTTTTAAATGGGAATTGACCATTCAACCTGTTAAATCTACAGTTGCAAGCTTGCGCTTGGTGCCAGGACTGACCTCACAATAACTTCTTAATATGACTGAATTAAGTTAAATTTGACATGAAAACAAATAAAAATGAGACAACACATAAATACATAAATATATTAAAGTATATCAACCTCCTGTAGGCAATGGGAGCCAACCCACCACTACAGCCTCGGGAACAGCTTGCAGTACACGATGCAATGGCATCTGCACGCCAACAACTGCAAGCTACAGAATTAAGGTATATTGCAAGTTCTTAATATGTAGGTTTCTTTCCTTTTATTTTAGTTTAGTGATTTTTGGAATTAAAATATTAGCGGAAAATCAAAATAACAATTGTTGCCGTATTATTTTTATATTAGCCTATGACGGCCCACTGCTGAACATAGGCTGCCCCTAGAGCGGGCCAAGTTGTTCTGCCCTCTGTGTTGTCTCTGTACTGAATAACATAGTATTTTAATTTAAGTATGGACATCTTTGTGGTACAGTGATGCAAGGTTTGGCAAAAACAACGACAATGGGATTCCTATGTAGGGGAATTAATTATCTTTGTTCTCCGCTATACTACTAGTCATAAAATATGATGAACGTGAGGTTCTCTTTAAAACCCAAAAAACATACGATTTGACTTTTAGAAATTACAATTTAATTATAAATTTCTATTATAATTGAGCTTAATAAATGTTATACGTGTAAGTTAAAAGTTACTACGCCGTTAAAGACGTAAATTCCCACCGAGGGTAATCAATTATTATTGTTTTCTTTTGCTCTGGTCACAGGACGAAGCGCGTCGTTCAAAATTGGAAAATTTTACCTTGACATGTCAAAAAATTTGGTATAAAAACGTATATAATTAGCTATTTCATATAAAATTGAGGTTTGTCGTCGCGTATTGTGTGTTCGATCGCCACTCGAGGAAATGTGACATTCAATATTTTCACTCCGATAACGAAACAAAACGCAGCGTTAAGTTTCGCCATTCGCCTCGCAACTCTTCAAATTCGACTTAACATGGGAACCAAAGTGTTAATTGAGTACGAAGTGTTTTACACAGGGTTCCCAAGTTGTCAATGCTACTAGCTAATCTATATAAAATGTTAAATGTTTCCAGTGACGCCGCATTGGCAAGGTGTATTGAATCATCCGACTCTCCATTTCCACATACTGATCCAGATCTACTACTTTTAAAGGTATCATTCTAATATTCACTCTGGTTAAAATGTTACAGTGTCTGTTGTCTGATATTAAACGCAGTGGTTATGAGTTCGATTCCCAAAGATGAATAAACTTTTTTAATTTTTTTTGTATAAGATTTAGTGTGGCGTTGAGTTCTGTCACTCTCACAGATTGTCAATTTCTGACAGAAATTAATATTTCATCTATCTGATAAAAATGACTATGATCTTATTTATAGTTCATGTAATATAAAATTATGGCGGTACGCACTATACCAGCGTATACATATTTAAATTTTGACAATTTTTATAAGAGTTTTCTACTTTTTATCCCGAATTTTGTAAGAAATCCTTGAAGGGCGATTCGAAATAGTCCGATTTTAATATGTTTGTATACTGTTAACTATAATAAGTATTCTCAAAGTATATGCTTTTTTAACTTTACGACTTGTCACGAAATAGTTGTAAATTAAAAATTATATGAAACACAAATATTTTATTCCAACTTATGTTAATAACTTCTAAAACTTAGTGAGGCTTGTTGTGGCTCAGGAGCACAAGTGGGCGACTGTAAACGCGACAGGTTGCGGGTTCGATCCCGACTTGTCTAAATGAAATACATATTTAATATTTCTATTTATTTATCCTGGTAATGAGACAAAGCGCAGCGTTGAGCTCCGCGACTCAACTAACAATGCTCCGGCAAGGAGAAAATTGAGAAACGAGAAGGTCTTAATGGGAATGGAGTGTCTCACAACACTAGGTTCCCAAATTTCCTCTGCCTACCGTATAGATATATAAAAAATATCTAAAATATTATTATTTGTTTTTTTATAATTAATATTACAGAAAAGTGAAATAGAATTAATATTTTTTCTAATTTTTCAGGCTACCTCAGCTGCCAGTATGCAATGTCTATTACAATGTCTCGGCATACTTCTACGTCAACAGCAATACGCTACTCTTAGTATTTCCAAAACATCCAGTAACGATCATTAGTTATTAAAAAATATATTTACATTTGTATGTAATTTATTAAATTAATATCATTTTTATGATTTGCTCCACGCTGTATGTGTGTGCATATGGTAGGGTACCCAGAGGGAACTTGGGAACCTAATGTTAAGACACTGTGCCCATTCAGATTCTTCCGTTGCCCACGTTGCGCCTAATTTTAGTCATTACGTGTTGAGTGGCAGAACTGAATACAGCTCAATTCTTAATTAATTGACTTTAATTTAGTACATTTTGTACTGTTATATCTGTTTAATGTTGGAATTTTTTGCTGTTAATCTCTTTAGATATCATTTTTTTATTTAATTTTTTCCCCTTATTTCTAATATTATATTTGTATATTTTGCTGATTTGCCAATTTGGCATTATTCTATGTAACATTTGCCTCATTGAAAAATATTAAGTTTAAAAAAAAATATGTAAATATTAATTTAATACTTTTTTGTTAATAATAATTCATAAATATTAAATAATAATATTCATTTTTAAAATTAAATCATATCAAAATATTAAATTGACATATGTATTTCAAATATTGTAAATAAAAAGAATAGTATTGGATTTTTTTTTATTTAGTAGTTAAAAATGTGATCATTCCGTATCGAATTTATAAATTATTTTCTCTATTTACGATCTAATAGTGTGTTAATTGTGCTAAATAAAAATATATTATGAAAGTAAGTTTGTTGTTTTATTTTACTATATGTTTACTTTCGTTTAATTATTCTTGTGAAATGAATTGTGGATACATTGGAAACCTATTGGTACGAATTTATGCTTTGGCAAGAAAAAAGCGTTCTAACACTACGCGTACAATGTAATGAAATTAACATTTAACAATGCGGAAACGTTTTCATATTATTATATACGGAATAAATGAAATTTTTTTTTTATATATTATTTCATAGTCATCGGACAAAATTCGTCTATTATTGTCTATGGATGGCTTCTTTGAAAACTATTAGTTAACCAGAAAAACAAAATATTTTAATTAAGTAAATTAAACAATAAAAATAGTTAATACATGTCACTACATAGGCTACGTAAATATTTAAAGAATAGCTTTTGAAAGAGAACACTACATTACATTAATATTGATGCCATGAAGATATTTATATAATAGGTACATCCTCTTATATGACTTAATTTTTAAAATTATATTTTCCTATATAACTTCTTAGGATTAAATAAGATGTACCTATATATATTGATGTACCTATTTAATAATATTTAAAAATTAATTACAATGTGTTGTTTAAATAAGCACCAATCAAGTATTTATCATAGTATTTTGTAACTCGTAAACAAGTATTTATGTAATGACTTTATATAATTAATTTGTTGAATTAACTTGCCAGGATTTGTTCCTGTGTACATAGTACTTAAATTTAGAAATTATTTCTCATTATTCTACAGTACATTACATCTGCAGATTACTATATAATAAACTAACTAACTCTAAGTTTACAGTTCATTTGAAAAGCACTGCGCCATTGTTACGTAAAAGCTAGAACACAAAGCAATCAATAATTTCTTGGCACCGTTTCAAACGCTGCCGTATTCTTTAAAGTTGCATATAGGGCAAGACATTTATATCAACAAACCGTTACAAAAATAACTTTTCAAGTCAAATTCTTGTTTTCAACCTTATTGTTTGAATATATTTAGAATAATATAAGGAAAGGATTATAAATACTATTTAGAACTTATGTTTATTATTGTCTTTATCCTCTTAGCAGACGCCAAACATGTTTTTTTACAGTTTCTCGCTGTGCCCACACAAAGCAGGGTAGGCAGAAGGAACTTGGTAAAATAAATAGTGCTACAACACTCCTTTCTCATCGAGACCATTCCTTTCACTACCTTCCGCCGAATTTAAAGCAACTCAACGCAACAGTATAAAATATACTAATATTATATAAAAAAACATTTTACTGTTATATGCTTCGATTGCTTATTAGGCAGAATTTTTAAATATACACATCTACTTTCCAAAGACACCAGAAAAGAGGTTGATTAAGTACTATGAAGCCATCCAGATTTTATTAACCAATTTTTATTTGACATATTTATTTCTATATTATATGTTGTCATTATTCTGTCTACAAAATTTATTTTTTTTTGTAATTAATTTACTATTTATTTTACAATATGTGTGATGAAGAATTTAAAACTCAACGACTTGATCCTCGATATCCATTTCAAAATCAAACTAAGTATTTTCTTTTTTTATTTTACACGAAATATTTATCGTTTTATTGTATAAATTAATATATTTTTTATTATTTTAGAGCTTGCTACGATAACTACTGTGATTTTTACAAGTGCACTCGTTTGCTAGGCGATGTGGACGATTGTAAGATATTCAAGAGATACTTCCAAACTATATGCCCTAATTTTTGGATCGAGCACTGGGACGAACTGAGGCAGAAAGGAGCATTCCCTGGGCCTATTTAAATTAAAAATAAACATAAAATTATTTAATAAAATTCTTTGATTTTGAATAATAAGTATTATAAACATTTATTACTAGTTGTTTAATTGAATACGACGAATATTAAGAATTTTCAATTTTACTGCAACGAATTATTTTGTCACTCAACAGGCAGAGTCGACTGTCGACAATTAAGCAGGTTGTTAGGAACAAAATGTTCCCCACACTCCTATAAGCAGGACTCAGCGTGAAGCTAAGAGAAAAAAAAAGCTCATTTAATTTTATATATTTTTTTGCAAAAACGGCGACACGTTAGTTTATTTAAATAATTCCTACGCCTGAATAATTCATTGATTTAACAGAAATTTCTACTTAATCTTTCATTCATTTAAAAGCCATTAGCAAGAGAGACAACCACGACAATATAAAGGCGATACAAATAAAACAACAATAATTGTAACTGAATTTATTCTATATCACGCATCCTATGGGAAATAAAAACATAAATTAATGTGTCTAAACATTCAATAGTTTAGCATATTTATATTCTGCCGGGGAAGGTGCCTTCGGAGCGCTGGCCGTCCCATTTCTCCACCCACTCGTTGGGGCACAGGGACTTGTACACCCTCTGGAAGTACTGGCAGGGCTCGTACTTCTCACCGCGAACCTTCTGGCACCGGTGGAAGTCTAGGTAGCTTTGGTAGCAGTGCCTGGAAATGTTAAGTTTACAAAACGTGTGAATAAATTAAGAGCGAAGCAAAGCGGTGTTTGAATCTGCGCGTGTTAAAACAACGCCTAAACGTTTTAAAATTAAACAGGCTACAAACTCTAATTTTTTCTTGATCTTATATACACAGTTACATGTTTATGGTTTTTGATTGTTTACCTTTTTTAATTTGTAGGCATAGGGTGAAGCATATTTATTATTAAACATTGATATAAAAAGAGCTATTCAACATTTTTTTTTATGAAATAAATAAAATTATTAAAAAATTGCAAATAGTAGAATTAATAAAGCTCAAATTTAATGTTATTTTATTTTTATCAACAATATATTTGTGTAAGCTGCCCATAATTTCAATTTATCCATAGACCAAATAATATCCTAGCATGTGTAGTCTATTAAAAATACTATAAATTGTGTTCTTCCATCATCTGCAGTGGCATCGGGCAATATATATAATAAATATGTTACCTTGTTTGGTTCTGGTTAGGGAACCGCGGATCGAAAGGTGCAGTTTTGATGTCTGCTTGTGATTTGATCATGTCAGGCATTTTACTGTAAAACAAAGAACAGCAACATCATCCTCATAATCCTTTATTGGGAATAATTTTCATAAAAATATAAGGGGATAAACTGACAAGTGATTACATAAAAAAAAAATTATATATTAGCAACTGCTTAAATGCAGGGGAGTCTTAACTAAATATAACATTTATTTGACGAGAGGCCTGGTCTTCCGTTCCTCTTCGCAGGACGTCTCTCGGTACTTCTTCACTTCTTGCATGTATAACGACCATGCATCTTTTGGAGTATTATCTACTGTCTGCTCGTCTATTGCTTTAGCCTTTTTAACAAGTCCCGTTTTCAAGACTCGCCCACCGCGTCTTTTGCCAATAAATGGCAAAACGGGTTTTTTAATTTCTGGCTTTTTCTCAGCCTCTTCAGCCTTTTTGGTTTGCTCCTGCATTTTTTTGAACATTTCCAAGAAACTGCCATCGTTTTTTATTGGTATTGGCAGCGGTTTGGATCTTGAGCTGGATGGGGCTTGCATAACTTGATCAGGAGTCGGGAGTAGGTCAGCGAAATTTGGTCCTTCAACCTCAGGTGGGTCACCATAAGTTATGTCATCCACCGTCGTCGATTCTACAGCTCCTGGGGGCGGCCTAACCTCTTTAGGCGGAGTCCTACATTTCTCGGCCTGCTCTTGTCTGTTTCTGTGCAATTTCCAAAAGCGTTTCCTGTCTGCCACAGTAAACTGTCCACGACATTCTTCATCACTAGGCGTTCGGCTGCGACTGCGCGATCGAGAGCTCCTGGACCTGGAGCGGGATTTAGACTCATTGTGGCTTCTCGATCTTCTACCTCTGAATCTTGAACCGGAATGACGACGAGACTTGGACCTGGTGTTGCTCCGCGACCGTTCTCTAGAACGGCTGGTGCTCCGAGATCTATGTTTAGACGATGATTTACGTCTCGATCGTCGCGTTTTCGAACGTGATCTCAATGATCGAGACGATTCACTTGACGAAGATCTGCTCCTTCGTGATTTGGGTGTACGTGATCGTTTACGTTTGGATTTAGGAGTTAAGGACCGCGAACGGGACCTGGATGTGGAGGACGATCGGCTGCGAGCGTAGCATCGAGGTGGCGTCACTGAACTGTCTCTGGGCGGCGGCGTTCGCGACTCCCGTTCACGTTTAATCTTTTTAAGCGGGGAACGTTCAGATCTTTTGTATGTAGTTGGCGGGGTTCCGGAAGATCTATCAGACTTTTTATGTGTTTTTGGCGATGATGATTTTTTTCCTTTTGGTGGAGTTAAAATATCTCTTTCCCTTGCATCCTTTGATTTTGTTGGTTTCCTTGAAGCACACCTTTTACCTTTGGATTTTTCTCTGCTGTATCTAGGAGATCTACTTTGGGCTTGCTCTTTACCATAAGATCTGTTACGAGATGTTCGGTCTTTCAAAGGTGGCGTCAAAGAATGATCATCTCTTCTCGCTACATTTTTCTTATAAGATCTTTCAGATCTCGAGGAATTAGATGATGCAGATCGTCTTTTGCTCTTGCTCTTTTTAGTTGGTGATTCTGAGTACGACCGAGATCTGCTTGAGCGGTCGCTTGATGAATATTTAGAATGTTTTTGCTTGGACAGGCTTCGAGACCTGCGGCGCCGTCCGTCGTAGCTGCTCTCTCTCTTTTTAGAATACTCTCGTTCACGGTTGTATGGCGAAGGACTCCTCGAGTTCGATCTGTACGATGAACGCGGACGGTCGTAGTCACGAGATACACGCTTTGATGTTGATTCACGAGATTGGTTATAGTCGTACTCTTGCGCAGGCGGGTAAGGAGCCCTAGAATTATCAAAATAGGCACTCTCTGGTCTCTGGTAATACTGAGTGGAATCATAATTGTAACCGTAAGGGGGGGCACTGGCACTGTACGCCTGATAGTCGTACTGAGGCTGGCCGTACTGGCTGTAGCTGACCCCCGTCCAGGGGTCGGTGGTGGGCAAGGGCGCGGCCAGCGGGGGCGCCTGCGCCGGCGGCACGTAGTCAGCCTCGGCGCCCGGGGGCCCGCCGTCCCACGCGCCCGCCTCCACTGGCCCACCGCGATACGAGGACATACTTATACGAGCCTCTTCGCATAACCTGCGGCAGTTTGTAGGTATGCTCACACCTACAAAAAGAACAACTTTTCGGTGACAACAATTCTATCTTCTCCGTCTGTGATATCGCTCTCTCGAACGCTAATCATGTTTCGTTGTAAATAATTTTTGTGACGAGAAACAATAAATTACGTAATACGCGTCCATTTAAACTACATTGTAAATGAAATGGCATGCGATACATATAAAGCGTAAAGGAATGTAAATAAATGTAAAATACCTTTCTACTCATGCTCACCTTTTTGGTATTTATTATATATTTCCTCAAGTTTTATTTGATAGAAAATGGCAGCGAACACATTCGCTTCCCAAGATAAGTATAGACAATAGATAATTTGATATAGAACATAAAATATGACTATGAACCAGAAACAAAATGATAGTTTAAAAATGAAAACGTATGTTTATAAATGAATACAATTATCGAATATATTTTATATATTTCATATTTAATACACAAAGAAAATGTTATTACAGTATTTTGTAATTAAAATTAAACATACCATAATTTGTAATATAACATTCTAAATAATTTTTAAACCTAATCTGTGGTTTTTGTATTTGATTTACCGGTAAAGGCGCGCGAGCCTCTGTCTATTGTGTGCGTTTTGTTACAATTATTTTATCTAAAAAGCATTAGGTATTCATTAATATTTAATTCTCGCTTGTTTTAACTTATGAGCAAATCAAAAGTATCAGCAGAATGGAAGAAACGAGTAAAATCCGAGTACATGCGATTGCGACAAGTAAAGGTATAAAAACATCCCTTTTCTTTTTGTTGTGTTATGAATTGTGCTATGTTTTCCTAATGAAATTACTTTTGTTTTTTACATAGAGATTCAAGCGGGCTGATGATGTGAAAGTGGCATGGGCTAGGAATTTACGTATAATGTCGGAGGCGATCGAATCTCGTGAAAATGAGACCTCTGAACGTGGTCGCAGGCCATTTTGGCCACCTCCGACACCCAGCTCAAGCCACGAAAGCCTCATGAAACGCGCTGAAGTCACTTATACTGACGGTAATTTTGTATATATATTTAATTTATTTAATAATTATTATATTTAGCTTTATTCAGTTATTGTTAAGAATATATTCTCCACATTCAGCTGAATTATCGAGACATTGCGAGTTCACACCAGTTCAACAGAACTCGACTTCATTTATTTACATTTAAAATATTTCTATCCATTGAATAATAATTAAATGTTCAAAAATAAACAATATTACCTTTTACTGCCTGATACAGCTTTTCAATTCAAATTAAATATTTAATTACAAATAATATATTTATTTTAATTCCATTACTTTTCCTTTTTTAAGCATCTGGTGTAGTCACAACACAACAAGTACCAATAAGAATCATCAGTTCAGTAAACCCGATACCCACTATGTACACTTGGGCACCCACTCAGAAGAACTTCATGGTAGAAGATGAGACTGTCCTCCACAATATACCATATATGGGTGACGAGGTGCTCGACCAGGATGGTACATTCATCGAGGAGCTCATAAAGAACTATGATGGGAAAGTGCATGGTACATTGTTGCTTGACATAATTTTGTTTGTGGATTTAACCAGTATTTTTGATTTAGCTGTAATATATTGTATATATATGTATATGATTTGGTTTAAGTTTTTTGTTCTTGCAAGTCCTAGTCATGGTTCGAAGGACAGAGTCACTTCTTGCCAGTTTTTTTTTAATATTTACTTTTAGTGATGTGGAATAGGTAATTTTAATAGCATTTATTACTTATACTGTACATAAATATACTCATTGAAATCATATATTTAATAATGAATTGTTATGAGACAATATCTATTTTTTATAATGATTGTTTAAATTTATTATTACAAAATAATCAAACAGGTATAATATAGTTGTAATATATATTAATTTTTCAACTAATATTGGACAGTGTAGGTTTTAATTCATTAATCCACATTGGTGTGTGGCACCCATTACTGCTTTTTTTATATTTAGAACAGGTTTTCAAGTTACTTACAGTAAAAAATAGACAGAAAAAATATTATTTTAATGTAGCTGGATTTGAACCTGTACCTCTTGATAATGCTCTAGTGAATCAAGCTATATTTATTATTTATCTTTGAAATTATTATACAATAACTTTAACAATAAATTCTAAAAGCCTTCAAGAGTTTAGAACAGACTTTGATAAAAAATATGACTTGATTGGCAATTAATAACTCGGATGTTTGCAAGAGGTACAGATTTAAGGCACATTTTATTTTTTTATATCTTTAAATAATATTAACATTCACAATTTATTATTTTAATAATGTAATACCAAGATAGAGCTAAGTTGTCTACAAATTGCCCCCCAATCATGGGGATTTTCTTATAAGTGCTTTGAATTTGAAAAAAGTATTGTAAATTAATAATTGGGGCCTGTCGTGGCGCCGCGACACAAGAGTGTGACTGTAACCGACGGGTTCTGGGTTCGATCCCCAGTCGAGGAAATGAAATATTTAATATTTTCAATTTAAATATTTAATGTTTCATTTCTTCGCTCTGGTAATAATGCAAAGCGCGGCGTTGAGTTCCGCCACTCAACACACAATGCCTCAAATTCGGCGGAAAGTGGGGAACGGAAGTGGAACGGAGTGTCATAACACTAGGTTTCACTTCCGTTCCCTCTGCCTACCCTGCCAAATGCGGGATACAGCGTGAAAGAAAAAAAAAATAATAATATAGATAAAAAACAATAATTATGCATCAGCTTCACTTAAATGAACTTTAAAAAAATAAGTATAACAATGTTTTATTGAAATTCTGGCTCAGTGAACAGAGTGCTTAAAAACTTTCATGTTTTCTAAATATGCATAATAGTTTTGAGTATTTACTTAGTAATGTACTTATATAATAAAATAAGACAACATTGTGTTGCATCATACAATATAGTGTTATAAAATCAAGCATAAAAATGAGTGTGGATTATCTAAATTTAAAAATGTACAAAAAATTTGAACATTCTCGTAGCAGGATTTGAAGCAGCTCTTGGCTTGGCTTGACACTGGGCTAAAAAGATACTTAATTATCTAATGAAGTATATTTGTGTAATAAATCTGTAACAACATATGAGAAAAAATATTATTCAAGGCATTTCTTAATGTATATAAAATATTTTTAAAATATTTACCACATTAAGAAATGCCTTGAATAAAAATATTATTCAAGGCATTTCTTAATGTGGTAATAAGGCAAAGCGCGGCGTTGAGTTCCGCCACTCAACACGCAATGCCTCAAATTCGGCGGAAAGTGGGGAACGAAAGTGGAACGGAGTGTCATAACACTAGGTTTCACTTCCATTCCCTCTTCCTACCCTGCCTAGTGCGGGATACAGCGTGAAGCTGAAAAAAAAAAAAAAAGGTCTTAATGTAACAGAACCTATAATAATGATTTTTAAAATTTTTGTCGCTGTTTGTTTGTCTGTGCTACTCTTATCTCTTTAGCTTTCTCATGCAATATAGCTTTACGATGTATCCTGCTCAGGCAGGATCATATATAATAGAATTGTATTATATAAAATATTTTTTTCAACATAAGTGTTTCAATAGTAAATAGATAATTGTGTAATTTAAGCAGAGGAAGCCGCGAGTGGGGTTTGGTCCCACCCAATTAATGCTAATAAAGTTCAATAGTGATAATAACTTTTCTTTCACAAAGAAAAAGTGTAATAAAAAGATTGATAATATAATATTTTATAATTTAATTTTAGAATAAATATATATATTTTTTTTCTTTTTAGGTGATAAGGAAGGTGGTTTCATAGATGACCAACTGTTTGTGGACTTGGTCCATGCGTTGGTCGCATATCAAACTAAAGACGAAGTCGCCGAAGAGAGAAAAGAAAGAGAGTTACGCAATTCCAAAGAAGAGAAAGAGGTATTTATTATTATTTTTAATTTACTGTGTTTTTGTTTTAGAACTCTAAAGTCTTGCTCTTACATATATTTATTTCTGATTCATTCAATCATTTTTTTTTAAATTTGATGGAACCTGGGACATCCTAGTGTCTAGACACTTTGTTACCGTTACGAGACTTTATGTTACCACGTTCTGTCGACTTCTATAGGCATTGCGTGAAGAGTGAGGAAATGAAATTGAATATTTCCTTTGACTTGAGCGGGAATGGAACCCAGAACCTGTCGCGTTAACAGTCCCACGCCTTTCCGATATAAATCCGATATGCAATTTTTTGGCACAGTGGTAATGGTTATTGTTGTGGATTCTTAATTATTTATTTTTTAAGAATATTTTAAATTAAAAAAAAAAAGAAATGCATAATGTGATTAAATTTGATGATTTTCTAAAATATTGAAATAATTTAGAAAATCATTTGTATCATATTTACATATTTACCTAATAAATACCAATAATTCTGTACATGTCGTAGAAGACACGCAGTGGCACAGCGTGTGATCAACATCACATGTATCACGAGCGTAGGTTTGATTCCTTATCGCAAAGCAGCAAAGCGTGGTGTTAAACTCCGCCACACAATGTGCAATGCTTCGAGAATTCAGTGGAAAGTGGGGAACGGAGTGTCTTCACGCTAGGTTCCAGCTGCCTACCTTTTTGTATGAGGGATATTATATTAACAATATATTTATTAACAGAAAGAAGCAGCAAAAGATTCAAAAGACAAGGAGAAAGATAAGGAAGAAGTGAAGGAAGAGAAGAAGATGGTGTATGAGAAGCAGTTCCCAATATTTATTATATTTCAAGGTATTAGCTCACAGTTCCCGGACAAGGGTACGGCTCAAGAACTAAGGGAGAAGTATGTTTTGTTGTTTGTTTTTATAGCTTTCTTTTTTATTTTAACTTGACTTGTGACTTTAAAAGCGACAGGTTGTGGGTTCGATCTCCGTTCCATGTAATGAAATATTTCATATTTTCAATTTAAATATTTAATGTTTTCATTTCTTCGATTTGGTACAAGGTAAAGCGCGGCGTTGAGTTTCGCCAACAGAACACACAATGCCTCAAATTCGGCGGAAAATTGGGAATGGAAGTGGAACGGAGTGTTATAACACTAGGTTCCCAAGATCCTCTGCCTGCCATGTGCGGGATACAGCGTGAAGCTGAGTTAAAAACTATTGTTTCAAATATATATTTAAATGATACCAATATAGAAACGTTTCTTATAAAAACGATGTTTCTAAAAAACCACATACCTTTTACTAGAATGCTTCTAACGCATAGTGCTGAGGCCATGTTTTAAGCAAATTTCTAGTACAAGAGCTTCATTTAATATATATTTTCATAAATGAGTATGTTATAAGATAGCAGTGCATATATGCATATGCAGGTACATAGAGCTGACGTCCCGCAGCGACCCGCACGCGCTGCCGCCGGAGTGCACGCCCAACATCGACGGGCCGCTGGCGGAGTCCGTGTCGCGCGACCAGACCATGCACTCCTTCCACACGCTCTTCTGCCGGCGCTGCTTCAAGTACGACTGCTTCCTGCACCGTGAGTGTCACACGCACACACACACACACACACACACACACACACACACACACACACACACACACACACACACACACACACACACACACACACACACACACACACACGCACACACACACACACACACACACACACACACGCACACACGCACACACGCACACACGCACACACGCACACACGCACACACGCACACACGCACACACGCACACACGCACACACGCACACACGCACACACACACACACACACACACACACACACACACGCACACACACACACACACACACACACACACACACACACACACACACACGCACACACACACACACACACACACACGCGCACACACACACACACACACACACACACACACACACACACACACACACACACACACACACACTCACACACACACACACACACACACACACACACACACACACACACACACACACACACACACACACACACACACACACACACACACACACACGCACGCACACTCACACACACGCACACACACACACACACACACACACACACACACACACACACACACGCACACACACACACACACACACACACACACACACACACACACACACACACACACACACACACACACACACACACACACACACACATGCACGCGCACACAAAAGACAAAATTACTGAACAGATTATGATGGAACTTTACACTAATATCGTTTTTGCATCAGAATAACACAGACGCTACAAAGTATGCAAACATTTTGTGTTTATATTAACATAATATAACAATAATTATAAGCGGTCGAAGCCTCGCTTAAGTCCTAGCGACCGAAAAGAAATAATTATTAACAAAACTCGACTGCATAATACAGAAAAGAAGAAAAGCCCAGTACTTCATTGCGATTAACAGCCGTCACCCGTGAAAAAAAAAAAAGCATAGGTTCCCACCCACTAAAAGAACAGTGGTACACATTTCGTGGGCTAGGTACAGGTTCAAATCCTGCTTTTGTAACATTTTAAAATGTTTGTTTTTTGTATGTAATTAGCACTAAAAACAATAAGTTAACTTCAATATTTTATCAAATAACAGTTTGAAAATATAAAATTTAATTTTATTATGATTATAATAAGTATAAATACATTTTTTTAAAATATTTAATTATTTTTATACAAAAAATTATATAAATATGTATGTGTGTGTATTTCATAATAGTTTTTAGTATTAGCTATAGTTTATTGTCTAGTCTAGTGATAATTTTGGATGCCTTACCATTATATTTTGTTCTGTTCGGCTTCGACAGGCAGTCAGGCCTCAGGTAAGGCTATAAATATATAAAAAAAAAATCACCTTTTCTCCTATTTTTTGGCTATTTACCGCAATTATGTGTGTTTAAAAAAAAATTACAATAAATATTTTTGTTTTGGAGAATTGGCTGTATATATAAAAAAAAAATTAAAATTATATTTATATATATATATATGATATTAGTATTATATTTGTGTATGTTTATAAATAATAATTACACCTATTTTGCAATGTACATATGTTTCTTTGAACCATCCATTTTGTTTTCATGTCTTTCTTTTTAATTCTATATGTATTTGGTTTCTTTTTTTTTATTGTATGTTCGTTTCATCATATTTTTTTTTATTATAGTTATTAATTTATAACAACTTTAGGAATATATTTTTTTATTAAAAGTGAAAAATTTCATTAAAAAAATCATACAATATTCATTGAATTTCTTTTTTGAAATATTTGAGTAAATACATTTTTTTTAAATATATCCTTGTAATGTAGGTTTACAGGCATGTCACCCCCGACCCAATCTTTCTAAACGCAAAGGCCCGGATTTGAAGCCGTTCTCGGAGCCTTGTGGACCCAACTGTTATATGCTGCTGGTAAGATATTTTCTAAATATTAAATAAAACAAATTTAACCGGATAAAAAGCGAATTTTCTATACACTTTCTCTTTAGGACGGTTCAAATACTCTACAGTACCGCGGTACTACTGCAAAGTGCAAGTGAAGCTACCACCGGCTCGGAAGGCGTAGAATTTTGAGACATAATTGTTCATAAATCTATTTATTGATTTGAACTGACTGCAGTTCAACTGATTGCAAGTCAAATTAAATAAAGTGTGCAAGTTGTTTTGTATAATCAAATAAACACTATGTTTAGTAAGGAAATAATTTATTCCTTAAATGGGTACTTCACTAAATAAAATTATTTTATGTACAGTTTTAATTTATAAAATTCAATCATATAATAAAATAAGGAAGTAAAAGAATACTGTATGTAAATTTATTTCTTTTTGATATTTAACAATATCTGAGAAGTTAAAATCATGAATAATATTATAATGTTCCAGGAGGGCATGAAAGAGAAGCTCGCCCGCGAGAAGGCCGCGGGAGAGGCCGGCGAGGCGCGGGAGGCGCGCGAGGCCGGCGAGGCCGGCGAGGCGGCGGAGGCGGCGGAGGGCGAGCACTCCAAAGCGATGGACTCTCCCAACGACGCCTCTTCTGAAGACAGCAATGATAGCAATCGATATCAGAAAGGTTAGTGTCATTATTTTTTTTTTTCAACTGGAGTAAGCAGTCTTATGCCGTGGTCCGTAATTAGCTCACATCCCTCACAGCGCTCCAACGCTCGGTCCGTATTGAGCTTTTATCGCTCACAGTTAGCGTTGTGAATAGTGTGACGTCACTGGCTAGTGCTTACAGTGCTGACGGGTCGGAGCGTTGATGTTATTTTGACGTTTATTTGACGTTTAATATATCCCTCACGTCAATGTCACTATTGTCAATTTTCTCAATTGCGGAAAATGCTTGAATACAATCATTTTCACAAGCAATTTATAATCTTCATCTGCTATAGCACATACTCCACTCATATTTATATCAAAAAATGCTCTATTAGGTACTTACGAATTTGACAAGTTAAACATATTAACTTGTCAAAGTTGTAAGCACGCTCACAAGTGGTCCGTACTACACGCTTGTGCCGCTTTTCCACGACAGGCCTCATATATATTTAGTTTGATTGATATTTTGAAAAGAGCAACTGCTGAGATTCTTGCCGGCTCTTCTCAGTCGACCCGCCTTCCGAGCCGGTGGTAGGTTCTTGTAAGACTGACACTACACACACTTGGCAGGCAGCAACAGCAACTCCAGCGCGAGCACGTGGAGCGCGTGGAGCGCGTGGAGCGCGGGCGCGCGCGCGGGCGCCGCCCCGCCCTACCGCGCGCTGGGGCTGGCCGCCGCCGCCGACGCCGACTGGACCGGCTCCGACTCCTCGCTCTTCCGCGCGCTGCACAAGGTGTTCCCGGGGCAGTACTGCGCTATAGCACAGGTATACTGCATTAGACACAGAGTCACGTTTAGTCGCGCCATTGCCGTACTCAAGCTATATACATGTATGTGAAGGTGATGGTGTCCAAGACGTGCGCGCAAGTGTACAAGCACTGCACGGACACGGGCAAGGCGCTGCGCGCGTCGCAGCCGGAGAGCACGCCGCCGCGCAAGAAGAAGAAGAAGCACCGGCTGTGGTCGGTGCACTGCCGCAAGATCCAGCTGAAGAAGGACTCGGCGTCGCACCACGTGTACAACTACACGCCCTGCGACCACCCCAACCAGCCCTGCGACGCGCTCTGCCCCTGCCTGCAGTCGCAGAACTTCTGCGAGAAGTTCTGCCAGTGCAGCAGCGATTGTGAGCGTCTTGTTTATACGTTCAAGTCATTTGAATTTGTTTAATGCAGTTACACAGTCAAGCCTCTAATTTAATTTTAAATATATATAAAGTAAGATTACAACGACTTACTGAGGTTGTCGGTCATTGTTCTATTCAAAAAACTGTTTACTAGTTTCATTTCTTTGCTTTGGTAAGTAAAGTAAGTGTGACATAATACAGTGTGACCTAAACATAAATATATGTGATTTAATACTTCTATTACTTACTGAGGCTTGTTGTATCTGTAAAAACGACAGATTGTGGGTTCGATCCCCATTTGAAGAAGTTAAATATTTTTATTTATATATCATTTTGCACTGGTAATGACTTATAAGACCAATGTGTTATAATACTAAACAACAGGGGGAACTTGGGAACGTACAGGTTCCCTTTGTCCACCCAGCCATATGCAGGATACAGCGGAAAGCTAAGCATATAAATATTTAATTAATAACATTTACGATGTTCTATAAATGTTTTAATTCAGGTCAGAACCGTTTCCCCGGCTGCCGCTGCAAGGCCCAGTGCAACACGAAGCAGTGCCCCTGCTACCTCGGCGTGCGCGAGTGCGACCCCGACCTGTGCACCGCCTGCGGGGCCGACGCGCTCTCGCCCGGCCTCGCCCACGCCCAGCCCCACGCCCAGCCCCACGCGCAGCCCCACGCCCAGCCCCACGCCCAGCCCCACGCCGGCTCCTCCAGGCCGCCGGTCTTCTGTAAGAATATTAGTGTGCAAAGGTATGGTGTATAGAAGTCCTTGTCTACTTAGTATACTTTAATGTATTGTTAATAGATCTAGACTGGCCAGGTATTGGAAGCATATAAGGTCTAGACTGGATAGGTATTGTAGGCATATTAATATGCAAAGGTATGTTGTAATATCTCAGGCTAGTGTAGTATATGTGTAGCTAATGGTTGATCCCAGACTATTCTTCTTGGCTGGACTTATATATGTATGGAATGTATAGTACATAAAAACTTGCTTATATATTCAATCTACTTGACCATATATAGGCATGGTTAAAAAATAAAAGATAGTATGTGTATGTTTGAACCTGTGATGGCCGGCCCGGCACTGATATGCGACTGTAAGAGCAATGTAACGCAGGTGCTTAATAAAAGGATATATTTAATATTTTTATTTACACATTCTGGTAACAAGGTAAAGTGACGTTGGCGTTGAGTTCCGTCACTAAATACGTACTCACTCACTCAGCTTCACACTGTATCCCGCACGAGGCAGGGTAGGCAGAGGGAACCCGGGAACCTAGTGTAAAGACACTCCGTTCCACTTTCGTTCCCCACTTTCCGCCGAATTTGAGGCATTGCGTGTTGAGTGGCGGAACTCAACGCCGCGCTCTGCTTTATTACCAGAGCGAAGAAATGAAACATTAAATATCTAAATCGAAAATATTAAATATTTCATTTCCTCGACTGGGGATCGAACCCAGAACCTGTCGGTTACAGTCACACTCTTTGCCGCTGCGCCACGACAGGCCTCACTAAATACGTAATGCCTTCAGAACTCGACGGAAACTTACTACGACGTAATCTTGTCATTATTCTCTTATATGTATTAATATTAACTGTTTCTTTTTTTCCAGAGGCCTCCATAAGCATTTGCTACTGGCGCCCTCCGACGTGGCCGGCTGGGGTATATTCCTCAAAGAGGCCGCACATAAAAATGAATTCATATCGGAATACTGTGGGGAAATCATATCTCAGGACGAAGCGGACAGACGAGGGAAGGTGTACGACAAGTATATGTGCTCGTTCCTGTTCAACCTTAACAATGGTTTGTATTGATTTTTTTTTTTTTTTTTTTAACTGCACGGTGAATCTCACACATGGCAGCGTGGGTATATAGAGGGAACTTGGGAACGTAGTGTTACCGTTCCGTTTTCTACTTTCCGAATATGTAGCATTGCGTATTGAGTGGTAAAACTCAACGGTGCGCTTTGCCTTGGTACCAGGGCAAAAAAAAAAATTTTTTTTTTATTTTCCTTGAGGCTTGACTTGGCGCAGCGGCACAAACGTGTGACTGTAAACGACAGGTTGTGAGTTCGACCCCCACTCCAGGAAATATTTAATATTTTCATTTTTTCACTCTGGTAAGGCTTTGCCTTACGGGCGGGTTGAATTGCACCACTCAACACAACAAATGTCACAAATTCGTCGAAAGGGGGAACGGAAGTGGATGGAGTGTCTTAACACTAGGTTCCCAAGTGTCCTCTGCCCACCCTGCCGTGTGTGGGATACCGCGTGAAGCTGAGTTATTTTCCTCAAGTAGAGATCACGCCTAAAATCTGTTCTTTACAGTAGCATAGCTCAGCAGAGCACAGCTAACATAACATTATTATTAAAGTAATACTTACAACAATCCAATGAAAAAAAACGATGTTTTCCAGACTTCGTAGTGGACGCAACAAGGAAAGGCAACAAGATCCGTTTCGCGAACCACTCCATCAACCCCAACTGCTACGCGAAGGTGATGATGGTGAACGGCGACCACCGCATCGGCATCTTCGCGAAGCGCGCCATACAGCCCGGCGAGGAGCTCTTCTTTGATTACAGGTGATGAACCTTATTATTGTTTAGACTTGTTAAAATATTTCGTTAGTAGTTTTCATTACTTCGCGCTAATTCAATGGATAGTGGAGAACGGAATATCTTAACACTAAGCTTCCAAGTTTTCTCTGCCTACCTTGTGTACAGGATACAGGGTCAAGCTGTAAAGAAATTAGTGGCCCGATCGTGACTTCACTTTGTTCATGAGCCAATTGATTGAAATAAAACAAACACTAAATCTGAAGGGAAACTTGCTAAGATATAATAGTGTAAGTGTTTTTGAAATTAGCCAAAGACATGCAAATACATACAGACATTGTGGGGCGCCAGAGTAATATTTTTTCTCGTATATATGTTAAATGAAGTATATACTACTTATGTAAATTATATTTTAGTTTTCGGCCCCAGTTTGACTGTATCGTGGTAATTGTGAGAGAGATTCCTGCACGCTTCATTGATTAAATTGTATTTCTTCACTTTGGTAGCATAACAAAACGCGTCCGTTCGTTAATTCTGTCAATAACACGATGTCTCAATAATTGATGTTTGCCCTGTGGAACAGTATTTTAATGCTTGGTTGCTGCTGCGCTACTATGGCCTTATATATATTTAATTATTATATATATATATATATATATATATATATATATATATATATATATATATATATATATATATATATATATATATATTAAATATTAATAATTTACAGATACGGACCAACGGAACAACTGAAGTTCGTCGGCATCGAACGAGAAATGGAGTTTTTATGAGACCAAAATAAACAATAACAAAAACTGCCTTCATGTACGGACAGTGACTGAACTACACAACACCCGTTCATAGATATTATCTGTGGAGATTGTATAACATCTGTGTTAAATATATGTTATCTGTGACGAAACAGGAAAACAAAAAAAAGGCTACATTTTTAATTAATATAATCTGTGACAGACTATATTCATTGTAACTTTCTTTATGTGTGTAGTTTTAACGTAAGGTATTAATATATATTTAATGTAATGTGGGGAAAGGTACGGAGTGTCTTAACACTAGGTTCCCAAGTTCCCTCTGCCTACCCCACCGTGAGCGGGATACAGCGTCAAATTGAGGAATATATTAAATATCACATTGTTGAATAGAATTTTTTACAAATTTAAAGAATTAATCGACACTTAGGAAAGAAGAATGTAATCAGTGAGCCATACGTTCTCACGTATCATTCCACTACAGTGAAGTTTTAGAACGTATGGTTTAGTGGTAAGTGCACTTGGACGGTATCAGAGGCGCGGGTTCAAACGGGATTTGACGATTTTTCTACGTTCATATTTTTATACGTTTTTTTAGTATATTCAAGAGTTGATTTTGTTATTATATTTTTTTGTTTATTAACTATCAATTAAAGAAACATTTAATCTTAGAATAACATTAATCTAAGAATTTGTAGCAATTTGAAATTACATATTTACAAAAAAAAACGTGACGCAAGATGAATTTATTTATATATTCATCTTATAAGCAGTAAATAGTTCATTTCGTGATGGCGATTTCGATATGCGTCGATTTTGTCAATGAAGATGGCGACCATAGATTGTATAGAACGAACTCGCTTTTTATTGCCGTATTTCAATATTTTTAAGGGATCTGTCGTAGCGTAGGGGAGAGACTCGTAATACGATAGGTTGTGGGTTCGATCTTCTCTCTGGTAACAAGGCACTTTCTCTCTGGCAATGAGCACCACTCCACACGCAATGCCTTAAAAATTTAATGGAACGTGGGGAACGGAAGAGTCATAATGGGAACAGATTACTAAGTGCTATGTTCCTAAGTTTCCTCTACTTACTCTAATGCGCGGGATATATGTGAAGCTATATAAAAACAAGGTTGTTCACTATGCCTGCCCTGTTAGGACATTTTAATTTATAACAGAAATCTGGCAACAATGGTCGCAACAAGCGCGGGCGGGAAAAAGGAAAGAAGAAAACAAAAAAATATTATCCTGCTTCTGACGCCATATATTAAAACACAACACTTTTAGAAGTAGTTTAATTATATATTATTAATATGAGCTGTTTATAGTGTTTAAGATGTATATGTCATGTCTTTTTACATTAAATGTGGCATTTGTAACAAGCCCTTTTATTTTTTATGATGGTTATATTTTCACTGAGCTATCAACAGGTAGCACGCTATTTTCAGAGTTCAAGGGAATGGCACAAGATGTTTTAGAGGCACAACTTAGCTTTATTTCCTAGAGTGGGGATCGAATCCGCAACCTGTCGCGTTTAAAGTCACATGCTTGAGCCCCTGTGCCACAACAGACCTCAACACAATGATTTTTTACAAAAAATATTATTCAATTACATTCTAAACTTAAATTTAAAACGCGTAAAAAAATGTTGAACAAAGCAGGATTTGAACCCGCGCCTCTTGAAAACCGTTCAAATTAAACTTTTAAATTTAAGTTTAATATTTTCTGTCCTAAGTGTGGCTTTAAAAAAATAGTAAAAATCCATTAAAGTCATTTTGGGTAACTTTGAACGTATTTTACAGTTTTAATTAGAATTCGAATTAAAATGTTTAGGAATGCATTATACATTATTTATTAAATGGTGTTCTTTTATGTTAGTTTTTATTTTCAAAGCAGTAAATTGGTTATTCATTGAGGTAAACTTCCACAAAATCTAAAAAATAGTAACATTCAATGTTAGCTTAATTTTTGGGTAACTTTGAACCAGATTATTCTTACACATGAAAATCTATTTTTTTGAGTATATTTTACAACTTGGGTAAGGTTAGATAAGGTTTTTTGATTCTGTAAATACGGGTCTATCTAAATATTCATGACACTAATAATAAAAAATGTGGGGTGACTTAGTATGGCCATATAGAAGTAAAATGAAGCAGTTTCGTTGAAATAAATTGTATTTTATTTTAATAATTCTTTATTAATAACAATAGAAATAAGATAATTTTCAGAGAATCATAAATTATATGTTTCTTTGGCTATCAAATGAGATCAAAATTTATACCGAGCCTGTAACATTTTTTTTAGAATATATTTTTCCTAAATCTACTCACCCCATTCCATAAACTAAAAAATATCGTTAATGTAGAGTACGCCGCCTTTCCTGGAGATATGATGTTCTTCTAAAATACTTACTATATTGGTTTTATTAGTACTACTTATTAGTTTGATATTTCTCAACCTTAGAGGGCCAAGACCAACCTCCTAAAAAGTTTTTTTGCAGTATTGATACAGTAAAATCCGAAGCGTTTACTTTTGTAACTCTTCCTGGGAACAACCTGCCTTCTAGACTAATTACACAGTATGTACCATCTTCTAATTTTTGTTTTTCTGCACCATGTTTGGCTCTACTTGTGTCTATCAATGTATCATTTGTATTATCTACTATATATTCTTCAATAATGTTATTTGGCTAGTTACGTTAGCTACAGCCAGAAGGTCGAAAAAAAACCAAAAACTATTTAAACTTATTTAATTAATTAAAAGTAATTACATTTAACTTATTATTTAAATTAAAATAAGACCTACTCGATGTAAGTTCTAATAATTAATGATCCAGAAAATACAATAAAAATATAATTCACAAATTACAATTATGCATTTCTCACGCCGGTGATGTCAACACTTAACACTGTTCACATGGAAGGAATTTCTATGTCAGCAGTTCTCTAGGGGAATGTATACGTAACTGGCTCATCCGTTAAAATTTTTTCGTGATCAATTAGTAAATCAACAATCTCCTCACCTATAATGTTTTCTTCTATGTCCTGAAACACATTTTTATCGGCTATTTTATTTTCAATATTATTGCCGCCAACATGTTTATCTAATGTCAGTCTGGGTTTTGAAGAGGGAGGGTCGTGTACTATAGCCTCAACTTCTACTATTTCAACTCTACTATTTTCAGTTACACATCTATTTTTTTTATAGAACTTGCACTTTCTATTTCCCTACTTGTGACTTCTTCATCCTGAATTTCTTCATCATTCTTTTTCCCTCTCTGTATTCTTATTTTTTTTTTGTTTTTAGAACCCACAGGTCTGCCTCGTTTTTTATTCTGCGTAGCGTTTTCTCCCTTTCTTTTTTTCTTTGTTTTCGCCCGTTCTTCATAGTATTTTTCAACCTCCATAGCTGACACACTTTTCCCCGCCGTGATAGGCAATTGGAATTTTCTTCCTTTTGTTACGCTTATATCTCCTGCTCTTACTTCTTCTATAAAATTCATAAAACTTGTACCGACTGAATCACGAATATCAGCCTGAAAAGTGTATGTAGGCAACTTGCTTAAAACAGTAGCAGGAGAAAATGGTTGCAAGCCGCAGCTTTTGTCCGGCTTTCACATTCTCAGAAGATACACTTGCAATATTCTCCAGAGTTTTTTGAAGAAGTTGAGCGAAGAGGGACTTTGGCAGTACCTGCACCTTTTTCCCCCTACTAGTTAGTCGATAATCACTTAATACTTTTCTCCATGCAGTTTTAAGAGAAGAAAAATAGCCCACATCCAGAGGTTGCAGCAGGTGAGTAGAATTAGGGATTAAACAAATGAAAGTAATGTTGTGATCAGCGCAAAGACGTAATGCTTTTGGTGATAGATGCGCGCTAAGGTTATCACACAACAATAGTTTCTTACCATTTTGCTATTCCACATGTGGGATAAAATGCCTTTCTAGCCACTCTTCAAATATATTAGTATCTATCCAGCCTGACTGTGACACCGATATTCTCGAACCCGTCGGAGCTTTGAACAGCCTATCAGACCAAAGTTTCTTCCCCTTGAAAATAAAAAAGGAGGCAAAACGACGCCGTCAGCACTGGCACAAAAGATGACTGTGTAGCAAGATTTAGTCGCATTTCTTATAATTTCAGGGTGTCGAGTTTCCCTACGAAAAAGCAATTTCTTTTTTCCAGGATCGTCGTCAAATCCCGATTCAACTATATTATATAATTATATTTTCTGGTGGAATTCCTTCTGTCTCTGTTGCAATGTTGTTAAAAAACTCTTGAATCATTTCACGTGTGACTTGAGCCCTCTTTCTTGATATGTTATGAGCAATTTTTTGTTTTACTTCAGGATTCCTTTCAAGAAACAACGTTCCCCATTCGTATCCTGGAAGATTGTCTTTAAATTTTGGGATTGTAATATTGTTGCTATCTAAATAGTGTTTTACAATTGCTCGAAAGTCCAACATACTTATAGGTATGCCTAAGTCACTCAAAAGCAATAAATGGAACTTGAAACCTTCTTCTTCTTCTTTCTTGAACGTGACAGGCTTCCCTACTGTCTTGTTATGTTTTTGTTTCAGTTTATAAAACAGGGTTACCGGCGGTATTTTATAATGTCTTGAAGCTTCAAGTCGAGACATGGCACCTGATCGTTTTTTATCAAGAGCTTCATTGATAACTTCAGGAGTATAGTTACTTTTTACTCCATACTTCCTAACGCCGGGCACAACTTTCGCAGTTTTTCGAGGCGTTTCTGTACTGTAAATAAAAACAAATTTTACCATATCAATCTCAGCATTGCCTTTTGATTGACTGGTATAAAAAGTCTGGCCTTAATACTTTACATTAACATTACTTTACATTCATTATTCAAAGTTACCCAAAGTATTATTTTATTTGTAATGGCTAACTTTGAATAGTTCAAAGTTATCCGAATTATCGATATTTTTTCTTGTCCTAAATAAAACAAATTTTGCTAGAAATTACAAGTTAAAGGTGTTATATTTATAGAAAAAACTTAAATATTAACTACAAAGTACATACTAAAACAAACACTTACCAGTTTACAAAAGATTTTATATATTTTTTCACGATTTCTAAACGAGCAAACTCCACCTAATGAAAAAATAGTCTCACAGAAAGGCGGGTAAATTCGAAGACATTAACCTAATGTAAATTGTACCTGAGGCCTGTCGTGGCGCAGTGGCACAAGAGTGTGACTGTAACCGACAGGTTCTGGGTTCGAGAAAATGAAATATTTAATATTTTCAATTTAAAATATTTAATGTTTCATTTCTTCGCTCTGATAATAAGGCAAAGCGCGGCGTTGAGTTCCGCCCCTCAACACGCAATGCCTCGAATTCAGCGGAAAGTGGGGAAAGGAAGTGGAACGGAGTGTCATAACACTAGGTTCCACTTCCGTTCCCTCTGCCTACCCTGCCTAGTGCGGGATACAGCGTGAAGCTGAAGATGAAGTAATGTAAATTGTTTTGTTTTATAGTTGACCGCCATATTGTCGGCGATTCGTATTACGCAGTTTCATTAAAAAAAAGTTAACATTGCTACACCAAAAAATATAAATCATTTACTCAAAAATATTCAAAGTTAGACCAAGATACAAAGTTACCCGAAATGACTGTAACATTGTTAAATATACAATATCAAGTTTTTTTTATGCTTCTATATAACAAAGGCTGTGGTTTAGGTGGATTATATAAGAACGAGAAACAAAGCTAATATGAAAAATATCGTCACAATAAAAAAGTAACGATAATTTTATTATTTAAAAAAAAAAGAATTATTAAAAAAAAAAAAAAAATTATGAATAAATAATAAAAAAATATCCAAACAACTTATTTATTTCCACTACAGTATATAACAATATTTAATAAATATAACATTTTGTACAAACAAGTATTGTAAAACTGTAAACTTCATGTAGCTATCACATTATTATTAACATGTTATATTAAATAATTAACAGCCATTTTGAAGCCTCTACATAATATATATATAAGAAGTCAGTTAAAAACAGAAATACTTTGCTTTATCCAGCCATAAGAAATAAAATTATATGATAAAAAGATATTATTTTAGTAGAAAAATCTATTTATAAAGTATTAATTAAAGATGCTTATTTAGAAAAAGATAGTGAAGTGGCTTTTGAAACTTATGTTGTAATATATTTTTTTATATGTCATTTGTTTGTGACTTCAATACACAGCTATATCGTACCAGGTATAAATGAGTTAATAAGTAGACTTGCATATAATTTCTTTAGTTATAATAAGTTCTGGAGTCATGTTTAATTTTACAAGATTAACAAAGAAAATACTTCCTTTTTTAGAGATTGTATAGAAATTTGAACAAAGACCAATTTGAAACAGCTTTTAGAATTTTTTATGTTGTCTAAAAAGTAAGATATAAATTCACAAGTTTGATTTGCACAGCCAAGTAGCTAAACCTATGGACTTACTCATTTTTTTCACCTTATAAATAAAGCAATCTTAGACTACACAATGACAACAACTATTTATGCAAGTCGACTATTCATCTCATTCAAGCTTGGCACAAAATTAAACATTTTAATAACAAAAAAGTATTACAAAATGTAAATCTGGTAACTTTCATATAGTACATATATTATTCATTATAGCTATATTTAATCACAAGAGCCGTCGAGCCAGCCGTCTCGCCATCTTTCATGCACTTTAGTACAGTCAAAAGTTGGTTTGCCGAGCTTCACATTGACTGTGTTGTGTCTCTCACAGAGCCACTTTGCTAGCTCATCTCTGGATTTTGTTTTAGGTGGGTTTTTCTTTATGCTGGAATTAAAAACAAATTGTTGATTTAATTGTTTTCTATTTGGTTCAGCTTACATTGTATCTATGTAAGGATATAGGCAAAGGGAACTTGGGAATCTAGTGTTAAGGTACTCTGTTCTGTTCCCTGCTGTCCACAGAATTTGGGACATTGCGTGTTGAGTGGTGAAACTTTAGGCCGCACTTTGCCTTGCAAACCAGAGTGAAGAAATATAAATGTTTTTTATTTAATTTTCTTATCAGGACTAATTGATTCAATATGTTTATTTATACACTTTTGAGCATCTGATTTCCAATTTGTTCTAATAAATGCTCTATTACCCCTATATGTAGTATCATAGTAAAAGGAAAATGAAAGATGAATGTTATTATATTTGTATCAAACCAAAGAGTATTATTAATACCTTGTATACCAAAAGTTATTAGCACTTCTTATATTTTTTTTTGACATTAAAAATGTTGTAATTAAAAATAAAGCTTTTTACACATAATGTTATGTCCTATAACAATATTTAGTTTAACTTTATTAAATATCAACTTACTCTTCTTGAAAATCCAATGCACAAGGTTCACAAGGGTAGAACTGGGCAAAAATGTTAAAGAACTGTGTCATACTATCTGACTGGGTCTTGGTGGGCTTCTCAGGGAAGTATGAGGCCATTGAGTGAAGAAAGCCCCATGTAGAACTGCCAAGCTCGTCTTTATCTAATGGACAATCATTTCTTTGTGGTGGCGACTTAAAGAGAAAAGAATCAAAATTAATTAAATCTATACAAAATATTAATGCCTATCATGGTGCAGCATGTAGTATTGGGTAAACTATGAAGAGAAATGATAAAACACCAACAGCTCTTGTAATAAATAATTTCTACTTTATTTAATTATTGCACTGAATGTCATCATACAGAGTGTATGTCAACTATTGCATCATGAATGAAATGATGTTGTAGGAAATTACAAAATAATAGAACTAATACAATTTTTTAAATAAATATTAAATTATTGTATCTAAATATACGTTGTTAGGTACAAAGAAATAAAAATCTCAGTTGGACATACTTAAATGATGGTAATGTATTATATAAACTTACTAAAATACTTCAAACATTAAGTATGATATTAATATTCTCATTTTATAATATGTCTCTATTTTAGATATATTAGATCGTAAACGAAATTCTAGAAATTAGATACTTAATTAGTATTATGAAACTAAAGATAACCTCACCGGTTTTACTGGTGTCTTAACGCTTGTTTTATTTTGTGATTTTGCCCAGGACTTGAAGTCTGAACACGCTCTACAAGGCTTATCCTCTTCTTCACCGTGATGGGACGGCATTTTTAAATATTATGTTTTAAATTTGAATAGTTTGCAAAAAGTTATAATAGTTCTGCAACACCGATGTATATTTTTGTATAACATGATCAATTCATGACATTGCAGGATTGTTCATTTTATCACTGAATGTGGTTTTGGAAATGTGATAATTATCTTCACTTTATTGTTTAGCTATTTAAGAGATTATGAATAATATTCAAAATTTTCGATAAGTCCAATTTTCTAAATAAGCTGTCAAACGCATGTGACACTGATAACTTCATATCATTATATATGGATGTTGCCACACTGATGATGCAGAATTAATAAAAATATTTGACAAGACGTAATTATAATTCAAGGTCAAATTAAATGTTATAAAGGTAATAAATTTAATAACATTTATTTTACGTAAATCTAAAAAGATAATTTACAATAGATTCCATTATATATTAACTGAATAATCGTCCATTTCTAAATGACTACAAGACAACACAAACAACAACAAACCACACAATGCCATAAACCTTATTATATTCTTAGAAGATTACGACACTGTAAAAAGAAAATGTTTTTCCAAATTCCTACGGGTACAGAATTTTTATCTCTAATCACCGACGTAAAATGAAAGGTGTTATATATTTGACTTGTCTGTATGTCTGTGGCACCGTAGCTACCGAATGAACGAACTGATTTGAATGTGATTTTTTTATTTAAAGTTTCATTTATTGTGGTTCTTGGCTCTGTTTTATGAAAATCGAATCATTTCTTTCTAATAGACGAAATTTTTTGGGTCGAAGGGTTCCTGAATCTTATATTGAAATATATAATTTAAATAAAGGAAGTGGCAGTAGGGCAGGTTATTACGTACAAAAATAAAATACTTATGTAATTTGTTAGTAAATTATATCATTTATTTAGTATACATAATATATAACATAGTTAGCAGTACATTGCGTAGTCCGATTGATTTGTAGGTACAGTGACTAGGCGATACAAGTACATTATAATTCTTCATTGATTTAAAGCATCATCAAGTAACAATTTACGCGGATTCTTCACAGGCCGCGACGATCTCTGTAACAGGGAAAATATCATATAGAATTTAAGATATAAATTTAATAATAATACGTGAAGGCAGTCTTTTTAACGTGACGATTCTTGGATTGGTTCCCGCTGGGGAGAAAACAGCAATTTTCATCCATGTTTGAGTTTTACTTTAGTAATATAATAGAGTACATGTCTGTCTTTCTTAGCTTCACGCTGTATCCCGCACGAGGCAGGGTAGGCAGAGGGAACCCGGGAATCTAGTGTTAAGACACGGCTAAGAAACGTTTCCCTTTCAGCTTCACGTTGTGTCCCACACATGGCAGGGCGGACGGGATCTTAGAAACTGAGTGTTGAGACTTTCTGTTTAGTGACCCACTATCCGCCGAATTTGAGGCATTTATTTTTTCGAGTGGGCGTCGAACCCACAACCTACCGCACTTGTATCCCTGTGTCGTGACAGGTCTCAATATTTATATCTTAGACTTATTTCGAAAACGTATAAAAATTCGTTGCTTGTTTGCTAAAAACATTAATATGTTAATAGCTTAGTGGTCAAATAGCTTGGACTATACTAAACTTAAATTTAAAAAGCGTATAAAAATTTTGAACGAAGCAGGATTTGAACCCGCGCCTCTGGAATACCGTTCCACGGTTTTTTCGCGGGGTTCACGGTATTCCAGAGGCGCGGGTTCAAATCCTGCTTCGTTCAAAATTTTTGTACGCTTTTTAAATTTAAGTTTAGTATTTTCTGTCCTAAGTGTGGAATAACACTTTAAAACATAGTAAAAATAGCTTGGACTAATTGCGAGACGCGGGTTCTGTTAATTTTTTTAGACGCTTTCTAAATAAGTTAGTATAATGAAAAGGTCCTATATCCTATATAGAACCTGTACCGTTTTTTGACAGGATGTTTGGTAAAGTACGATGAATATTTCCAGTAAAAACGAAAGCACTCTAGCAAAAGTAATAAGTAAACAATACATACACAAAGCGGGGAGGAAGTAGAACGCTACTTCCGTTCCCCACTTTCCGCCGAATTTGAGGCATTGCGTGTTGAGTGGCGGAACTCAACGCCGCGCTTTGCCTTATTACCAGAGCGAAGAAATGAAATATTAAATATTTAAATTGAAAATATTAAATATTTCATTTTCTCGACCGGGGATCGAACCCAGAACCTGTCGGTTACAGTCACACGCTTGTGCCGCTGCGCCACGATAGGCCTTACAGGTAGAGTACATGTATTTTTTTTTATTTTTTATATATTATGTGTGTGACTTTAACACAATAAGGTTGTGCTTTGTGTATGTATTGTTTACTTATTACTTTTGCTAGAGTGCTTTCGTTTTTACTGGAAATATTCATCGTACTTTACCAAACATCCTGTCAAAAAACGGTACAGGTTCTATATAGGATATAGGACCTTTTCATTATACTAACTTATTTAGAAAGCGTCAAAAAAAATTAACAGAACCCGCGTCTCGCAATTAGTCCAAGCGATTTTTACTATGTTTTAAAGTGTTATTCCACACTTAGGACAGAAAATACTAAACTTAAATTTTAAAAGCGTATAAAAATTTTGAACGAAGCAGGATTTGAACCCGCGCCTCTGGAATATCGTGAACCCCGCGAAAAAACCGTGGAACGGTTTTCCAGAGGCGCGGGTTCAAATCCTGCTTCGTTCAAAATTTTTATACGCTTTTTAAATTTAAGTTTAGTATAGTCCAAGCGATTTGACCACTAAGCTATTAACATATTAATGTTTTTAGCAAACAAGCAACGAATTTTTATACGTTTTCGAAATAAGTCTAAGATATAAATATTGAGGCCTGTCACGACACAGGGATACAAGTGCGGTAGGTTGTGGGTTCGACGCCCACTCGAAAAAATAAATGCCTCAAATTCGGCGGATAGTGGGTCACTAAACAGAAAGTCCCAACACTCAGTTTCTAAGATCCCGTCCGCCCTGCCATGTGTGGGACACAACGTGAAGCTGAAAGGGAAACGTTTCTTAGCCGTGTTTTATATGTTTATAATAAAAATAAGTATAGTCACTCTGGACGATGTCGTGCAGCGCCAGCACGGCGGGCGCGTCGGGCAGCTGCTCGGTGTAGTCGCGGCCGGCGTCGCAGGCGCGCGCCAGCAGCGGGTCCAGCGGCAGCGCGCCCAGCCACGCGCCCCCCGCGCCGCCCGCGCCCCCCGCGCCGCCCGCGCCCCCCGCGCACAGCTCGCGCGCGCCGCCCGTCGTCGCCGGGAACACCTCGCTGCGGGACTGGCACAACCATTTTTTTATGGATAAGACGCAGCAAATGAGCGAACGGGTCACGTGACGGTAAGTGATCACCGTCGCCCACAGCCCCGTGTAGCACCAGAGGAGCTACAGGAGCGTTGCCGGCCTTTAAGGTGGATGGGCACCGGTGCCCTGCATTTCCCAATGCGAAACGCAGTGGCCGAAGCCACTACTTAACGCCGGTTTTAAATACCGGGGATGGTAATAACCCGGTCGAGTCTGCCCATGTGTGTTACCATTGCTAACAACGTGACTCTCGCACACGTACTTTAGTCGCCTCTTCACAATCACATCGGAATCACTCGGCCGAAAGCCATGTGTTAGGACTACGCTTACTCTACGCGCTTGTAGAGAGTCAGGATAAAGGATAATCTGGTTAGGTTAACGCAGCCGTATAAACACCAAACGAAAGTACTGATAAAGATGAAGCGTGAAAATTCAAAATGAATTTACATAGAATTGAGAAAAAAAAAGAAAGGTTACCGAATTGAGAAACAAAGAGACGAAAGGTTAACAAATAACTTTCGTGAAAATATGAAGCTTTTCGGGCGAGAAGTAAGCGATTACCGAAGTTCGATGACCTGTAGAATAAAAGAGGTACTTTCGAAGAACACTGAATATGCTGACGCCTCTGCCTCAAGTAACAGCGAAACGCAAACTATAGGGCTATCAGTTTGATTACCTTTGGTAGTAAAGTTTGTGTTAAAATATTCCCGAGAAGAATACAAAAGAGATCCGAAAAACTGTTGTGAGATGCATAGCGACGATTTAGACCTCGAAGAGAGTGCATGGATCAGATAATATCCCTCTGCATAACAATATGAACTTATTCGCAATCGAGTACTTGGCGCTGGTAGACTTGATTTACGGTTTACTTCGAGGGTACAAATTTTTTGTTGACAATTTCACGGCTATCAAAAAAGATAATGACTCCGCTTCTTCTTTCACGCTTTCATGCCCCTCCTTAAACTCTTTATAGTATCGGAACACATGGGCACGACTAAGAGCCCTATCATCATGCACTATTATAATTTTAGAGTACATTTTCAAAGCGGTTTCGCCAAATCAGGGGTAAAATTTTATCGCGACGCATTGATCTAGATTTTTCCTGTTTCCTCATGATGACGACTGAGGTAGTATTCGATCAGAGAGGTAGTATATCTGGGAAGTATACGAAATGGATGTGGAAAAGCGTATTGCTGCCGGTAACAGAGTTAACGGGGCCTTAGCTGCATTGTTGAGACGGCGAAACGTCAGTATAGCTGCGCGGTTGGCCGTACACAATGCAGTGTTGGTATCGACACTGTTATACAGCAGCGAAACGTGAGTATTACAGAAAATGAATGTAAGAATGATAAATACTGTAGAGATGCGATATCTTTGTCGAATATGTGGAGTCAGATTAGCTGATCACATATCCAATGAATAGATACACAGAATGGTAGGTACTAGTTTGGATGCCATAGTGAGAATGAAGAACGTGCTCAGGTAGTTTGGGCACGTCGGGCGAATGAGTGAAGAAAGAATGGTAAAAAATATTTATGAAGGAAAAGTGAGTGGTAAGAGAGGGAGGGGGAGAAGTCGGTTGACCTTCGAAAACACAGTACCGACAATACTGGAGGAAGTTCATGGAAGGAGTATGAGGACGCCCCAGAGGGCATGTATGAAGAGGTTGAAAACAGTGGACGAGCCGAAGTGGCTGCCTACCCCACTAGGAATATAGCCTGTAGATAAGTAAGTAAGTAAGTATGATGACACCACCAGCTCGTTTGCCGTGTCTTATACATAAAAAAAAAGTCGACCTAAACACTAGAGTTGGAGCGATGGTGAATATGTCTATGGAGAGGGGAAGGATGTCGGGGGAAGGGAAGAGAATTTCAAGGTCGCATGTTTACTACAAGTCACACCTAGTACAGCCTGGGCCAAAAGTATTAAGAACCCTATAGCTCGTGTATATTTCTAATTAAGAGATAAATAACGATCCTTCATCGATTTATAAAATGAAAAGAAGACAAAACGTATATGACGATGACGACTTACTATTGAATAGCAAAAAACACATGTTTATTTTATATTCGAATTTGAAAAACCGAATATGTTTACTATGAACTAATACTTTATAAGAACTAATAATTCTCATACTTAGATGGACATAACATATACAATATGTATATTCGATACTTTATGCTTAATTTCCAACTAATTAAGTGATTTAACTTAACACCACAGTTTGTTTAACCTAAATAAAAAAATTAACTTACTTTAAATTCCATATAAATAAAGTCACAGCACACATCTAACACAACTCACCTTACAATTCGGGCACACGAACACGGACATGTTCTCCACCACGCCCAGCACGCGCAGCCCCACCTTGGCGCAGAACTGCAGCTCCTTGCGCACGTCCAGCAGCGCCACCTCCTGCGGCGTGCTGACCACCACCGCGCCCGACGCGCCCGCGCCCGACAGGTACTGCACCAGCGACAGGTGCTCGTCGGATGTGCCTGGACATTGATCGATTACTGACATGTAGTGGTTGTCTACAACGTAGTTGCGGCGTTGAGTTCCGCTACGCAATGCCTTAATTCGGCGGACAGGAGGGAGCGGAGTGTCTTAACACTAGGTGTCCAAGTTTCCTCTGCCTACCCTGCGAAGATATCAATTAATTTATGCTTGATTTTTTTTTCATGGAATTGTAAATTATACCATCGCAATTAGAGTATAACGCTGCAGTATTTTGGCCAATATTGATTTTAATAATGCCACTATATATGTCTATAGAAAATGTTCTTTATTTTTGTGTATTTTAACAAGTATCATATTAGATTGTTCATAAGATGATAAAGAGTTACAAATTTTTATATTTCAATAAAAAATGCTCAGTTTTTGTTTCAATATTTGGATAACTTCTTGCAAGAAATAATCTCGACGTTGAGGCAGTCCAAACCGCCTTCAAAGATGTTATTGATTCCCGTTCAAAGGCTTTTTTAGTAAAAGTTTCAATAAACTACCTTTCAGATAGCAATAGTGCATAGATAACAATGGTTCAAACTTTAATTGAATAAATATATTATACTAAAAAAATATGACATTTTGTCCCTATGTGCCAATATGTAAAAACCTAAAATATTAAATAGTTTTGTATCAGTTCTTTGAATATAACTCACCAGGCGGAGTATCTATAAGTAAGTAGTCCAAATCCCCCCAGTCCACCTCGCTGAGGAACTGCTTGATCATACCTGAAGTAAAATAACGATAAAATTATTACCAAACGTTTTTTTTTATTACCGAATATTGAGTAACAGGACTAAATAACAATTTCCCCGAATGAACATCGAACCTGCAATGGTCACATTTACAGTCACACGATGTCTCACTGCACCATAATGGGCACAATTCCATATAGTATAGATAATATAACAATAATATAAAAAAATATTTTATGGCCTAATTTAAAAGTCTAACGAATGTTCATAAAAATGCTCTATAACCTAATGAATATCATTATTTGCTTAAAAAACGAAAAGGTTTAACTTAGTTAATTATTTTTAGAAAATAAGTAAAAATAATTAATTAAATATAATATTTTAACATATGAATCGGTCTTTTTGTACGACAAGTAAATGATTCTTTAATAAGACTAGCGACCTGCCCGCGGCTTCGCCCGCTTGAATTACTCAACTTTATTTATTTTAATTGCAACTATTTTCTTATTTTAATGATTATCACTTTTAAGACAATATGTATACCTACATTATAAACAAAAAATGTCAGAAAAATAATTTAGCAATTTTGTCGATCTTAATATTTTTAATTAGCTTATATATTTTATTTTTTTAACCAATTTAAGTAAAACAAACACTAAACGTCAAGTGAAAGTTACCGAAATATAATAGAGAAAATGTAAATTGTATACATAATACTTGTACCTCATTGCTACGATTTGAAATCTTTATCTTCACTGTACGAATAATTGATAGTTATTTGTACAGTAACTGGATTATTAGTCCAGATACATTTAAGATACATTATCTTCAACCATTAGAACTTTTTTTTAAAATTATAACGTCTTAAGAGGTAACGGTGGTAAAATATCATCATGGGGGCAATAAAAAATAAGAAATGTATAAAGCTCTCCCAATAATATAAAACTGTTCCTAACCTAACCTAACCAAAAAAAAATACCCGGACGACTAATTAGAAATTATTCGTACAGTTATCGGACTAATAGTCACTTCGTTAAATTTAACTATCCGTTTCTGACACTAACGCTTACAAACGAACCGACAAACAGAATAAAAAATCACTTTTTTTGTAGTCTACTACAATACATTTATGTATATAAGAGTTTATTTATAACATATCTTGTATGAACAGACATAGTTGGGTTATATGGATTTATTATAAGTATATATTTATAATGATTGGGGCAAGCATGAAACCTCAAGTGGGCATCGAACCCGCAACATGTCGCTTTTACAATCACACGCTTGTGCCTCATTGCTACGATTTGAAATCTTTATCATCCTTTTTAATTAACGTAAGTATTACTTACCGTTTTTCTTAGGCCCTCTCCATATAACGGCGTCATCCGGACTTCCCAATAGAAAACCAATGGACATGAGTGATAGGTTGTCTGTCACATACTGAAAATAAATATTATAATTTTAACAATAGCAACTATTACTACTTAACGCGGCTTCGACTGCTTATACTTAATATTATTAATTTTTACAGCTGAATTAAACAAAATAGTCACTTTATATATTGTAGCTTTAGCTATTGTGTCTTTCCGTAGTTTATGAGTAAAATTGGAACAAACATCCACATTTATAAACTTTTTCAACTTTAATATCACTTTAGGATGGTTATCAACCATATAGGTTCAATAACTACTAATTATATTATTTAATTTTAAATTAAATAAACTTTTGGCTGGTTGGTTCTTTGCTTATGGCGTTCTGAGCGTGCCAATTGAGCACCTATCACTCCGCCAATGTCACGTTGAATGAAGAAGACACGAAGGAGGTTGTACGGTAGAAAAAAATATATTACACAACAGGAGAATGCATATTAAAAAAACGATCAAGTTAAAAATTGCCTTCACCTACAAACTTTAACTAATGACATACAACAACATATGCAAAAACTGAATAGACTAAGAAACTAACCTACTAACTAACTAACTACCCTCCAATTACATTTTATTCTATTAATTGAAGATTGAACCAACAACTATCGTTTCAGTAAGATGAATCTTAAATACGCCATTACGAATTTATTGCATTGCATATAAATAATAGCATCACTTGATTATTTCTTAAGGAAAAATAAATAATTAATCTATTAAATATCTAGTCACGTCCAACTATCAAAGTAGCGTATTTAACTTACTTTAATAATGACTGACGTACGTATATTATGGTTTTCTCATAGAAAATGTTGTTCATCGTATCATGGGGATTTTTTGTAAAATATTACTATAATGGCCAACGAGGAAACTATTCATTGGGTTTTCTCTGCCCTATCTGTTGTATCTATGATATTAGAACAAGAAAAAAAATAAAAAACCACCCAACAAATCACTACTTCATCTTGACAAAGTACTACACTCATAAAGTACTTTATACAATTTTATTACATAGCCAGAAAACAGCGCGATAAACAAAGCTTTCATCTAAAAAAATCGTTCAAATCGTTTCATTTATGCAGAAGCTACAGTGACAGAGTCATGCATAATAACTCAGTTGTAAACTGAAACGTTGTTGGTTCGATTTCCACTCGGGGGAATGCGTTTTATTAGTTTCATTGCTCTGGCAACAAGACGTGTATTGGCGTGGTATTGAGCGCCACATAATAATGAATGTCTCAAAAACTAGGCAGAAAGACACTACTAAAAAGAGTATATTAATATTAGATATTCTGCGTATTTCGCAATAGTGTAGCTAAAAAATGTGATACTTACAACGGGCGACCACCCCGAGCCGGACTTGTGGACCTGCTCGCCCCTGACGCCGAGCACGCGGGGCTGACTCGGACCGCAGATGTCCGCATCCAAAATACCTATCTGGATACAAAGTAGATAAATGGATAAATGAATTTATAAAAATAAATTATAAATATATTGAAATTTCAACAGACAAGTTTTTTTGTTTAAGCTAGTCGTATCTCGATATGATCGAAAGTAAAAGCGTTTTATCAAGTACTATGGTAAACAATCAGACGTTTTATCTGAGCGTTAGTAGAAAACGGGGAATTCTATCACTTGATTCCCTCTGTCTATCAGCGGGGTATTCATGATATTAAGCATTTGTAATGTAAAAAAAATACTCCTAATCTAAAAATTACTACCTCATCTATGCTTGCTTAACTTAACACAATGCTTTTAAGATCTACAGTCTTAAATGCTGATCTGATTTTTACAAAACATTCCTAAGGACCAGCGCGATGAACAACGTTTTAAAAGAATCCTTCAAAACGTAGAACATTTTTCATACGAGTTTCGCTGTAATTTATCAGTTTCACAGTAATTTGGCCTTGTCTAGCTAGTATGTATGTATAAATACATAAATTGATACAATTAATTTTACAAATACATTAAAGTAAAGAGGTCTGTGGTGCAGCGGCACAAGCGTGTGACTGTAACCGACAGGTTCTGGGTTCGATCCCCAGTCGAGGAAATGAAATATTTAATATTTTCAATTTAAATATTTAATGTTTCATTTCTTCGCTCTGGTGATGACGCAAAGCGCGGCGTTGAGTACCGCCACTCAGCACGCAATGCCTCAAATTCGGCGGAAAGTGGGAAACGGAAGTGGAACGGAGTGTCTTAACGCTAGGTTTCCGGGTTCGTTCTACCTACCCTGCCTCGTGCGAGATACAGCGTGAAGCTGAAGACATTGCTATCACCTACCTACACAACTAAAAAAAAAAAACTGTTAATTTGGTTCTCACCAAACAATCACTTCAATGAAAAGTCTAATCATCGACCATCTTAGTAATTAAATTTCATCAGTTCATTGACATTCACATTAAACAGCTATAATTAACTATATTATTTATAACTAGTGTCGTAGTGTCCCATTAGTTGAATGATAATACAATTTTATGTCATCAACCTATTGATTACATCAAATTACACTATGTTTTTATCAATACAACATTCTTGTTATTCAATTGAATAGCGTATAATATAAATACTTTATTTTACATAAATAAGAAAAAAAACAAGAAATACAAATAGAACGGAGTACGTAGAATTAATGAGTAAGAAATATGTATGCAAAGGCTTTGATTGCTTCAAGCAATGTAAAATCTTATATAAATTTCTTTCTGTCTGATATAATACTAAATTTAAAAACGTATAAAAAATTGCAACATAGCAAGTTTTGAACTCGCGCCACTTCGAAACCGTCCGTTCTCACCAAGCTTCGTCGAAATTCTTATAAGCTTGTTACAACTTATTTATGTAGTTAGAGGCGCGGGTTCAAATCCTGCTTTAATTTTTTATACGTTTGTAAATTTAGTATTTTTCTTTCCTAAGTGTGAAGAGACACTTTAAAAATAGTATATAGTAGTAGTAAACATATCTGATATAATTTGCGCTTTACGCTTGTGTCCAGGCGCTCTATTATACAGAAAACCGGTTATTTTTAAAAAGAAACTATCCTACAACGGGAATTGTTTCCAATGCATTCATTTCAATCATGCTTAGATTCAATACGATTTACATTATCTGAGCATTTCTGATCGATAAACTATTGCATCAGGTAATCACAAGTGATACTAATCACTAGTTTTTATCTAACGTGTGGGGACGTACGTAATAGATAGTTATTAGATGAAGTTTGATTATTGCTGGCTTTATCAATGTTAGCGTTTTAAATTTATTTAAAAAAATAATATCGTTTGCTCTTGTAGTCTTAACATAGTGTTAATGTTTATAGCCAAATAAATCATATGTTCTATTAACTATTATTGAAAGAAAGTCCGTATAATTATTTTAAAAAACATTGTATTTCCAATATTCACTCACTCACTTAGCTTCACGCTGTATGACGCACAAGGCAGGGTGGGCAGAGAGAACTTGGGAACCTAGTGTTAAGACACTCCGTTCCACTTCCGTTCCCCACTTTCCACCTCATTTGAGGCATTGCGTGTTGAGTGAACTCAACGCCACGCTTTGCCTTTTTACCAGAGCGAAGAAATAAAAATATTAAATATTTAAATTGAAAATATTAAATATTTCATTTCCTCAAGTAGGGATCGAACCCACAACTATTACTTCTAATATTGAACAAAATATCCTTTGTTGAACAAAAATTCTATTCAAATTGAAATTCAAAATATTCTTTATTCAAATAGGCTTTTAGCAGGCAATTTTGAATCGTCACAAACATAAAACTACCACCAACTCGGAATGCGGTTCTGCTGAGAAGAGCCGGCAAGAAACTTAACAGTTGCTCTTTTCAATATTGAATAGTTACAGTTTCAATGTTTAATACAATGGTGACTATCCTGCATGAAATTCAAATGACCCATAATTAAATATATTTCTATCGTTCAAAAATTCTTGGACCGTGTAGTATACTTTCTTAATTACCATTGCCTCAACATTTACTTTAAACTTCTCCAGGGGCAAATTCAAAATACACAGCGGAATACTATTATAGATACGTATACTCAGACCCATAAATGATTTATTTACTTTTTGGAGGCGATAACTAGGCGTCACAAGTTTGTCCTTGTTTCTCGTCCTAATCGTGAACAAACAAAATATTCTAAAATATATATTGAGAAGCAACCGTAAGAATACCTGTATGCTTAAAAACATCTCTCAGAGAATCTCGACGTTTAAGATTATGCTAACAACATAAATAAGTTGTAACAAGCGTATAAGAATTTCTACGGAGCTTGATGAGAACGAATGGCTTAGTTGGTCAGAAGCGCTGGAACGGTTTTCTAGAGGCGCAGGTTCAAATCCTGCTTCGTTCACAATTTTTTATACGCTTTTTAAATTTAAGTTTAGTATTATTAATTACTCACCTATATGTATGTACACGTGATATTTTACTGCACTCCCCCTACACCCCTTGTGATATTTCGTGATTTTGGCCGAACACCCTCTCCTCTATTCAAGCCTCACGTGATTAATGGACGGCTCCTAATATATAAATAATAGTGCAATTTAAGCAGACAAAGCCGCGAACAGGCTGCTTGTAAACAATATAGTTTATTGTCAGTAGTAAGTAAGAAAATGGCCTTGTATAAGAATATTTCAAACACCCACTCACAGCCATTAATAATAAATAGCTGCAAATATTTTCAATTTCTCATTCACATTGTATAACATAGGAAGGGCCTTGCACTATCGAAAGCAATTAGAAAGGTATTATATTTCATTGAACTTTAAGTGTCGCTTAAATAAATGATATTTTATCTATTTTGTACTTCCTATGTACTTCCATGGTGTAGTTAGCTTGTCAATGACTGAATGTGATAAGATAAATGTAGACTTGAAATATGAACCTTAGATGGTGTAAAAATTGTTAAAAATATTTTGACGCCAATCGTGGTACAGTGGCGTATTTTCATTCCTTCGCCCTAGAAACGAGGCGAAATACGGCGTTGATTTTCGACACTCAATACAATAATACATAGAAAAGAGTGTCATAACACTCGGTTTCCAGATTACAACGAGAAGCTAAGAAAAAAAAAAAACAATTTTCCATCCAAATATAGTAAAGAAAAGCGCGAACAAACTCTTCACTTTCAATGATTATTTTCAAAGTTGTAATTTAATAATAACTTTAAATAAGTTATCATAATATTCTTTATAAGATCTATAAAAATATATTTTTTTGTAGTTTTGTAAACTTTAAAAGCTAGACAGTTTAAAATTTATAGTAAACTCTAAAGATACGTAAAATACTAGAAAGTCTTGCTCAAAAACAAGTTTCCGATAAGGTCAAAACATCGGCCTTCTTGTCTTTCCGGATTGGTGTAACATAGGTGCTTTAAATCTTAATAGAGTAGATTATAATAAAACTTATTTTTCAAGTTTTTATAAATTTAAGAAGATGCTTGTTCAGATTATCGAGAAAACTAAAATAAACTTCTACACTACTTTTACACTAAAATAGACTTCATAGTAGGGGTCATCAAAATGGTAGCAAAATATCTTTAAATATATTCTAAAAAAACTGGCCAAGTGCGTGCCGCAATCGTGGATGAAGGGTTTCACACCATTATTTACAAAAAACATTGTCTGTGGTATGGGAACCTTTTAAAATATTTATTTTATTGTATTTTTTTTTATGTTTGATATTGCAGCCTCGTGATATATGGAGAGACAGACCGCAAAATTTTAGTAACAACATTAGGTTATTACTGTACTATTTACTATACTTTAGTTACGGAACTCTAAAAAACAACTATATCAAAAAATACAATGAGTAAGTCTACAACCTCTTCAAGCCTTTTAAATTACATATAGTCCCTAATAAGTGTGGGAAGTAGCCGAGTGTTTTAACTTTAGGTTCCCAAGTTCCCTTTGCCTGTTACCTTACCCTGCCATGTGAGGGACACAGCCTGAAGCCAGAAAAGCTAATATTATAGTATTTAATTAACGGTTGTTTGAATTAAATATTATATTTTTTTAGCTTCACGCTGTATCCCGCACCAGGCAGGGTAGGCAGAGGGAACCCGGGAACCTAGTGTTAAGACAGTCCGTTCCACTTCCGTTCCCCACATATAAATATTATAATAATAGCTTTAACAAGTTTTAAATATGATTATTTAGTAATGTTATTACCATTGTCCAATATGCCTCGAAAATAAAAATAACTGGTATTTAAAATGGAAATATTTAATCACCTTTGATAATAGAGTAAAGATCTCGAGAGGACTCAAATTAAAAAAATAAACAGAATGCCTCGTTGCCGACTGATACGTAAACTACTATCTCATTTGACCTTTGCTTGAAAATAAAAATATGTAGCAAACATTGAGGACCGAGCCCCTCATGTGGGTGTGTCGGCTTACTTGAACAAACTGTATGGATAAACTAACGTATAGTTACTAAACTTGAATTTAAAAAGCGTATAAAAATTTTGAACGAAGTGGGATTTGAACCCGCGCCTCTGGAAAAAACTGTTCCATCGTTCTGACCAACTAAGCCATTCGTTCAGGAACTTCTGGAACGGTTTACAAGAGGCGCGGGTTCAAATCCTGCTTCGTTCAAAATTTTTATACGCTTTTTACATTTAAGGTTAGTAAATAGTAGGTACCGCGGAGACTGTCTATACTACGTATAACTTTTATTATAATAAAAATACACAAAAGTATAAAAGTGTTAATGTTTTATGCAAATAACTATACGAATAAACCCAAAGTAACGTTACGTTAAGATAGAGGGATCAGTATAGACAGGAAGTCTTACAATTCCCACAGAACTAGATCGCCAAGTGTACACTACACATTTAGGAGCTGTGTACATAAATCGATAATAATCGTGAACCAATACAACACAAACGTGCTACTGTAAAGGTGACAGGTTGTGGGTTCGATTCCAACTCGAGGAAATGAAATATTTATTTCTTTTTATTTTATCGCTTTAGTGAGGTTGTGAATCGCGGCGTTCAGTCACGCCATTCGTATTCGGAAAGTGAGACACGGTAACGTTTTAATGGTGTCGGAAACCCTCTGCCTACCCTGCCATGTGCGGGATACAGCGTGAATCAAAATCAAAAAACAGAAGAAACAAATGTTTTCTTTTTTGCATTTGCAACCTAAAAAACATATACCTGTACGTAATTTACTCCTAATATTAGAAACATTTAAAGTTGAAGATAAAAAAAAAATGCTAATTTCACTATTTACAAACACCAAGCGATAAACCATTTACAATTTCAAAAGCCCATTACTCAAACAAAGCCACAGAAAAGAGCTAGTCAAGTGCCAATGCACAACTATTGACCTATATCTTATATATCCAAGGCCTGGCTGTGCCACGCGGTGCCGGCGCCAGCAGTGCGAGCCCTTGCGAAATACTACAGCCTTCGTAATCAATATACTGTGTTGGAATTTTTCAGATGTTATTGGACATGGAGTTCGGGAACTCTTACGAACGACGCTCCAGATATAATAGGGTAACGTAATTTTTATATTTATTGGTACGTTTTAATGTTATATTGCTAACGTAAGGATTTTTTTTGTCGTGGCGTGGCGCAGGGCACACACGTGTGACTATAAACGCGGCAGGTCGCGGGTTCAGTCTCCACTCAACATAAATTAAATTAATATTTAATGTCTTCATTTCTTCGCTCTGCAAGGTAAAGCGCGGCGTTGAATTCCGCCACTCAACGGAACGGAGTATCTTAACGCTAGGTTCCCAAGTTCCCTCTGTCTACCCTGTCATTTGGAGGATTAAGCATGAAGCTGCAGAAAAAAAGACTTTTTCATATCACCATTATCACTATATGTACTGACAATAACCAATGAATTAGTTCAGAATCTGATCGATAATCGTGTCTTTTGAAAAAGTTATTAAATAACCAAACATTTAACGTAAACATGTTATGTTTCTTAAAATAAACAATATAGACTGATGCTGTGTGATAAAAAGATTCCATGCAAGATGGCATTCTGGTGGTATTTAAATGCAATCAAATTAAAAAACTGGAAAGTTAATTTCTCTATTATTTAAGTATTAATTATCTATTATTGTTTTATAATGAAGTAGCAACTAATGAACATTGAGCCCATAGTGTTTATTGACAAACCTCAATAATACAGGTTCTAATGTAACATTGGTAAGAGTTATTATTAGCAAACTCATTATGATCATTCATCATTATAAAGTTATATGAAAACCAAAGATAATATAATATTCTAAGTAAGCAGTCAAAGAAAGCAATCTCTTTGTAATTAAACTACAAACATTGAAAGGGTTTCATCATAATTAAAAACAAAACTCTTCATATGTTGATTCATTATATAATTTGTACAGCAGTAAAATTACTATATAAGTTGAAAAATTTTAAACCTATTATTACAATAATATTACATACAAGGATTATTTTAATATATCAAGATTATTTTATCAGTTACTTTATATATTTTTTAAAAATAACCATTACAATGTCATATTTACATAATGTGTGATAAGTGGGATTTTAAAATGAATAAATATTTAATACTAAATTTAAAAGTGTTTAAAAATTTCAATGTAGCAGGATTTTAATCCGTGTGGGTTCTCTTGGAAACTGTCAAAGCGCTCTGATCAACTTCCATATGTTCTTATCAAGAACAATTTAAAATTAGGAAAAAAAATATTAAACAAATGTAAGTAACGGGGGTCCGGGGACCATTTTAATGTTGCTTGCACTTAATCCAGTTAAAATTGTTTTAAACATATTATAACTTATTATTCATTGTAAGAAACAAATATATAAAATTTTTGTTATAGCTTAATAGAAATATATACTATAAGTTTAGAATAAATAAAACTATGTAACTTTGTTAATTCTATTTACCTACATAAAGTAAAGTAGAAGTTAAAAGCTAGCTTAACTTGTTATCTTGAGAATTATGGTAGAGCACAGTGAAAGATGTATACATTTAGATATGGCACATTGCTTCATAGTAAATATTAAAGATAAAGTCGAAATAATATTTTGTGCTAAATCAATCAATTACATGTCAATCATATGTGATAAGCATGTTTTTCGTTCTAGCCGATGTATGGTAATAATATTTATTTTGTTAATATTATTGTATATATTTAAATAAATTATGTTTGTTACTATAAATAAAAACAGATACAGAATAATTTGATTTCTATGGTTAAAATAATAATGCAAATAAATACACTTGTTGAGATAGTGCTTGCTTACCGATTTTGTTTATATAAGAGCATATCAATTATATGTGAACCATAGCACTTATTTTTTGTGTATCTCTATTATTGGCAACAAAGTGAAAACTTCTAGTATGATAAAGGTTATTTATAATAAATGATGAAATATTATGCAAATACCTGTATATATTTGTACTAAAACTATTAATTAATACTTACATTTAAATTTGGATTGAGTTTGGCAAGTCCATGTCCAAGTAGTGATGTCACTGTACTTTTACCAACACCTCCTTTCCCAGAGAGAATGAGAATTTTGTGTTTAACATTTGCTAGTCGGTTTTTTATAATTTCTATAGCAGGGTCAGGACCGGCAGGGATACCTACAAATAAAATTTTAAACACTTAATTAATACAATTAATATATACAAATCACATTTGTTTTTGAGATCTATCAATAGAATAACAGTATATGAAAACAGACATATGGTATACCTATGTTACATTTGAAAAAAATATTAGTACAGAAAAGAAATATTCTTGAGTCTTGTCCAAAAATAAAAGAAAGATAATACTCTCATACACTTGTAATATATATTAAAAATACCTGATGCACAAATATTTTGATTGGGGCAGCCAGCACAAGCTGAGGCCTTTCCTGCGTCCTCACTTTGTGTCCCAGGACAATCTAAGTATCATAAAATAATAAAATAGGAAAAAATATAAAGATGTAAGTCAGAAAAATTATAATATATTTAAATTAAAAATCACTAACGATGTGGTGCGTTTTCTGGAACGCTACTCATTGTTATTTACTGGCGTAGATAATGGTTAAGGCCACTTATATTGTAGAACGTTTTATTCTAACACAAATTATTCGTACAAATCACTGATTCTTCGTTTACAAGGTTTATATTTCGTTCAGTCAAATTTTACTATCATTTTTGACACTGACAAGAATGAGTAGTGATTAGATTTGACGTAAAAAAGGTTACAGATAAAACAAAAGGAAACGTCAGGCTGTGTCCAAAAATATTAAGGTATACGCTTTTAATTTATTCCTTCAATTTATTTGTTTTAAATATTATTTTAATTTAATTATTCAGTTATTTTACTTCATTACATTTAATAAAAAAAGGAAAATTTATGAAAATAACAAGAACACTGCGTAAATATTTTTATATCTCCTTTAAAGGAACAGTCGTATTATAATGATGACGTTAAATTAAATTTTGAATACATTTTACTTTTAATTTTAAATTATATTATTTTTATGTTAAATTAGGTTTTCACCATATAAAATGGCTAAAGAAGTATCAATGTGCACTGTAAATATCGTGATACTCATTTTTATAATATTATTTGGTTTGTAATAATTAAATTTCAAATATCAGGTAAATATTTTTCATTGCTCTGTTATAGCAACTTCAACAATGGAGCCCTGTAAAAGAGACACCAGGTGCTCCAAGTGTACCGCCTCAAGTGGGATACTGTTTTCATTCTCCAAAAAAACATCCATGGAGACCAATCATGGGTTACGAAGAGATAGAAGTCACACCAATGTTAGTACGGCACATAGAAATGATATCTATTTCATTTAATATAATTCATTCATATTTTTGTATTTTTTTTTTAATAATTAATTAATATTTTTTCTTTTCATAATAAAGGCCATCTCAACCAATCACCAACACCATGGTAGATCCTTGTTACACGCCAACTGGAATGGCCACTGAGCCTCTACGTTTTCCAAATCTAGTAACTGGATTCGACAGAAGTCCTGAACACGCAGCGCGAGCAGCCCTCTATACACGATACACACAAAACGAATGGAATCAAAATAGTATCAAGAATTATAATGAATCAGATGCTAAAAGAAATTATTCTGAACGTGTTAGAAATGATATTATGCGGATGTTAAGGTTTGTTTACTCTTTAGTATCTTTCTTTTTAGCTTCACGCTGTATTCGACACATGATCGGGTAGGTACGGCAGAACTTGGGAACCAAGTGCAAAGACGCGACGTTTTGTTTTCCCAACTTTTCGCCGAATTTCAGACATTGATTGGTGCAATTCAACACTGTAATTTATCTCGTTACCAGAGCGAAAAAATGAAGTGTTAAATATTACAATTCACAAAATGACTGAGGCCTGCCGTGGCGCAGCGGCACAAGAGTGTGACTGTAACTTAACATAAATTTTTAATTTAAATATTTAATGTGTCATTTCTTCGCTCTGGTAATAAGGCAAAAGCGCGGCGTTGAGTTCCGCCACTCAACACGCAATGCCTCAAATTCGGCGGAAAGTGCGGAACGGAAGTGGGACAGAGTGTCTAAACACTAGGTTCCTGGATTTCCTCTGCTTACCCTGACTCGTGCGGGATACAGCGTGAAGCTATGTATGTATGTATGTATGTATGTAGGTTACACCAACATGACAGATTTAAAGGGTTTATTTCTAAACAATAGATATAGTTTAAGTAAACTATAGTCTTAGGTTAAAATCGTAATGGCTCGCAATCTTTTATTAAGTAAGTAAGAAAAGTTGTGGCCTGTCGTGGCGCAGCGGCACAAGCGTGTGACTGTAACCAGATAGGTTCTGGGTTCGATCCCCGGTCGAGGAAATGAAATTTTTAATATTTTAAATATTGAATGTTTCATTTCTTCGCTCTTGTTGAGTTCCGCCCCTCAACACGCAATGCCTCAAATTCGGCGGAAAGTGGGGAACCACAGTGGGACGGCGTGTCTTAACACTAGGTTCCTGGGTTCAATCTGCCTACCCTGCTTCGTGCGGGATACAGCGTGAAGCTAAAAAAAATATTAAAAAAAAAGAAAAGTTTAAAGTGCAGAATTTATTTTCGCCTTCAATGCACATTTAAAAGAGATCATCAGTAAGTGATTATTTCTATTAAAGTAATTTAGTGACACAAAAACTAAACTAAATTTTATTTAAGGTCCTATATCTCTATATTTCCATTATTCTATATCCAGTTCGTTACAAGTAGTATGATAGTAGTATGGTGTAGTTATAATCGCCACTCTAATATCGCAGGGTAAAAGTTGATTACTGAAGGAAACAGTTATGTATGTGAAAAGTTCTGAGATCACATAAAGATAAACATATGTACATTACAAAGTTTATTTTTCAGAGAAACAGATGAAATAGGTACTCAGGGTCAACGAGATTCCGGCAGAAGGATCGGCGAAAGAATAACCGATACTACGTTTTGGAGAAATGAGGTGAGATTTTTCTGTTTTATCTTGAAAATATCAAGTTTTGTTATAAATTATGTGATTTTAGGTGTCGATAGAAATGGAACGGTTGGTGGCGACTTGTGAAAAACTGAATGATACGAGAAGGCAGTTGGAGAGAGCTATAGCTGGAATCGAGGGCCCGTTGCATATTGTTCAAGAATGCCTTTATCATCGAGAAAAGAGACAAGGTTTTTAAAGAGAACTTGTGATAATTTCACTGTTAAACTTAATTATAATATTACTTAATAAATTGTCAGGTCTGGAACAAGTCCATGATGCGGTGGAACAATCGCTTTTGAAGGAAGTTGCCATACTTCGTGAATGTCAAGATAAATTTCGTAATATGCTCGATAAGGTAATTTTAAGAGAACAACTATATATGTAATCGTCAGCTTAAAATCAATGCAAATTATTTTGAAGCAACAATATAATATTTGATTCTTAAGTATAATGTAATGGATTTAAGTTTAGTTTCTTTTCTAGGGAATTTGTATGTATAGATATTGCTATTGTTTCTTTAATCTGGATTAACAAAATTAATAGAACTTTTAATACCTGTTCGTTATGTCTATTCAAAAAAAAACTTTACATATGTCTGTATAAATATACGATTAGGCTATTCCTTACTTCATCATTACATAAGAGGCCTGTCGTGGCGCAGCGGCATAAGAGTGTAACTGTAACCGACAGATTCTGGGTTCGATCCCCAGTCGAGGAAATGAAATATTTAATATTTTTAATTTGAATATTTAATGTTTCATTTCTTCGCTCTGGTAATAAGGCAAAGCGCGGCGTTGAGTTCCGCCACTCAATACGCAATGCCTCAAATTCGGCGGAAAGTGGGGAACGGAAGTGGAACGGAGTGTCATAACACTAGGTTTCACTTCCGTTCCCTCTGCCTACCCTGCCTAGTGCGGGATACAGCGTGAAGCTGAGATAAGATACACAATTGCGCAACTCATGTAATAGAGAATATATTTTTTAAAATATTTATTTCATTTGTATTTTCAGGTCCGACAGCAGTCCAAGAACTGCCGCGCGACGCAGCACGAGCTGGAGACGGACATGCGCAACAAGGAGTACGCGCTCGGCATCGACTCCATGTGCCATCAACTCAACAACTTCTCTAAGGTGAGTGTCAATTTAAACCGGGTGGAAGTGGAATCCACGCCGTTTGAAATTCTTATACGCTTGTTACAACTCGACATCTACTTGGCAATTCATAGTACAAAAGCTATTACCGAATAAACAATGAAGCAATTGTCCAAGCTACACGTGCCAGAGGAGGCAGAGGAGGCAGAGGAGGCAGAGGGAGCCTAGTGGCAAGATCCCTTTTTTTTCTCCGTCATGTTAAGACACATCGTTTCATTCCTCACTTTCCGCCGAATTTAGGGCATTGCGTGTTGAATGGCGGAACTCACCGACGCGCTGTGCCTTGTAACCAGAGCAAAGATAAAAAAATATTACTTTTAATTACTTGGACGATTTCTAAGAGACGCGGTTTCACATCCCCTCTACATTAAAATTTATATACGTTTTCAAAGGAAGTATTTTACTATTGGACATTTTATAATATATACGCCATGTATAGACAGTAAACAGTTAAAGATTTATTATAATATTGAGGTGTGGATGGTCGTAGGGCTTGCAATTCTACGCGGGCATCGAGCGCTACGACCCGACGGTGTGCGACGGCGCGCGCTGGGCGGCCGCGTCCGCCGCCACGCTGCAGCGCTCGCAGTCCGAGCGCGCCAAGGCCGTGCAGATGCTGTCCGGTTAGTTTATTGGTTGTTTTATTGAGCGAGATCGAAGAAGCCACGCTTGCGCTTACAGTTAGTGCTGCAGCGTTACTTATTAGTATTATACAATATTTGATTTATCCAATCTTTCATTTATAGTCTACGACTGATTGCAGATGTACACGTAAAAAAAAATTGAATAAAAATAATTGAAATTAAAAAAAAAAGCTTCTGAAATTATGAAGTGTACGATCTCTTTTTCACGTTGTTGCCTTCTTCTAAACCAAGTAAAAAGTTATTTTTGTATCAAATTCACATTTTATCGCGGGATAGAGCGTGAAGCTAAAGTAACTACTTAGTAAGGCTTAATTTAATGTAATACTTTTAATAGATGCCGAGAATTTGGTTAACGTTTCGGCCACCGAGATCTGGGATCAATGGAGCAACACTAATAGCGCCTTCACTCGACGCATCGCTGAGACCATTGAGATAAAGAACAAGTTGCAATTGCATTTGCATAAGGTGATTTGATGATGGAAATTATTTATTGAATTGGAATTGCGTTTGTATATGCTTTATTTTGTATAAATTTAAGTGTTTTAAGCGACTATTGTTGATCAGAGTGTCGCAAAGCCACAAATGTTCGACGCTAAACAAGTCAGGTCATGGGTTCAGTATCGACTCGAAGAAATAAGAGATTTACTATTGTTGTTTCTTCGCTCTGGAAACAAGGCAGAGCGTGGCGTTTCACCACTTACCACACAAGTGGGGAAAGGAACGAAGTGGCTTAATATAAGTATATAGTATACAGCGTGAAGCTAACAAGGAAAAATAAAATAAGAACATGATTTTTGTTTTTTGATTTTTGTTACAAACTATACAGAATTGCGCAACAATAATATATATATTTCTTAACATTTCGTCGGTATAGCAAATTATCTAAACGACATTAAAACTCATATAAAAACGGTATCTCCATATTTTAATAAAATTTAAATTAATGTGTTAGATACAACAAGAGATGTTCGACGTGGAGAAGACGCTCGAGTTGTTGAACAAGGCGATCGAGGACAAGCTGCAGCCCATGAAGGTGGCGCACACGCGGCTGCAGGCGCGCACCAACCGCCCGCACTTGGAGAAGTGCAGGGACGAGGCGCAGCACAGGTCACACACTTGTTAATTATAGTTGATAATACATAATGTAGGTCTGTCGTGGCAATAGCGTGTGATTGTAAATGCGACCGTTTGTGGATTCGATATTATTATATACTATCATTTCTACACTCAGATGATAAGGCAAAGTCGTCGAAAAATGTGAAACGGAAATGTTTCAGTGGGAACAGAGTATCAAAACACTAGGATCCCAAGTACTCTCTGCCTATCCTACTATGTGCGAAAATTTATATCTATTAGTAGTTTGAACTTCTAATGTTTCGAACACATGTGTTACGTAGATTACGCCGTATGTTCTTATTGCTCATCGAATTTCTTTAATGCTCTTCACATACTTAACTTAATTTTCGTGGTTATCAGTCCCTTAAGTACATGGTATACAAAAAGCCCAGGTTCGATTACCGTAGTACTTATTTTCTCATCACTTTTTATAAAATATAAAAAAAGATATTATCGTTTTCGGTTATCGTCACAATTGTTTGTTCAGTGGAAAAATTAGATGTGGCGCCTTATGCAAATAAGGCGAATAACAAATAAATTCTTAAATTATTGTTTTACAGTCCCTAAAGCGGGCATCGAATTTACGACCATAGTGTGGTGCATCGCAGACGTCATTTATCTGACATATTTAACCTTTAACATACATATATTTTGTAGACATTCTCTCTCTCTCTCTCTCAGCTTCACGCTGTATCCCGCACGAGGCAGGGTCACTTTCCGCTGAATTTGAGGCATTGCGTGTTAAGTGGCGGAACTCAAAGCCGCGCTTTGCCTTATTACCAGAGCGAAGAAATAAAACATTAAATATTTAAATTGAAAATATTAAATATTTCTTTTTCTTGATCGGGGATCGAACCAAGAACCTGTCGGTTACAGTCACACGCTTCTGCTGCTGCGCCACGACAGGCCCCTAGTTTTGTAGTCATGAGTCATTTTAAAGTATATAGGTATGCCTGTATGGTAATGTTACACGGTTTTCCTTAAAATCTCGTTAGGAGGAAAAACGTTGTTCTTTCTACTTAAATTTCATATGATCATCGCTTAAAAATCATACTACCTTAATAAAATTCTAAATGAACAACATTTTAATGAAATTATTAAATGTATTTAGGTATTAATCTAAATAAAATATTTGACCTTATATTGAGTTTTGAGGATCAATAAGAAATTTACAACAAAAATACTTTATTACATCAGATCACGTGAATAATCAGAACTATTCAAAATATTTGAAAAATATGACTAATTAATACCTAAATAGAGCTTATAAAAACATCTGAATAATGGCTACTCTTGAAATTTTCAACGTAAATATTGTTATACATTTTTTTTATAATAGATCTACAAATAATAGCCAAAATAATACATGGAATTCATCAAAATTATTGACTTGTAAACTTACTTACTTATAATATTAACAGGCTGGTGAAAGAAGTGTGTGATCTTCAAGAGAGCATGGAGATGCTAAGATCCAAGATAGCTACAGCGGAAGGTACCCACCAGACCCTGCTGGGAGTGCGCGCGGGTCTCGAGTCGGAGCTCCGTAATAAGACCACTACGCTGTTCATAGACCGCGACCAGTGTATGGGTCTGAGACGAGGTTACCCTGTGACGGCTGCTATAAAGTCATAGTTGAATTTGCTTTGTGATGTTGATTAAAAATTGTGCAAGTGGAAATGTGTTTTATTAAATGATCGTAATAATTGAGACCTATCTAGGCGCTTGGGCACAAGTGTGTCCACCACTACGTTCGCTTTGCAAACAAGGCAAAGCGCGGCGTTAAGTTCCGCTACTAAACATATAATGAATCTCAAACGGAACGAAACGAAGTGTCTACGTTCCAATGTTTCCTCTGCCTACTCTACCATGTGCAGACCAGCGTGAAACTTAAAAAATATAAAGATAGATTTTGCATGTTTGCTACCAAATTATTGACATTAATATTGGTAATAGACTAGAACTTTCTCTAAGTTTAGTTTTTAGTTTTTCTTTTTTCTAACTTTCTCGTTGTTAATGTTTTAGTAATAGTAATAATGGGTAGATAATGATAGATGAAAAGATATTTTATATTATTTATTACTGTCGTTGCTAAGTCTTTAGTGAGAACCATAGTAATTTGCGACAAAAAATAACGATAATTTTATATTAGTATACACATACATACTATAAAATTTTTGAGGACCTTCGGTAAAGTGGAACAGCGACTGAATGTCGTGTGATAATATTGATCTAATCTCATTTTAAAAACAATTAATTCAAATTTTACCATTTATCCGCTCTGATATGAAAATCACTGCTTATTATCTTCAAAAACCCAACCTAAGGCCCGGTTTCCACCGCGAAAGAGCAAAGAGCGGGGAGTACTTTAGCGAAACGGGAATCTTTTCCAATAAAATAGTTTTTCATTTACACTAATAAGATGTTTTGTATTTAGTAATTACTTCGCTCAGCTCCATAGAACTGACCGAATTCATTTCAATTCTGTCTGTTCTGACTCTTGACTAGTGGAAATACAAGTATACAATATATTTTTACGAATACAGGAAAATATGTAAAATTATAAAAATCAACAAATATTAAATCATAAGCAAAAAATATGATTTACTTATTTTTTAATCAAGTATTTGTAGTATATGTATAAAATAAGTAACAACAACATCAAAAGAAAATAAATATTTAAATAAAATTTATTGTTAAAAAAAAACGTGAAAACTAAATACTACATACATTTATTATTTACATTTGTGTTTAAACATGAAGGCATTTTATCTGGCATAGGCTGGAACAGGTAGCTTGAGACCCTCTTTGGCTTCAAAAAATGTGTACGATAATACTATTTCATCTATATACTCCATTTTGGGATCTTCCTTAAACTCTGGATCTATGTAAAAGAATACTGGCATGTCCACCTGGAAATGTTCACATATTAATAATACATATCTTTGATTTTAACCACTTCAAGTCAACAAATTTTGTATTTAATTAAGTGTAATTAAATATGATGATTTTAGGTTTAACCCTTACTCCTGGGGAAGTATTTTCAATGTCCTTGCTTTGAAAAGGTTTGAACTCTTGCAATTGATTTATCTTTTGTGCAATGACATCTGGATGTAAGCACAGTGGTAGTGGATATTAGATAATTATTATTATACTTACTTGGGGCAAAGAATTCTTACTTATTTGAGGTAAAGAATTCTTTTAATTTTTATATTAACGGAAAAAATAGTAAAGACAAAACACATCTGAGTTCCATCACTTACAATCATGTCTTAAAAGTTGAGAAAAAAATACTTTTCCTATATTGTGTTAAAATTAGTACCTGTTCATGGGGATTTAGCAACTGCTCCTCAAAACAGAAACATTGGATTTTATTAAAATACTGTCCAGCTTCAAAAGGAATTACGTTGTATGTGCTTATACCAATCACTGGCTTGTCAGTAGGATTACGGGCTGTGTAAAATGCTAGGGCAGTTTCTCCAGGCAAAACCTGAAATTGTGAAATTGAAACAAATTCAAACAAAACCTGAAAATATTACCAAGACTAGCACATCAATCAAACAAAGGTTTTTGATCAAATAAAGCAGTCAATGTTGATTCTGATATTTAGAATGTCATGTGTTAAATATAACTCTTTGTAAGTCATATGGACTTAAACCAAGCAAACAAAGTTGCAGGAAAAATATATTTTCTATATCTATATACCATATATAGCACAGCATAATAAATGATTGTTTAGTATATAAAAGAAATAGATATATTAAATAAAGATTCTCCATTTTAAACAAAAACTTACTGTTATATCTCCTTGTTGTGGTTTAAAATTCCACTGCATAGAAGAAGCTACATCAGCATTAAAACGAATTTTGAGAGGTCGATCTTTTATAGGTTTCATGTTACTTATAGATTCATTAGCCTCAATTTGACCTGTAGCGCCTCCATAACTATATGCCTATAAGAAAAATTTAAGGAAAAAGTAAGTGAAACTAGATTTTATTCTTACCGTTGTTAAATGTACGTTCATTTAATAAATTAATATAAAAAAATAATTCCCAAAGGTTAAATTATTACACCTGACAAAATATTCTGTACAGAGGTACAGCTGCGTAACTTAAACCGACTGTCATTACACCTATTGCTATCATATAGTTCATAGTAGATCGAATTTTCTTTTGCTCATGAACCGCACGAACAATATACACATTCGGTAATACATTCTTATGTGCTAATATATTTGAGGGAGTCCTACAAATAGTACACCGTAAAGTGTTAAAATAATTCCTGTTTATGGAAAGTAACTTATTCATTTTGTTAAGCTATTATTGATTTATTGATAAATACAATTACGACATTTTATATCGCAAAATATATAATCAGTTTATTAAGAATTTGATTGATTTTTGACGTTTCATGTATTCACTTAACGTGAATAACATGACAGATTATCAAATGACATTAACACAAATGTCACGTCTAAAAAACACCTTCTGTATGAATGAAATATTAGCTATAACAAATATTTTAAAAGAAATATTTACAATAGCTAATATTACTTCAGAAAATATTACATTTTATATTTATTATACTTTTTACGATAATATCGACAAACATATTAAAATACGTTGAATCGAATAATACTTAATCGTCTACGGCATGGCCGAAGAGTTTTGGCGCGACTTTCGAATTCAAGTGAAATTTATGAATTTTATTATCGGAAAATCAAATTAAAAATTTGGTAAGTATTAACGTACTTCTATATCTTAATTATTAAAAATGAAATGACTACATTTAACTGTACCGTAACTTTAATTATCACTATATTTAATATCACATTTTATATATTCACTTTGAGTGATGCATCATCCTTTATATTCTATAGTAAGAACTTTGTGTTTCGTCTTGATGTGAGCGTCCGTGTGAGTTTTCTGATAAGCTTTGTACGTGCAGTCTAGAAATGGACACCGAAACATTGGTTCCTTCCCACATTCGTAGGTAATATGTCGCCTATACGTGCTTTTATGCCTATATTTTCTCTTGCATTTCTCACATTCAAAAGTGGAGTCACATTGGGACCAGTAATTTTTAGTCTTCATTGGCACGATGGGCAACATATTGTGCATCATTGATTTAAAGAAGTCCAATTCACCTGAAACAAATTATATTCCAACAATTTATAAATTATTTATTTATTTTACTTACGTACCTACCATAGTGTAACCTTTTCTATAGCCGTTAGGGTGAGGGTATAATATACACGAAAAAATGTTTATTAAACTCAGAACATTTATTATATTCTCAGGCATATTGCAATTAAAACAAACCAAACACACTCCATTTCATAATAATTTATAAAATTAAAATATTTCATTAGTATGTCGTGCTGTAATTATGTTTGTGATCAATACCAATAGGCAATTTGAATTATTTCAACTATATGACATATTTTTTAAATACTGAAAAATTTCAATTATATAATTTTATTAATTTATATTCATATAATCAAGTCATTTATAAAAACTTGTTTTTCTACAAGTTGGCTAAAATATTTAAAAAATATAATACTACAACTCCACACTTTGTTCTAAAAACATAACTTTTCATGATCTAACTATATTTCTTTTAATATTATCAACTTATCGTATTAGATATGTGGCACGCTTCATATTATTGAGGCTGAACAACCTTTATATAAAATAAACCCATAATTTAAACATGATTTTTACAAAATAATGAATATTGCTTTGGCACAAATCTCTAAAATTAAAATAATATTTAACAATTCATAAATAAATTACATAAATCAAAGCTGTTATTGTTATTTAAGTTTACTAAATGGTAATGGAGTATAGTGAGGAAAGTGAAAACATTTTTTTATATAGCCTCTATACTATTTCTCTATAAACAGATTAAATAAAACATATTTTTTTTTTACTTTATTAAGGGATAAGCTAATACATTTATAAAACGTTATCTATAAAAATATAATACATGGAAATAGTATATTTTTTCTCATACTCTCCATGTGCCATTTAGTATCCTAGTAGACATTGTAGCAGATATTTTATGTATAATTGTTTACTAATACATAATTTCCTTCTAAAAAAAACTAATAAAATTGCTTTTTTCTAATTATTTCCAAGAATTATGCATAATCTTATTATGCAATTTATAGATAAGTTAAATATGATATGCATATCATATTTAACTTATAAAAACAAAATTACCACATACTTGCTTAAAATAACATAAAAAGTTATTATGTTTGTTAAATAATGATTGGCTCTTTTTTTATGGTATATTGTTTTTGTTTTTTATAAAATTTGAATAAAACGTCCAAAACAAATCAAATACGTTGAAAATCAATTTCTACTTAACCGTTCCAGGAGTCCAGTTCTGGAACGGTTTTCCAGAGGCGCAGGTTCAATCCTGTTCAGTTCAAAATTTTGTGGAATAACACTTTAAAACATAGTAAAAATATATACTGCTTCGTTGCTTCAATGTTACAGTAAACTAACATTAATAAGTTATTGACAATTTCAATTATAAACATAGCAAAATTCTACAAAACACAGCTATTAATAGATTATCTTCATGAAATTTATAGAGACTTCAATCATGCCTTTTTTATTTTTATTTATGGGAAAATAAGAAATACTTTATATTATTTCAAGTTTCGAGGTGCGTTCAATAAGCAAGACAAATTTGTCAACTTTCTAATAAAATAAAAAAAATCATTTATTTCTTTAGAAATGCTTCTGTTATATAAGGCATTATCGGACACCCTTGATATATAGATACACTGAACATCATCTATGATTATTTTACAAAGAAGCAATGTTAAGAACTCAGAAGAAAAAAAATGAGCTTTATTATTGAACATACCTCGATTACAAATAAGAATGTATATATTATGCCTTTTAGTATATTATTTGGTATATCTTTATTTAACTTTTATTAACATTAGGTCTTTAAATTTTTCTGTTATAAATAAGAATCTCTACTCCCTGAAGTATTGTAAAAACTTTGTACAATGTCTTTGATTTTCGCGATTGTTACACATTTTAAATGAAACACTTTTACCCGGATTAATCGCGTACATTGATTTTTATACATGTTTTTTGGTAGACTCCACAGAGTCTACCCGTGACCACGGACTACTGTAAAGTGTTCGAAACGTCGGGTTTCCAAACAACATTATAAAAATCAATATACGCGATTAATCCGGTTAAAAGTGTTTCATTTAAAATTTTGTACATTGATATATTTTTAGCCACAACAAAGTAACGTATCAGATATTAAAATGGGTGTTTGATCCAAAATATTTTATATCTTATAAATGGAATATGTTAACTTTTCGTGACGTATTACTAGGGGGTACGAGCCCTCTGGTAATACCTTAAACATTGCATAAACGTCTCATAATTATTATCATACTTTTAGTGGGTTTCATGTTTAACAAAAAATACTATTTAATATAAATTATATTTAATAGCTTATAAAAATGTGGATTAAATAGTTACTTTTGGTAAAAAATCTTTGCGTCATTATAGTATTATATTAGTACCTACAATATGGCCGACATTAGGCAAAATCCATATATAATGTAATAAAAAATGTTTCCAGGCCAAAGTTTCAACACGTGAGTTAAAAAATATATTTAAAAACTTAAATACAAAACATTCTTACTTATTAACAATATATTAGGCTTTATTAAGGCACTTACCAAGGCTTGAATCAACCTAGATTCTTTGGCATAAAATATTGCGCGTTTCGATTTGAACTCTAAACGGTAACTTACAATTAACAATAACAAATGCAAATATCATATTTTTACATTTTAACAAAAATACTGAAACTATAATACAGTTATTTGGTTTCATATAAATTACTTTGATAAATTTCTTTGGCAACAAGGAACACACACTAAACAAAAAAAAATAATAATAACAAGAACAAGAAAATTTAACAAACTACAAGTAAAATTACAAAAAAACATGTCTTACGTATAATCTATATTAAAACGTGAACATTGCCACCAAAAACCAAAATTTCAAATGTTATATTAAAATCTCGGTGGTAACTATGAATATATATATTATGCTTATTATTATGTCGCTGCCTTCCGTTTCTTATTCTTCCTCAGTTCACAAATAGAACACACTGTATATGATACACTTCCACGTATAAAATTTAACAAAGTTTAAAGTTAAATACAATGTCTAGTTACTTGTCTACGTTATGTTTACTACGGATAGATCTCAGAAGTTCCATATCAGTCACGTGACCCTATATTCCACGTGCCTGTAAAATGTAATTTAATAAATATGTGTCATATATAAATCAAAATGCTGATATAAATAGGTTAGTTAAAATATTTTGATCGGCTTAATCACTGGCAATCGAATATTCGGTAGTCCAATGGATACTTCCGACATTTATCTTCTTTTAAGTATTGCTTTGATCTGCATCAGCTGTAACATAAATATTAGAAAGTTGTTTAATAATTTTAAATAAAATTTGTTATTATTAATGTTCTTAGATTAAAGATTTTTTTTTAGTGATAATTAAAGATATTGTTAAGATTCATTACACTTCATGAGTAGGACGGCAGAGTTTTACAAAGAAGCAACTAAAAATATGTATACTTTGAACGTAGCAAAAGAAAAATAATAAAAACTACTAAAAAGCTTGAGAAGCGTCAATAAATTGTTGATTTAATATATACAAATGTTTGTTACAACTCTTGGCCGATTATCCTAATAGGTATGTAGTTAGTGTTGTTAATAAGCCCAGTGAATGCCCGATGTGTCCCCGGTTAGCCAGTTAGTATTATATAATTGATTACTGACATTGAGTTTTGTCATTCCGACACGAAATCCACTTTCTCTGGTAAATCTTTGTGGAGATGCCTCTCGTGCAGAAGCAGGTTATGCTTCTGGTACGCGCGATACACGCAGTAGGGGCACTTGAAACTCGGCTGTTTTCTACACTCGTATTTAATATGTCGCTGCAGAGAGCCTTTGTGCTTGTATTTATTCCCACAGTCCACGCATTCATAGAGCGTCCAGGCTTTACCACCACTGAGCCCGGGTGTACCGTAACCCAATATATAAGGCGTGTACAACTGTGCAACTGAAATTGAAACGCAAATAAAAATAAATACGTGCAAATAATAAGCTGCCACCGTAACAGTAAGCCAAACCCAAGTGCTGACGTGAGAAGCGTAGGATAATGCACCATGTCTCCCATTAATTTGTTCCTTTTCTATTTAACTAATGCTACTCTCCTAGTAACCCTTCAACATGCGGCCATTTTAAATGTTTTAGGAAATCCGTTTCACATTCACTTCAATTGAAAGTGTTATACAATTATTGTAGTGAACATGAAACGTTATTGTTAAATGTTAATATAATATAAGAGAACATGCAGTGTTAAAATTCAGGATAAATAAGTTAGATCGTTAAAAATCTTAGTTACCGTAACTAGTCCAGGTTTACAATCCGATTTGTAGTCATTTATTTCAGGTCAACATAAAAATAATAAAAACTAGAAATTATCAAGAATAGCAACTTTATTAAAAATACAAAAAGGTTATAAAAATACAATCAAATGCGTATAATCACTGTAACTTCTTATTGTCGGATTATATGCTACAGTACATCGAACGCTCTAGGTAGCAATTCTTATTGAACGGCGGCTGTCGTAAGATCACCTACATCTGGGTCTACGTCATTGAGTGAAAAAAAAATCATCTCGCAATGCAATACGCGCAATTACGTTAATTTGAGAATATCCTTATCACAGCTGTGTTGTACTTAAAATATATGTTCGGGAAATACGAAAGTAACATTGAGTTCCGTCGCCGGTCGCAGCGGTTATTGTCAAAGATCACAACCTAGACGTATCGCAATAATAAGTTACATAAACATGATTGATTTGACCGAGACATTTTGTTGTAAACATTTTAAATCCTAATGACTAACTTTTCGAAGGCACTTAATGTTATTGAAATGACTTTGAACGGTTGTACTTAACGAGTTCTACATATTGATTGTATGATGGTAACTCCTGCGGCTAAAATTCTAATCAATTTATCGCGGAAACAAAATCGTTCGTGTCCAAAACTAGGCCTCTCATAAACGGAACAGGGTAAAATAACGACGCGAAAGATTCTGCTCGGCGCGATATCGCTAACTTATAATATCTAAATGGTAATGTATAAAAAATACTTAACAACTAAGTGGAAGATTTTGTTATCGTCCTAATATGACATGATTTGTGCGGGTCACTAGTGATAATCCCTCAATGGCAGTGTCTATACAAGTGTAGTCTAAAGTTTAACAAACAATTTTAATAAGGCACTCGATTCCACTGGTCTAGCTCTACCTATCTAAAACAACAATTGGCCCCAAGTATAACATCAAATAACGTGTCATTACACATTCATCTCCAGGAACTTACAATTAATACCTCTTATATGATATACGATCTGCCGCCGCGCAAGGCACGGGCCGGCTCTACGCTCTAGATTAATATAAAATAAATGCATTACACGTAAAGAGATCTAAAATAATTGAAAAAGTAAAAAAATTAAATTACATTGAGTATTACAAAAATAATGGAACATGCATTATGGCAAAGACCTATAACTTGCAAACTAAGCGACGAATAGCTTCATTTTGATTAATAACTACCTAAAGTATAAAACAAAGAACGCATTTGTTCTTAACTCTTCCATTCTCACTACATTAGGTACCCACTTATGTCGCACTTAATCTCGACAAGAACTAAGTAGGTAGTATTATTATATTTGCCAACGATTATAATAATCTCGTAATCAATGTTAAAATTTAGTTCGTAGTAACTGTAACTGGTAACAAGAAGTAAACTTTTTCTAAGCAACGATCTAGCAAAGCTACACGCCCGACGTCGTCGAAACACCAGGAATGATAATTTACACGATAAATGCTGTACATAAAAATATATAACTATACAAATCACTTTCCTTAACGTACTGGATAAATGCAACAGTCGCTCACACCGCTGCAAAAACTGCAACCAGTGTCAATACTTAGAGAAATTCGACGCGAGATTAAATTCATAGAGTATGTATAGCGGTAACGAGCCAGGCGACTACATCTAACGTGACCGTCCCGAGTCACTATCACAAGAGAGATTTCATCACATTTATCACAATCGGCAGTAATCTTGAGGAGCCTGAGCGGGTAGTATGAGCGAGGGTCGTGTAGAGTGGCGTCGGAGCGTCTAGGTGCAGGCGTCCACGTTGTCCTGCTTGATGTACTGCTCGGGCTTCATGTGCACCTCGCGGTGCATCCGCTCCATGTGGCGCGCGATGTGCATCTTCTGCTTGGCGCGGTACACGCAGTAGGGGCACTGGAACTGCGGCTCCTTGCCGCACTCCCACTTCTGGTGGTTGCGCAGCGACGACTTGAGCTTGTACACGCGGCCGCAGTCGGGGCACGTGAAGCTGGGCTCGCCGGGCGCGGGCGCCGCCGCGCGCATGCCGGCCACCAGCGGCAGCGCCAGCCGCGCCGACCACTGCTCCCACGACAGCCCGCCCAGCCGCGTGAAGGACGCCTCCTCCCCCGCACCACCTCCTGCAACAGCCACACCGTCACTACACGCGCCACGCGCCACCAGCGCACACACACATTCGACATTCCCGAGTGTTAACCAGTACAAGCACAATTATACATACATGTTATATACGATACGGGTACATACATACATACATACATAAATACATATTATATATATACATACATACATAAATATACGTACACAAATAAGATACGATACATATACATACGATATATTCTACTGTGAGTGTCCACCGAGTGCTGTGATGAAAGCTTTGCAAAAGGAAAGTAAAAAAAAGAACAAAAAAGAATCATATAACGTTTATTTTGAAAGGTTCAAACGATCAATGATTTCGAAGGCAACTCTAATGGGTCGTCCCAGTCACGGTCCTCTCGCTGCGAGAGCGAGCGTGCCCGAGGAGACTCGTGGCACTGTGTTATACGAGCGACAAGGTTTTAGGTTTAGTCACTGTGCGCGCTATTCTAAATAACATTTGTTAATTAAATGTAGTCTCCCGACCCCATGGGCTTTCTTGTCTACCTGAAATTATTAATTATATTAGTATGAACGAAAGGAAAAGAAAAACAAAACAATGCAAAGTCGAGAAGCAAGCGGTGAATCATGCGCACATGCACTGTTAATTAAAACAAAAAATAAATAAAAACGATGCAAACTCACCTAACAACATAATATAAAAAAAAACAATTAAATAAGGGTAAATAAAAAATAAAAAAAAAACTATAATCGTACACTATATTTATATTTTATTAAACTTTTCTACCAAGTAAACCCCAATATATTCATATAAAAGTCACTCTAACTAAATCAATCCAATAATAACATTAACAAACAATGTGAACGCCGTAACACTCCAATTTAATTCTATCATACAATTAATACCTAAAACCTTCAACTAGCTGATATGATGAAACATTGCATTCATTATTATCCATTATCCAATGCTCAGCAATGACTTTGCTCATAACAAATAACATTTTTAAGTTATACCAACTTTAAACTAATACTGACTTTGGTCAAATAGCTTTGTTATCCTAAATTAACAACAAAAAAATATCAACAGTCAATATGATAAAAGAAACTCGATTATTGCGATAAAATATCAGATAATATCAAACAACATATATTTTTTTTTTTATAATTTTGAACACATTTTTTTAACCCATTAACCGAAGTATACCTCATAATAATATGTAATGTAATAATAAATATTTTATATTATCTACAGGTAACATTGTAGGCACATAGTCGATGAGCTCGCTTACCTAACTGCGGACCTCGCGGTCCGTAACCATCATTAACCTAATAAATAATAATACAACTATTAAATTAAAAACTTTGGATCGTCTACGAACGGGAAGACAAGTAAATGGTCCCTGATAATATATGTTACATCATTTAAATTAAAATAGCATAACAAGATAATATAAACAAACTTTCAGGTGGAGTTTAAACAAAAATTTACCCGTGTCGAAAGTGCTACCTTTCAGCGACTTTAAATAAATGTAACAGTGACTCAAAATGAATATCAACATTTATATAATATCAATTGCACAAAGTTTTCATATTTTGGAATTATTCCATAAAAGGAATGTTAGGATACTAAAACTAGACAAATTCGAGTTAACATTATATAGATCGCAGCGAAATGCGATCTACCAAAACAACCTTTCAGGCCCGATTTAACATTTGGAAGGGGGCGCGGCCGGCGGCCGGCGAAATAAATACAATAATAAAAACGTTCTAAGCGAACAAAAATACTTAGGGTCAGTCTTAACTACGACGAATAAACTCTAAATAAAAAACAAAAAAAACAACAAATTAACACTAATGCCGTTAGGGAATGTGCAAATTACAACTATTATCTTTAGTGTATATTAAACATTAAAAATATGTCTTTAACAAAATAAAATGTAAATATAAATAATATTATTGCAGTACCGATTTGGTTGGGTATCTACTTTGGTGTGTGTGTGTGTGTGTGTGTGTGTGTGCGCGCGCGCGCTAGGCGGGCGTCTTCTTGTTGCGGCGCACCTTGTTGCTGGCGTAAATGTACCACTCGGTGTTGTGGTGCTTGCGGATGTGCACGCCCAGGTTGCCGCGCTGCTTGGCGCGGTACGAGCAGTACGGGCACTGGTGGCTGGGCGCCTTGCCGCCGCACTCCACGTTCTCGTGGCGGCGCAGCGTGGACTTCCAGCGGTAGCGCTTGCCGCAGTGCCGGCACTCGAACTGGCGGCTCGCGTCCTCCTCGGGCCGCCGCCCCGCGCGCTCCGCCGCGTACAGCTCGCCCTCCTCCGGCAGCACGATGTCGTCCGTGTCGTCGTACTCGGCGTCCCCGTCCGCGTCCGCGTCCGCGTCCGCGTCCATGTCCGGGTTGGTGTCGTTGTCCGCGTCCGGGTTGGTGTCCGAGTCGCGCTCGTCGGCGAGCAGCTTGCAGGGCGCGGCGGGCGCGTTGTTGTTCTGCAGGAAGGCGTGCTGCAGCAGGTGCGCCTTGAGCGGGTCGGGGAGGTCGGGGAGGGGGAGGAGGCGCGGCACGAGCGCGGCCTGGCGCTGCGCCGACAGCAGCGAGAGCAAGGCCGACGGCAGGGCCTCCTTGCGCACCTCTGAAATACAACACATTAACGGTATTGCAAATAATAACTCAAGCGCTACTGCGGGCGACGCCTTGTTTTGTTAATACTACCAGAGGCTAAAATTAAATTAAGGAACCAAAGAAATGCGTTATAATAATAATTAAAAAATATATAAAATAAAATAATAATTAAATTTCTGTTAGAAATCAAAAGGAGGCGAAGCTTCTAATTCATGCAGACATGCACAAACCGAACGTCTCCGCGTTCGAGTCATCTTCCCATAAGAGCGGCACACGAGCGGCGAGGGGGCGAAATCAAAGGCCGGTTGACGAGATACATCATTTAATAGTAAAAATATATCATCGAATATCGATCGCACAATACAATAAGTATACGAGGCTCATTAAAGTTTAGAACGAATACCATGTAAGGGGGGGTCCGCCGCGGCGAGTAAGGCACTTGGGTGTGGGAAGGGGGATACTGGATGTTGGTCTCAATATGCTTCTCGAGCTCATTACGTCAACAGTCAACAGTCAACAACACCCCGCGTCACTTGACCCCGAGCGGCGGCGCGGCGGGGGCGGCGGCGGCGGCGGCGGGGGCGGCGGGGTGCTTCTTCTCGATGTGCTTCTTGAGCTCGTTGCGGCGGTGCTTGCTGTAGGAGCAGTGCGGGCACTTGTACTGCGGCTCGCGGCCGCACTCCAGCGTCACGTGGCGCACGAGGTTCTTGCGCGCGTTGTAGCAGCGGTGGCAGTTGGGGCAGCGGTAGCCCTTGTCCGTCTTGTACTGCGCGCAGGGCAGCTGCTGCGAGCCGCGCGGGTAGATGTGGTAGCGCGTGTCCGGCTTGGCCTCGCCGCTCTCGGGCGAGGGCTCCGCTTTGGGCTTGGCCTCGGCCTTGGCCCGGGGCGGGGACTTGGCGCGCTGTCGCTTGTTCTCCTTGGCCTCGTCGTGGGCGGGCGCGGGCGCGGGGGCGGGCGGCGCGCTGACGTTCTTGAGTATGGCGAGGGTGGTGGTGAACGTCTCCTCGCTGACTTTTTTACTACGTGTCATGATACTGTGTCTCGGTGTCGTTCTTCTTCCTGAAATGAAAATTTCAGTACAGTCCGGATTATCGCTTGTGACTTTCGCGTGTACTATAACGAATATTGAGAAGCTAAAGAAAAAAACATAATATAGCAAAAAATATGTATATTCAAACAAAACAGAAACCTAATTAAAAATCAACAAAAATATAACGTAAGCTTTTTTTACTTGAAAACAAAACATAATTAAAAAAAAAATAGGAACTTCTTTTATAATCAACAAACTACCTAAAACTTATCAAACAAACAAATAAAAAAAATAATCAAATATGGCACTGGCTTAACATAGATCAACAAAAAAGAAACATGATTTTAACTTCAACAAAAAAAAAAACAAAAACTATTCTTAACAATTCATGTTTTAAAGAAAAAAAAAGAGAAACAACAATAAAATAAAATAAAAAGCAACAAAAATTGAAATGAGATCAATCGCAAGTGGCGGCGCGCTGGCTCGCCTCGTGTTTTTGCGCAATGTGCATAGTCAACGTTTTCTTCTGCGAATACTTTTTGCCGCACTTGTCGCACGTGAACTGCGGCCCCGTGATGCACTCGTACTTCTCATGTCGCAATTTATTCCTGCGATACTTGTACTGTTTCTTCTTACAAATGGAGCAAACATATTTTCTATCTGAATGTTGGCCATCTTTGATCATAATATCGCGGTTTCTTTTAAATTTTCGTTCACATTTTATATTTCTCTTTTTATAGGGTTTTCTACCTCTAACTTTCACGTTTTCTGTCATCTCCGTGTTACTCTCCGTTTTCACGTTGTTACTTTTAAGATACCCGCGAGTAATTGGAAAAGGAGTTTTAATGTAGTTTAAGTTACTTGTTAGATCTGTGGATGGTTCTGGAAGGCGAAATAATGAAAGCGAGAATGAGGTTAAGAAAAGCATTAGAATTAGTTGCACAGGTAAATGAAAACGGTGGTGTTATAACAAGTTTTCTTTTAAGTACACATTTTTTTAGGATAAATATAGAAAAATGAATGAAGGGTGTAGCCATGCTGGGACAGCTGTGCAGGATTATGCATGAGGAGTAGGTGGTGGTGACACTGATGTCCTGTCCTATTTACACGTCGTAAACTTCAACACGGCCCTAATCTTTATTCATTTTGTTACAATTAATTAAGATGAAATGAAATGCGCATCCACTAGGAAAATGTTCATGCCCGTTTTCTATATTATAAAAGAAAAATCTCTGACCTAGTGAACACATGCACGTTGGGCAACAAAAAAATTACTTCAAACATGAATTGCTAAGACATCTGCAGTGAAATCACATGTGAATGCAAAATAAAGAAACAAAAAAAAAAAAATATATAAAAATAATAAATAAATAAGCCACATAAACCAACAAACTACTTGACATAATGAACAATTTGATTTACCTTGTGAGTGCAAGCCTGGCCGCGTCCGCATACATCTTCTACAACGAATGATTTGACGGAGTCACACAACTGGCAACAACACGCACGGTACGCTCGACTCGGTAGCAACGATAACAAAATACTACTGACAATGTAATCAATAATAAACGGTTATTTTATCTGGCTTTGATTGCGTGTAGTGCGAAACGAAATAAAAAAAAAAAAAAACAATACTATATTCTACTTATATATGCATAATAGATACGAACTGGTACTCACCGGCTCACAGTCCACTCCGCAACGTTACAATGTTATTAAATATTAATATAGTTAGCACTAACAAGTAAACATGGCAACACCGACCGGCCGCGTAGTTATCTCTACACGTACTACACTAATGAGGCATGCAATGATCTACTCGAGGCCCATGTCACAATCAAAGCGAATACACAGTACACTACGCTAGCTAGTTGTATAAATATGAACCTATACTTACCTTGTCGCATACCTCGCCTCAACGGGCTACGGACAATAAAACAATACCTCTTTACCATTACCTTTACCTCGCTCTGAAATATCCTAGAATTGTTTCATATATAGGAAATTTAAAATGGCAATAAGATTAGTAATTTATAATATTAATATTAGATAAGTAATTATTAAAGGTTGAAAATTTCACATGTGAAAACACTAGCACTCTCGTATCCGCTGTTGTGGTATATAATATTTATATATAACAAGATAAATACATTATTTTAAGCAATGACTGTTTGTCTGTATTTCAAATTATGGGAAGACATTGCGCATTTCATCCGTTCCTTGTACATCTGGGGCAATCAACTTTTATTGCATAATACCACAAATTAAAAAATGTACACTACATATTAAAATATAGATATTAAAAGTTGATTGCCCCAGAAACAAACATCTCGAGTCCCACTCAACATCTTGTATTGTAATTTAATAATAATACACATAATTATAATTCATATAAAAAAAACCATAGCACAAGGTACTTGCAATACAAGATGTTCCAAGTAGATAGCTTTTACAGGCACTCTGGTGGCCAGAAGTGTCTGTAACAGCGATCGCTATAATGATAGCGGCTTACCTTGAGTCTCTCGAACACTATCATTTGAATTCATCATTTCATCTTGAGATCTTTCCATATGCCATTGAAAATCTGAAATTATTGAAATTAATCAGATCTTACTTACACCTGCAGCTACTTGTTTTATTTAATAGTTAATTTGAAATTGTTATAATAAGTTAAGGGAATTCTATAAAAATATGCTAAAAGCTCAAGTGTTAGTTAAAAAAGCGCTTAGATGTATAAAAAAAAATATGCTTCAAAATTAAAAAAATAACTTAAATTTTAGCATAAGTTTAAAAAAATAATAACATATTACAATATTTAAATACAATATTTAAAGAAACATAATTTGTTATACTATTTTCATAGTTTCATATAACTTAAAGTGCATTTATTTAAAATGTTCATTTCAGTATGTATTTAACAAAATAATTAAAGTGCAGTATATCAGCAACTGCTTTTATATATCCCTTTTACACATTAATTCACATATTTCTATTTAACTGCCAAATTTATATGTACAACTTTTTCATCTTTCTTTTTTTGACTTCATCACGCAAGCAGTCTTTTCACAAAGAGCACATTTGTTAAATATTTGTAGTGGCAGCTTGCACTAAATTACAGCCTTAAATTTAACCGCATTGTGGGTTCTATTCTATTTTTGGGGAACAAATAATTTCCTTTGCTTTTCTCTTGTAGCACTTACTTAACCAAGTAGTACATGAACAATGGCCAACACTCACTGCGAACAACGTCGTTGTGCGTGACCGACGGCTCGGCCTCCTCGTCCAGCGTGAGGTCCTCCACGCCGTCGCGGGACACCTCCTCCTTCATGGGCAGGTCGTCGGGCTCGGGCGCGGGCGCGGGCGCGGGAGCGGGCGCGGGCGTGCCGGCGGCGGACGAGCGGCGCGCTTTCTTCCGGCGCCGCGACGGGCTGTGCGAGCCTTCGCGGCTGTCGATGCTACCGTCTCGCACCTGGGGACGGCAAATGGACCTATTATTTCATCTAGCCTAACTGGTAATAGTAACTGGAAATTTAGGTTAATAAAGGCAGAATACAAAATTTAAATATTTAATTAAATTATGGTCATATTTATTTCAGCACCACGCTATATGCAACATATGGCAAATTGGGGGAACTAAAAACGTAGGAAACTAGTGTTGAGACCCTCTGTTCCATTTGTCACTTTCCACTGGATTTGAGACGTTCAGCGGTGGAAGTTGAGTGACGGAACTCAACAGTGCCTTTTACTCGATTATTTGGGAATCGAATCCATAAACTGTCGCGTTTAATTTCTGCTATAATTACAAATCGAAGTCAGGATAGTTGTTAAATAAATGTTAATTAATTGTAAACTTCTATAAATAGTTTTTGAATACCGATTACCTATGTCAAGTAGCGTACCTAATGACATAGTTTTATCTTTTTGACAATATGTCTGAGGGACTGTTATGAATTTTAACGATTCTCATGTCTGCAGTGACATTTGCAAGATTAAGTAAGACATATCTATTGATGCAAGGATGATCAACATTCATTAATCTGTGTGATCCCTACAATGCCACATAAGTATAAACCTCCATACATACGTAAACTGTTAATACAATACCCTATACGTCACATCGCGCTATCGTGTAAGAAGCTATTCTCTCACAATGTATATTTCATACTCGCGGCTTCGCCCGCTTAAATTACACTATTTTATTTAACAATCTTTATTACTTGTTGTAATAAAATGATCAATTTTAAGACAATATATATATATATATATATATATATATATATATATATATATATATATATATATATATATATATATATATATATATATATATATATATATATATATATATATATATATATATATATATATATATATATATATATATATATATATATATATATATATATATATATATATATATATATATATATATATATATATATATATATATATATATATATATATATATATATATATATATATATATATATATATATATATATATATATATATATATATATATATATATATATATATATATATATATACATTGAAAATCAAAATTTCAGCTAAATTAATTTAAAAAAAATGTAGCAACTTTTTTTATTTATTATGAAAATTACTTACATTTCAATAAAGCATTTCAATATGAAAATTACTTACATTTCAAAAATTATATATTGAAGAAAGGTTGAAATATCACTATTTAAACTACATTGAAATCAAGTTAGCAATTTCTGAAATTAACTTGTATAAACACAGATAATATATTTAAAAATGACTATTTTTGTGTTTATAACATTAATAAACACCCCTATAATATTTTTAAAAGTATATCTTCCATGTACAGACAGTGAACAGTTACAGATTTATTATAACATAGAATTATTTAAATTATTACACAATAAGTAGCAATAAGGCTTTTAAGTACTTCTCAAATTTATGTATTATACAATACTAACTAGTTGAACTTCAAATAATAAAATTCATATTATGGTCATGCTAGTTAGAATACTTTGAACTAGTAAATATGTCAATATTATCATATTTGCATTGTTGCAAATGAAATTGTCATGATTGGAAGGAATCCTACAATGACCTTCAACAGTAATTCAAAGTATGTTTTAGAATCTCATGAGTTATTTTGTGTTTGTATAGAAAGTAATAACAATTCAGTAAAATGAAAAAAATATTACTAATGAATAAATAGTATGGAATGAGGTATGTCGTGGTGCAGGGGCACAAGTATGTGACTAAACACAATAAGTTGTGATTTGGAATACCCACTTGAGGAGGTGAAATATTTAGACTATCAAATAAAATATTTAATATTTTCATTTCTTTGCTCTGGTGACAAGGCAAAGCAGCATTGAGTTCCGCTATCCAACACACAGTCAACTCAATTACCTTCTGCCTACCCTGCCATGTGATCCCTCACAGCATGAAGTTAAATTAGTATAGAATGAGCCAAGCAGACATGTGTAACATAGTATTACTCAAGGTCAACCATATTTATTTATGGTAGTAAACATAAACAGTAAAATTGAGAATGCTTTACAGAATAAGATAATTGGTAAATAAATATATTTTAAGAAATGTATCATATCATAATAAAGTTAGGATTATTTATATATTTATATACAATATGAATCCCAAAAGGGTTATGTTAGAAATATATTCTATAGTAATACAAACATGAAGTTATAAAACTTTTAGCCTGGATGTTACAATATTTACTTGTGTAAAATTATATATTTATTTATATGAATAAATAAATAAAGATATTGAAGTTATTACGTTTGTATATAAGATAAATGACTAAAGTCATTTAAAAACTAATTAATTTAATTACTTGGATCATAAAAATTAGCTTAAATAGTTCTTTGTAACATCAAATTACACATAAATATGTCATATTGCATAATAAAGTGAATAATTTACATATATTCCAAAAGCAAAATGGAATATTAAAGTTGGTAATTTAACTTTGTGAGTTATCCTTCACAATTTACTTAAAGTAAATAGGAAAAAAAGTGCTTAACATTTGCAATTCTTCACATATGCAGGAAAAAGACAGATAAAACTAAAGTATCAAGACAAGATCTCTGGTTTTGCAAAAAATTAGAAACAATGTGTTGATGAGCAGAACTTACTTCTTCCCAATGTGGTTAAATGAATATAGTTTCCTCAAAATTAGCCAAAGATATTGTTTTAAAGCAAGTAGTTTGATATAAAAAGGGATCTAGTATTACATACTGCTTTTATCAGGATTCACCACTTTCTACTTAAAGCATTACAGGTGGAGGTACTCAACAATTTGCCTTTTTGACAAAGCAAGGAAACAAAAATATAAAATATTGAAATTCCTTGAGCGGGAGTCAAACCTAGCCTAGACTTGTCTAAATAAATTACAATGTCTTTTGATTTAATTTAAACTATCACATTCCATAGTAATGAAAGAATCATATCTCACATATTATGTTTCATGTTTATACAAGTTTGCATTAGCACAATTGCTTGTAAGCAACTAATCAAAAATATTTAGTGATTCAATTAACATATTGTTTGTTCTAATCATTATATTGAGGATAATTTAACTTTAGTAAGCAATATGGCGTATGATTTTTTTTTGTGTAATACAACTAGATTTAAAGATTTTATATCTTTGTAATTGTTTTATTATGTCTCATTTTACAGTAGAATGATTTAAAGTTTTTAACTAAGAAAGGTATCACGGTATACAGTTTATCTTTGGTACATATATTACTATAGAATATTTTATACTTATAAAAATGACTTCCAGATCAACTTAACATATTATACAAAGATTTGTCCCAAAATTTATATCTCCATTATGTAAAATATGTGACAAAGGTAATTAATGATTTTTGTTTTGGTTTCACACTGTACCTATATATGTAGTAGATTAGGTAAAGAAAATATAATGTTGAAACACCACTTTTGAGTGATAAATGGTGTAACTCAATGAACTCTATCTTCTAATTTGAGGGAAGGAATAAATAATAGTAATACCCACAAGTGGGAATTGATCGCACTGCTTCATTGTGTATGCATATCAAAGTCAGTGCTGCTCCACTAAAATGCTCTAATTTATAGTATTAAAAAAATACTCACTTGTGGAGGTGGAGAGGGGGCGCGTGGCGGGTGTGCAGTAGGTTGGGCAGGGCGCGACGGTGGCCTTGACGGCTTGTTATCTGATAAACCTTTGATTTGAAGAGACTCTGCGGCTTTCAATAATGCAGCCAGCTGGTCTTGAGATATGTTCACTTCACCACGGTACATATAGTCCATCATGGCTCTTAGTTCAGCATATTTTACATCTTTTAATATAATTATAGGATGTTTGTCATATTGTTGTGATAGTACACTCTGTAACAATTATTATGTTTATTGTTTATATAATGTATTCCAGTTCTTTTTTAATTTTATTTACTATTTTTTGTTAAAATGCCTATCATTGTACAAATCAAGTTAATAACAGATAATTAGGGTACAATTAAGGAATCAATTACTTGTGACATTGTAATTAAGTGTAATGTTTGAATTTGTAATAGTTTTTTAAAACGAGTATTTAGAAAAGTAGTAGCAACAACTTTCAATTGCCAACTCATCTATACATTAATCTAAACTAATTGCAAACATATGAAAGCTAGAACGAAACAACTGGAATGTTTATTAGAGCAAAACTGTGCCTGCAACTAAGTTATACGCGATACCAATTGACCTAGATAACGTTAACATCGTACCAACCTCGAAATAGGGACTGCACGCAGACAAAACTACTTTATGAGCCTTGAGCGTCTGCCCCTCGGCAGCCAGAGTGCAGTCCACGTGAATGCCCTTCTCCAGCAGTGTGTCGAACACAGAGACCAGCGTCGACTGGTGGTTGTTCCACCGCAGGCAGAACTGCTGGTCGTCGTCCATGGTGTCTCGTGCCACGCGCCGCGCCCTTCGTCCTACGACACCCAACACTTAATTGACACTAGCTATCTACGTACAAATTATACGCTCCACTCTAAACACCACGCAGTAATTAGGCCATTGCGAAAACTTTACTAGGACCACTTAAATGTTACATTAGATGCGTTTGTCGCGATATAAAGCAAATTATCTCACCGATCTACTTCATATGATGAGATCACGCCTCAACTTAACTAAATTAACTTTACGGACCACATACGAGTCGTCGTAAGCGACGCGGCACAAAGAAAATGGCCGCTTTTCCAGCGCGACAAAAAATAAAATGGCGACGAAAATTCTAAGTTTTACTATTTTCTGGCCAAAGTATTCGCGACACATTAACTAAATCAACATAAATGTACACACGATACTCGTGAAACTTCAGAAAAGTTTCAAACTCGCTAAAAACTTTTTGAAACTTTACTTCGAAAGTTCAAAAGTGGAAATTTTCAAGAGAAAAGTCGTAAGAGCAAGGTAAGCACTTGTCGGATTCATTGTGGTTAACAAAACTTCGTTGGCACTTACCTCGACTATATCATTCACTATATAATAGACAATTAAAAGTGTTGTATCTTCTCAATGTAAATGCGACACAGTTGTTTTATAATGAACACATTTGCTTTGCACACCCGCCAGCTTTCTTACAATGAAAATACTAAACTATGCTATGTTGCAAGTTTAGCGAAGCGAAAGGCACCTCTACTAAAACCCAAACGAAGTACAAGTTGGAAGCGAGCAAACGAATGACCCAAAATAAGCTCTAATAATGTTGCCATTGTCAATAATAAAGAAAGCTTGTAAAACGTTTATTTATTAAATATTACACTATCTACTCTATTTCCTCGTAAAAAGAAATTTTAACAACATATAAATTTTAATATATTTATATATTTTATCAATTTTACTCGTATATCGTAATATAAATGAATGTAAATACTGTAATCTATTCTATAGAACTATTCAATTAGTTCAGCCTTGACCTACTTTTATATGAAATCGTCTCGTGATTTATGTCACTTAGTAATAATTATATCCAAAGATGTGGAATTACTGAATAATTTTCAATAATTTCATTGCCGAACCTTAATAAAATTCCTTCTGTTTCGTTTAATCTTAAATAACAATCTTTTAAGTTTTCTAGGCAAAGTGGCGCCATCTACCACGTGGCATTTAATTTCAATCAAACTATTAACAAAGTAGTAAACAACTGAACTTGCAGACGCTTATAAATATTTGAACTACATATTTTGAATGATAATTGTATTACAATAGGCATTATTTCTATCTCTTTTATATGATATAGAAACGGTTGATTTAAAATGACCACGCGATTACTGCTGTTAGCCTAATCGACACGACGGATATCGTATTAACGTTGCTATAGTATCGTACATACTTACTATTTGGTTCTGATTGAGCTCACTGCGCTAAAGTTTGCATTGCGTAATATTTTGTGTCTGCAAGTAATGTTACAAATATGCAACGAGTTAGAAAGTACATCGTCTAGAAATTACTTATCTAGTATATTGTACTGTAAATAAATTAATATAATTTTATTCTTGAATAAATACGTCTTAATTGTGTTATTTTACATAAAAATAATGACTAGATATAGTTTGTTTTATGTTATGAATTTAAACGTATTTCAGCAATATTTAGTCCGTTGGTCCAAAAAGTTAAAGCTTAGTTCAAAAAGTAATCTAAAGTAATTTTCGGGCTTTTGTGTGCAACGTGAACAAAATATTTAGAGCAAATCTTATTTAGTTCCATTTTTGCGCAATGTGACAAAGTGCAAGCCGTTGTACTGTGTTCGATTATCAGTCGAAAGATTTTTTTTATTATTGTATCAATTTTATATTATATATTATATATTCATTAACTATATTTTTTATGACTGTCCGACGTTTTCTCCATCATTTGTGGGCTGATTTAAATTCCTTTCATTCCATTTGATTCTGGTCCAATCACCACCAAGTCAAATACCCTTTAACTTTATAGGCACGACACAACTCCTCAACGATTAGGAGTTAGGGGATAAGTATTATAGGGATAATTAACTTTTGAGTAAACTGATGATTGTAAGTATATTCTCTCAACTGCTAATGTTTAAATTTTGTATACATTGACCATATTATGTGGGCACCGATGAAGATGTAAAAATTAATATAAGTAATTTTAATTTAAATACCGACTTCAGGTCGTGCGTCAGGACTTCAGGTAAACGTTCAACTTTTGTAAATATCTAATTAATTAAAAATATATCTAGAAAGACGATGATACGAAATAAACCAACATTATTTATTTTTTTATCAAGTAATTGTAAAAGCCAATGTAAATAACTTTAAAAATAACAGATTTAATATGTGTATACATACTTTCACTTATTATTTGCTTTTCTATAAAATAAAAAAAAATATTATTCTCTATAGGTAATTATGGTAACAATTTTTATCCTAGATTTCTTTCGTCTGTAATTATTTATTTACCTTAATGTTAGTTAACACAAAATGTTTCTAAATAATAACGGAAAGTGGAGAATGACATTGTGTTAACATTCCTATGTCTACATAAATAAAATAAATAAAAATATTTTTTTTTATTAATAGTGATAGGATATGATAGTGAGGCCTGTCGTGGCGCAGCGGCACAAGCGAGTGACTGTAACCGACAGGTTCTGGGTTCGATCCCCGGTCGGGGATGAAATATTTAATATTTTCAATTCAATTTATTTTCAATTTTTCGCTCTGGTAATAAGGCAAAGCGCGGCGTTGAGTTCCGCCACTCAACGGGAACGGAAGTGGAACTAAGTGTCTTAACTCTAGGTTCCCGGGTTCCCTCTGCCTACCCTGCCTAGTGCGGGATACAGCGTGAAGCTGAGAGAGTGAGAGAGAAATGATAGTTGAGGTCGACAAAGGCAATTTTAGTTCGAAACTCTATTGTAGACAGACATCTGTCTGTTTAACTAATATGATAAGCGTAAAGCTGTACAGAGTTGCCGCTATAACAGACTACAGCTCATAAGGCACTTATTACGACGTACCAATGTAAATAATAAATACTTTAACCTTCAGTCCTAACTGTTTTTAATAATAATAATCAATAACTTTACAGTTTAAAAAATACTATGCCAGTAAAATAATTTATTTTATCCGCAAGTTAGCTAGTATAAAAATATCTTAGTTATTTTAAGTAATATGTCACCTAATTAATATTTTGTTATACTCAAACTCACATATAGAACGTAAAAAACATAAGTAGCATTAAGATTAGAAAACGACGAAACTTAACGGCGCACTCTGTCTAGAAAGGATATGAAATTTGTTCCCTCAATTGAGAATCGAACGCACAACCATCACATTTGCAGTCAGGCTCTATACCACTATCTACATTATTATATTTTTCTTTGTATTTAAAATTGGCGTGTTTACAATTTTTAAGGTATTGGGTTGCATAATTCTCATTGCTGCGTATTTTAGGGAGTCATTAAAACTATCAGATGTTGTGATGATGTCAGGATCACGTCATCATTCGTCGCCATTTTGTTATTATTTATAAACAAGCAGCAATGATTTTTTAACGATACCAATGATATTCTAGCTATACAATGTAATCCGCACTTGGAACCCACAACTTGTCGCGTGTAGTACCACGCTATCTATTAAATAAAGATTTATGATACCGCTGAACAGCTTAGCTTATTTAAAAAATATATAAAAAATGGAATCGTTTACGCGGGTACAAATCTCGCTATGTTCGATTTTTTATACGTTTTTTTGGGTAACATGCAGCGTTAGGATTTCGTTCCTCACGCCCCGCCTTAAAGCTGAGTTTAATATTACCAGTTTATGAAGTGTAAATAATGTAAAACATAGATAATTATACTTATATAATACTTGTGAGATGACAACACTCATTGCTTTAGGATGCTATAGAGATAGATGATGTAAGATTTTGCTGTGCTTCAATGATCTATAAAACTGAAAATACTTACATACATATATTTTTTTTTACATACTCATAGTGGAGATTTTGCATATCAATATTTAAAGAAATTACGAATTTAAAATTCTAATTATGAGTGAAATAAATCCATGTATATTATATTATATATATTTATATTTCATATTTAATTTTTTTTATACGCTTGTTACAAGTTTATTTTGCATCTGTGTAGGGAGATGTTTACAAATTTCCGCTACCCAAAGACAATTGTTTAGAATTATCGTTTGGCAAAAGAGAATACTATTTATTAAATATTTTTTTCTATATTTGAAGTGTTATTCCACATTAAGAAAGAAAAAAAAATACTTAATTTATAAACGTATAAAAATTTGAACGAAGCAGGATTTGAACCCGCACCTCTTGGAAACCTCCCAATCCGTTCATTCCGTTCACCGACAATCCAAGTTTAGGAATGTCGGTGAACGGAAAGTACCTACTTAACTTACAAAAGATGGCAAAGTTGAGTTAGCGGGTGTTTCTCTCTTTAAATGAAATGAACTATTTACATCACTTTGAAATGTTATTTTTCTATTATACTCGTATAACTATTATACAATTTCTCTTTTCGGATTTTCTCTTCATTTGTATTGTAAGGTCTTAGTTTGTGCCAAACTTCATAACTTTAGGTCTACGGGAATTACATGGCATTTGATAACGCGGCTAGTTTTATACCAAATGCAGTAAAAACGATGTACAAATTGCTTGTATCTTTTGACTGCGTTGCCTTAGTGGTTTGATATTTTCTGTGCTCCACGGGAGCTCAAACTAAAATATTCGATTTTGATTCTAGCTAATAGATACCGACCACAAAATGGGGTCCGTTTTTACTTTTTCAGTTACCAAAAAAAATATGATTTCTGGTGCTAAGTTAAGACAATAATTTTTTTCTGTTACCTCACACCGGGGAAATTAAATTTCAAAATTAAATTTCCCCTATTGGGAATGGAACTCGTTGCACAGTTAGACGCTTTGTCGTTGCGCCACAATGATCTCATTTTTTTAAGACTGAAAATCCTTAAATATGTAAAGAACATATTTTTGATATGTATTTATTCTTTCAGTATACAATAAATGCGAAAAAAATGAAGTTTAGTATTTTGTATCCATGATTATAATTTGTTTCAGATTTTGTTACGTGAAGATTGGAAGTTTTTACAAGAAGATGATTACCTACTCATTGTCCAAGATGTTTCATATACAATTCCAAAAGTTTATAATTTACATTTAAACGATTTCTACTAAAACGCTTTTTTACTCTATACAAAAGTAAATGCAAAGTAAATTTTTAAATTTAGCAATTGTCTAAGCAAACTAAAAAAATAAAAATTTTTGTAATTCTTTAAAAACAGTTAAATAATAAATATCTTTTCATAAACTTTATTTGACACTTAATATAAGAAAAGCAAAAAAAAAACACATCCATTCAAATTTATTTGAAACATAAATTGCCATTGCCAAAGCCTAAATAAAAGTAACGTAACTTTCTTTCTACAAAGCTCGACTGAAATAACGTTTCCGGTTATATTTGGCGAGGGAGGAAGAAACAATGTAGCTTCGTTAAAAAAATCGATAGCATTAGTAACTTCGTACAAATGAATTATACGACTCCCGCCCGTCTGTGTGCGTCTCGGGCTGGTGTGCGAGAAACAAAAAAAAAAAAACAAATGAAATTCTTGTAATAAAAATCAATCGGAGCGGAGAGAAGGCGCCGCGCGGGGTGCCGGCCGGTCGGCGTCGACTGTCGAGGACGCCCAGCGCCCTCCCCCTGCACATCTACGCGCCGGAACCCAATGCATTTACATATACCCTCATTAAATCAAATTATTAAACCAAATCAAATTCCTCCTTAGCAAATGAGCTATCTGCGGATATTCGACGTTGAATGCAAATGGCAATTTATCCATCGCATCTGAGCGCTAGAGCAGAGCCGCGCCGCGTCGAGGCCGACCGGCGACCGGCGACCGTCGAGCGCGAGGGGCCGCGTGGCGTTTGTTTTTATTTCTTTGGCGCGGAAAAAAATGAGCACGCGCCCGCCCTGCACCTCCTCCACATGCGCCACGCAGCGACGCGCGGGAGGAGTGGAACGGGGACTGCCGGATTCACTTTCATTTGCGACATCCCAGCCTCCCCCGAAGGTCACGGTGCAGCGCGTGCCGTGGCCTGCCGCCGACTAGGTGAGTGCCGCCGCCGCCGCCGACACGTGACGGACAACGACGTCTAGATACTAGCGAACACTAAAAACTTTTGAATCTCATCCCGCGCCAACTTGCACGGCGCACGAACTTTTGACACCGCCGAAAGGAATGTTCCGCGCCCGGCGAGCTTTGTAATGTGCGAGGAAATAAACACAAATAAAAAAGCTCACGAGACGATGTGCCCTACGAGCTACGCTACTAACGAACGAAAGAGAGGGAATCAAGTTTGCACTCTTCGCCTGTGCACCAATCGAGAAAAAATTCAATAAAGCTCGCTTCCTTTTGTCTAATTGCCTATGTAAACCTACTTATAATATGACGACTGTTCAATCCCCGAGATGTTTGAGGAAAAAATGGGAAACTTGTTCCGTACTGCGAACGTTCACAATAGGTCTCTCTTATTGATACTGCAGTGCAAAATACACATAAGCTGTCTAAATATTTGTATGTAAGTGTATGGTAACTTGTAACGAAGTTTAAATAGAAATAACACTTTTAGGAAATGACTGGGACGGAAGCATTCCGAGTGAAGTGCGAGCCGCTGTCCGATGAGGAAGAGACAAGTTCACAGTTCACTAAAAGTTATTTTAATAAGGTATGTATGTATGTTTATTTACGTTAGCGTGTAGTATAGATATATTTTGTAATTACTTAAAGTGTTTTTCACAATGAATGGAGATAATTGTCTTCTTTAAATATTTGCTATTTATTTACTTTTAAAATTACGAGTATTTTGTTTATATAAGGGATATTTTAATGATGTAGCTTAAAAATTTTATGTTGCGTGTCAAAGAACTTCAAGTCGAATTTGGCGTAATGAAATTTTAATCTTTGCCTCTCTAAATATTTTTTAAATATTAGTCGATTTATCTTCAGTTAATTATAAAAAAAAAATAGTGATTGTAGTTTAATAAAAAAATATAAGTGTTTAATTATGAAAATGCTTGATAATTTTGATTCATTCACAAATTTTAATAATTTGTGTTAGTAAAGTCGTATATTTAGATAAATTTACGTAATAATTTTGGTATACAATTTTTCAATATGTCTTTTCAGTATATTATTATAGTAGGCAGAAGGAACCTAGTGGTTAAAGTTAACGGTTAGGATGTTTCTCACGTTCCGTGTAATATTTGAATCATTGGACACTTGTCACTTTGTCTGTCATTCCCCCGACTCAGAATGGAACCCGCTACCGTCGCGCTTACAGTCAGTCACAGATTTTCTATTCATAAATTATTGTGGACTTAATAATTTGATAAAAACAGATTTAATTATTTTACTAATTGTATTTGTTGTCTCTAATATTTTTATTTCATTGTTGTCAAGCGTGTGACTTTAGCCGACAATTTGTGGGTTCGATACCCACTCGAGGAAATGAAATATTTGATATTTTCAATGTAAATATTTTTTTTTTCATTTCTTCGCTCTCGTACAAGGCAAAACGCGGCGTTGAGTTCCGCTACTCAACACGCAATGCCTTAAATTCGGCGTAAAGTGGGGAACAGAAGTGGAAAGGAGTGTCTTAACACTAGGTTCCCAAGTTCCTTTTGCCTACCCTGCCATGTGCGGGATACGGCCTGAAGCTGAGAGTGAGTTCTGGCCCTTTTCGTGAGTAATTTATAAACTTCTTTCATCTCTTCCTAAGCTCTCAGCTGAATACGTCCCCATCAAATTGGAGCACATCTCGCAAGCTGATGAAAATGTTTCATCGAACCTTTTACATCACTTACAGGTAAGTACAAAAACTATTTTATGCTTTTTATTTTTATAGCGGGGTAGGCAAAGAGAACGGAGTGTCAGGACACTATGGTGTAAATTTCCTGCCTATATATTATACTTATAGTGTTTATTGAGTGGCGCAACTCAACGCCGTGCTTTGATCCCTCAAAAAACTTGACGAGTCCCATAAGTGGGAATTATCCCATATATCGTAAAAGCAATGTTAAGTTCTTTCTATAAAAAAAAAAAATAGTAATATCAAATTATGTTTTAGGTATACCCGTTCATAAAAATAAATAAAAAATATAAACAAACACATCTCCCGTACCAGTTTAGATGCAAGCGTATTGAATTTTGTATTTGTTTAACGAATTATATATAAAAAGTTTTTTTACGTAACCAAATTCGAATCTGCACTTCGAACAATAAAATTCCAAACATTAACTGAGCATGCTCACCGCGTATTAAGAGAGCTGGGCGCGTTAAATGTTGTTTGTTTACAAGTAAATGACAGTTTACTTTTCTTAACACATATTATTTTCTTAACATATTTTTTTGTCCGTGATATTCTGATTTATATAAATCTTTGTTATACTAAAGTTTTATCTAAGGCATTAGAATAAAATAAAACTAATATCTACCGTCCCCGTAAGAACACTTTGATTCCCGATTTTCATTTACACTTGGGACATTGCATGTTCAGTGGCGGAACTAAACGCCGTTCGTTACTATAGTGAAGAAATGAATGACAACACACATGGGCAGACTCGACCGGGTTATTACCACCCTCGGCCACTGCGTTTCGCATTGTTATTCTTTGTTATATAAGTTCCTAATAAATATTTTTTACTAAACTTAAACTTTTAAAAAGCGTATAAAAATTTTGAACGAAGCAGGATTTGAACCCGCGCCTCTGGAATACCGTTCCAGCGCTCTGACCAACTAAGCCATTCGTTCTCACCAAGCTCCGTCGAAATTCTTACACACTTGTTACAACTTATTTATGTTGTTAGCATCCCTGTAGGGATTTTTTTACAAATTTCCGCTACACAAAGACAACTCGTAAGAATTATCGTTTGGCAAGAGAGAATATTATTTATTTTAATATTTTTACTATGTTTTTTTAAAGTGTAATTCCACATTTAGGACAGAAAATACTAAACTTAAATTTTTAAAATAATTCTTAGATACAAATAGATGGAATGTTCTTTGTTACTACAACATTGTACTTGTAACCACACTCGTAGAGTAATTGACGCTTAGGCTGCGGATGTCGATCGTAAATTGTAATCATATATGTTTGCTGAACTAAAAACGCTATAAGTATATACTGAAGTTATAGAGGATTTAGATATGTCGAATATGTGTGCTAAAATTATATGTGTTTTATACACTTATAAAATGTTATCGATAATTGCCTCGGAGACTTAAAATACGATGGAAGGCTCTAGACGACTGCAACGTTTCATCCGTCACGATGTGCACAATACGAGTGCGCACTGTCAGGGGAGTGTCATGTCCCCCCGAGGCTACGCGCACCAGAGCATCCCCGCTGGTGTGATAAGAGGAGACGAATACGTTGGGGACCGTCACCCAATACGCCATGTCTGGTACGGCCGGTATGTGCCGGTATCCTCAGCTTTACGAAATCGAGGAGTTTTGGGAGAGTGTCAGGGACGTTCTCGGTAGTGTAAGAGGGAATGAATCACTTATCATATGTGGTGATTTGAACGGATGGTTTGGAACTGCGTGTACTGGCTACGTAGGAGTACTAGGAGAGTATGGTGAGAAGAGAATGAATAGGACTGGAAAGCATATATTGCAAATTTGCAGGGAAAGAAATTTGTATGTGGCAAGCACGATGTTTCACTACAAACAAATACACATATACACATGAGAGTGAACGGAAAGAAAAAGTATGATTGATGTATTCCTAGTTCGTCGACGTATTGGACGCCAAGTTATGGTCACGCGACTGAGCGGTTAGGGGTGCTGAACTGGGAACAGACAAGACTAATTGTAGCTAGAATAGGGAATCAGTTCGCAGGCTCGCATAGCCGCACCGGTTGGCCAAGCTTGGCGCCAAATTATCGCATAAAAAGCTGGAAGCTTCAAGATCCACCAATAGAGAGAAATATTTCCAAAAGTTTCCAAGAAGTTACATTGTTGATCTGGAAATGGAGACGGCGAAAAGTCAGCATGGCTGCGACATTGGCCGTACACAATGCAGTATTGGTACTATTGGTAGCTGTTATACGAAACGATGTGAAATCATGTGGATTCAAGATCACTTGTGTATACTTGTATGGGATCACATGCGTGTATGTAAGATCATATGTGGGGATATGAGGTCACATATGTGAACAAGGGTACATATGTATGGACGTGAGGTCATACGTGTGCACGTGTGATCTCATATGTGGTTTCAAGATCATATATGTGAATGTGAGATCACATGTGTGGATGTAGGATTGATATCATGAGATTGTAAGATCACAAAAAAAAAATTATCTATTTTATATATTTTGGTTTTATAGAAATATTAAAAAAAAAACGTCTGTTGAGTTTTTTTGCCAGCTCTTCTCAGCAGAATCTGTCCGTCGAGACACAGGACATATGTCAAAATTTTATACATACACTTGTATGATAGATGCCAAATGCTCATTATGAAGAACAAATTTTTATTAAGGTGACGTTTCATTATTTATTATAGTTTAACTGGACTACTACGGCTTACGTTAGGTGTGGTAGTTTTCGAAATCTAATTTAGCCTAGGAATAAAAGCTTCACAACAAAACACAGCTAAAAAATTCAACAATTCTAAGATTTGCTCAAATTACTCAACTCAAAATGTATTACACATTTTATTTTACCTACGAGAGTTACAGAGACTGTAAAGATAGATAAATATATATTTTTTTCACACTGTATCTCGCTTATATTGTAAGTGGCGGAGGGAACATAGGAACACAGCATTATGACACTCGGTTCCGTTTTAAATTGAGGCACAGCGTGCCGAACTCAATGCCGCGGTTTGCCTTGTTACCATAATGAAGAAATCAAAAAACATTAAATATTTAATTTTAACATATTCAATATTTTTTTTCCTCGAGTGGGGATCGAACCCACAACCTATAGCGTATACGGTCGCACGCTTATGCCGCTGTGCCACGACAGGCCGAGGCCTCAATTTAATATACTATATTTATATGTTATGAATGTGTGATTAATAGATACTTATACATATGTGATTAATAGATACCTACTTGAAGAATAGATAGGTACTTGAACGAATTTGGATGAAAATTTTCAGTAAATATACACATTTAATGTGAAGATTTTGTATTATTTGGCTATATTATATTAGAAAAAACTGACGAAAAGTCTGACGAGCTTGGGCTACTTATAAAATATAAAAATATTCTATGCAGCATGGATTGGAGGAGCTCGCACCCGCGCCCGCCGGCCCCGCCGCCACGCCCGTGCGGGAGCAGCTGTCAGCGCCCTACGAAACCTCACTCGCTACGCTCGAGCCTGCGCTGGATCATCATGTGGTAAAACATTGTTTTGACTTACGATATACTTGGGGAATAACCCTAATGGAAATGAAGGAATAAGGACAATTTTCATAAGGAAATGGACATATTAAATATTGCATTGTTCCGAGTGGGACCTCGAATGCACAATCATCGCCTTTACAATTGCACGCTTGTGCCTCTGCGCTATAGCGCAGCAGTATGATAAAGAATTTTAAATTAGCTGTTTATTTCTTCCACCGTCTATATCTATTGGATTATTATTTAGTTTATATTGAATTTAACTATAAAATGAATTGACAAATCATAATTTTTTATAACTGAAAAACACAAATAGCTTATGGCTCGATTCTTATCATAGCATAATCATAACTTATCGTGATTCTGTTAACTGATTCTAAAAGTAAGGAGGTTATCAGTTATATTAGTCAGTATGTATGTGAAACTGTGAACTTTGGCTATATCCTTGTTCACTAATTACTCTTATAATATCGAGTGGTCTTTTATGATTTGTGATAAATTCTAAATAAAGGAACTGATCAAATTTTATCAAAATTAGTTTCTTTCTAGATGCATCGTGATTTATTATATAGGTTTCTAAGATGATAGGTAATGTCTGGTATAAGTCTAAATTTATTTTAATTTATTTTTATTGTATTGCCTAACTCCCTACCTACAATAATATTGAGACATAGTAATAAACCTTTTTATTCATTTTTTTTTTATTTTTAATTTTAAAATTATTTTTATTTCAGAATTACAGGTAAAGGTAATGCAATTGTGTTACGAGCAAGTTACAAAATATTATTTTTTTCGTCCTGCTGTATTATTAGTTTTCATCATATTACAATTCTTGGTTTATAATGAGCCCGTCTTGGTGCAGTGGCATAGCGTCTGACTATAAACGCGAAGGTTATGGATTCATTTAGTGCTTATACAACTACTTTACTTAGTTTTCCATTTAAGTTATTATATAATATTTAGAATCTACAATTTCTAGGGAACCTCTCTCATTAGTCGACATATGGAAATGATGAACGAAGTGGCCGACTCGTCGGAATTTGTGCCGCTGATGATCAAAGACGAGCCGAGCTCTGAAGGCGGTGAGTCTATATTATAGTTTTGTATATTTATATATTACTAGGTCAAGTCTGTAATATAGAGAATGGACTTAAAATTAAACAAAGGTAAATTATACTCAACGAATAACAACATTGCAACATTGTTACCGGAAGTAAATTGCTTAATATCTTGTCGTTTTGAATCCAATAATTTAACTGTCATCAAAAGTTAATAGTCTTTTTACTCACTCACTCAGCTTCACGCTGTATCCCGCACTAGGCAGGGTAGGCAGAGGGAACCCGGGAACCTAGTGTAAAAACACTCCGTTCCACTTCCGTTACCCACTTTCCGCCGAATTTGAGGCATTGCGTGTTGAGTAGCGGAACTCAACGCCGCGCTTTGCCTTATTATCGGAGCGAAGAAAAGAAACATTAAATATTTAAACTGAAAATATCAAATATTTCATTTCCTCGACTGGGGATCGAACCCAGAACCTGTCGGTTACAGTCACACTCTTGTGTCGCTGCGCCACGACAGGCCTCAATAGTCTTTTTTTATTCTTTTATTAACTACAATGTGTAAACTCTTGTGGTTGACAACTGATCTATCATTAGAATATGGTTTAAAAAAAATGAAAAATGTTCAAGAAAGTAGTTTATCATATTGTCCATATTTGAGGTACACGTAAGTAAACTATCTATATTGATTTCCTAAAAAAGTTCAATTTAAATTAAACTTTTAACGACTTTCTTGTTCGAAGAACTTTAGATTTTCCTTAATTTTAATATGTAAGACCGTTATTTTTTATTACGATAACAAATTTACATGTTGCTACAAATCCAACATTAATTTAATGTGCTCCTTATCCAAAAAGCTTGCGTATAAAATACAACATTTAAATATGTATTAACATTGTGTGGAGAGTAACTGTCAGATGGACAGTTGACACCACCACAAAAGCCGGCTATGCCTTAATTAATACCAAAAGCTATAACTACTATACACAGAATAAGTGTCCATGGTACATTAATCCATACCTTCACCAGAACAACCACACTTAAGTAGTGACGATACAGACTCCAACGGACCGACACAAGAAACGTTCAGCAGATCGAGTCCCAAGAGCTGGACTCAACAAGACATGGAGAAAGCTCTGGAAGCTTTGAGAAAACATCATATGAGTTTAACTAAGGTGGACTATGTTTTTATTATTAAGTTATAAATATTTTGTTTTGATAGACGTCGTTATTGGTAAAAGTAATGAGTGAGACAATATCAGTCATTCAGTGAAATTATATTTTTTTAATTTTTTATTTTTACGCTATATCACAGCAGAATGCTGCAGATTACATATAGACCACTAAGGGAAATCCACAGTTAAAATAGTTTTCGTTCCTGTTAAGACATTCCCGTTGACTCTTTTCTGCCAAATTGCCGGGTTTTGGCATCATTCCCATAATATGAATTAAATATTTGCTTTTCTCGGGTGAGAATCGAGCCTCGATCTCGCTTAGAGTACGCACGCTTGCTTATCCCTGCACCATAAGATACCTTTAATTGATGAATTCTATCAATAAACTACTAAAATATTTATTTCTTTTCCTTATCTATAGCTCCTTCTCCCTCCCCTCTGTAAGACAAAGCATAGCGATAGATTCTGGTATGGTACGCATGCGTCGAAGTAGGCTGAAGAAAGGAGTTTCTTTACTCTCTTCACTTATCTTTAACTACCCTTCTATATCCTATGTGAGAAAGCAAAAATATTTTATTCTTATAAATATGTGGAAATATATTGCAGACTACTTAAAAGATTTTCAAGTTTCTTTAGTTACACCAATGATAGATTTTTTATACTTTTGTATAAATATTATTATAATTGTAGGCATCAGCGACCTATGGTATCCCATCAACTACCCTATGGCAAAGGGCACATAGGCTCGGTATAGATACTCCCAAAAAGGAAGGGGCTTCAAAGTCGTGGAGCGAAGCGGATTTGAAAGGAGCTTTACACGCGTTGCGAGCCGGTGCTATATCTGCTAATAAGGCTAGCAAGGCTTATGGTAAGATATTATGAAATTATAAAAATACAAAATATGAAATACAGTAATTCATTTATTGATACCGTGTATATATATAAGAAAGTGTGTATATTACTGTTATCCCGGAATATATATACCCGGAAACTTTCTGCCACCTGGGATCTACTCATAAAAAAATTAAGTGTCATTCTCATCACACTAGAGGGCAAGATACAGTCAGCTCAATTTGCGATAATTCAGGGCAGTTGCGAGGCCAAAGCCCGGCGTTGAGTTCCGTCACTCAACACGCAACGCCTCAATTTCGGCGGAAAGTGGGTAATAGAAATGAAAGGGAGTGTCTTAACACTAGGTTCCCAAGTTCCCTCTGCGTATCCTGCCATGTGCGGGATACAGCGTAAAGCTGGAAAAAAGGAGCAGGGCCATCAAGAAGTCATTGATGGTGGTTTGATATAATAATTATGTCAACTGACAGACGGATATCACCTCAGTCTAGCTGTGACCACGGACTACTACTTTGCTGTAAGTGTTCGGACGTCGAGTTTCCAAAAAAAAACAAAAATAAATATACTCGATTAATCCGGTTAAATTTATTTTAATCAATAGAATTTTCAAAAATATATAAAAAATATGTTTAGGTCATTGATACAGGACCAAGTAACTAGCAATATTGGCTGTCTAACATTGCGCAGGTATCCCATCCAGCACTCTATACAAGATAGCTCGCCGCGAGGGCATCCGGCTGGCGGCGCCGTTTAACGCCGCGCCCACCGCCTGGCGCCGCGCCGACCTCGAGCGCGCGCTGCACGCCATCCGCGCCGGCGACGTGTCCGTGCAGCGCGCCGCGCACCTCTACGGGATACCTACTGGTAACTGATGATCTCCTGGTACTAGTTTATATATCTAGTAATAACTTTTCCGGAATTTGAACAACTTGGGGGAATAAAATAATTAAAAGTAAAAAACATGTATTAATTTAATGTTTTTCATGTTTTTGCTCTGGTCCCAAGTCTAGCAAGCCAGGCAAAGATCGGCGTTGAGTGGCGGACTCAACACGCAATGCCTCAAATTCGGAGGACAGCGAAGAATAAATCGGAGTATTTTGAATACTAGGTTCCTAAGTTCCCAAGTTCCTTTTGCCTACCTCACCATGTGAGGGATGTCAAGCTTGAAATTAAATGTAGCGATCTATAGTTAACTTCAGGTGGGCCACGACTTGTCGACTTTACTGTAGTTCTAATACATATCACTGTGTTAATATTATGCGAAGAGCAGCTAAACAAGTGGCAGGTATTTTTTTTTCTAGCTTCACGCTGTATCCCGCACGAGGCAGGGTAGGCAGAGGGCACCCGGGAACCTAGAGTTAAGACACTCCGTTCCACTTCCGTTCCCCACTTTCCGCAGAATTTGAGGCATTGTGTGTTGAGTGGCGGAACACAACGCCGCGCTTTGCCAGAGCGAAGAAATGAAACATTAAATATTTAGATTGAAAATATTAAATATTTCATTTTCTCGACTGGGGACCGAACCCAGAACCTGTCGGTTACAGTCACACGCTTGTGCCACTGCGCCACGACAGACCTCAAGTAATTTATTATGTATATATCCTCTTAACTTCTGTAGTCCTAGTACATCTTGCTCTACATACTAGCTGTAGTACATAGTAGGTTAGAGTCGTATATCAATAAATCTAGTGGTACTCTTTCTTATATTATTATGTACTGCTTCAGTATGTTTACTTTTCTCCCTGTTACTATTGAAGTCTGAGTAATACCAGGCGAGCAACAAGCACCAAGAGTAGATTTTTCACATTTCTAAATAGCACTATATATATTACAGGTACTCTATATGGCAGGTGTAAGCGAGAAGGTATAGAGCTGTCCCGCTCTAACCCAACGCCGTGGTCGGAAGACGCCATGGAAGAAGCACTTGAGGCTGTTAGGTTAGTTATAATACTTTAAGATAGTTAATTTATTATTTAATGAAAATACGATGCATTACATTTGCAAATTATATACACTAATTTAATGCAACTTACTACTTTAGAAACGTATAAAAAATTTAATGTAGCGGGACTTGAACCCGCGTCTCTTAGAAACGCTCTGACCAACTAAACCATACGTTCTCATCCCTCGAAATTCTTATATATTATTTATTATCTTATATAAAAATTTAGAAAAATTTCTCTGCCTACGTTCACTTATTTATACGTTTTTAAATTAGTATTTTTGTATCCGAAGTGTGGAATAACACTTTATATAGTAAAAACATTTAATGCAACTTTACTTGAAATTGTATGATCAGATAATATTATATTTTTGGTAAGACTGTAGCAATTTTCGAGATATATATTTAGAATGCATAAGATTTCCCAATTGGGCATCGAACCCCAACAAACCACCAATAATATTTCAATTTCAGCCAATTGCATCATTATGTCGTAAAATATTTTATAACAAAAAATTGATATATGTTTTTATAATTAATAAATATTGTTTTTTTTTTCAGGATTGGTCAAATGTCAATAAATCAAGCGGCCATTCACTATAATTTACCATATTCTTCATTGTACGGTCGATTCAAGAGATGCAAATTTCAACCTGTTCAGGTAAATATAACAACATTTTGTAAGCAATTATAATTTTAATTCTATTTTCTAGCTATACTTTTACAAGTACGACATATTTTGTTCTATGTAATAAATAATATTATATATTTTTTTGTTATCTTCAATTAAATAAAAATATCGATATTTTTATGATAGCTACATTATTGCTAATCACATGTTAGTGTTAAAAATATTAGTTATATAAATTGATAATGTTTTAATATATTGTTACAAAATAGGAATGGGGAATATTCTACTTACATTTTTAATATAACTGTTGCAATAAAAACAATTACTTCCAGAACCAGCCACCAACCCCAACAGACGCTGAACCCCGTGAAGGCTCCGATCCAAATGACACCAGCGACCCAACAGACCCCTACCCACAATATGGGGCTGTGGACCCTCACGCGCAAACACACGTCACTAACATGTACCCACATGCACCTATGTCCTACGAAAGTTACCCATACGCGATGTACTACACGCAGTGTGACGTCACTAGCTGAGGTCTGTCAAAAGATGCTCAGTGATGGGGCACTACGTTTGTTGTGACACTATTTAGTTTTGTGACACACTTTTGTTTAAGTATATTAATTTGAAAATTTCTTGTTGTACAATATTACTTACTATAAATGTAAAAGTTTGGGATGTTTGTTGTATTTTGATTCAAATTACTATATGGATTTGAATGAAACTTTACAATAATTTAGCTTATATATAAAAATAACAAATATTTAAATTAAGCGGGCGGAACCGCGTTTGAGTGTGGGCTACATTATAGTAATAAAATGTGAAGGTAGATGTATCAAATGTTAAACGTCCACACACTGCTATTAATTTATGTTTAATTACTAGCTTATTGAATATGTATTAACCAGTGATGCACACTTAACACATGCACCATGTATTCATATACATACACACACACATATACACACACACACACACACATATATGGTACAGATAATGGGATCTGTTTCATATGGTAGAAAATTGGAAAAAGTGTCTAGGCACATGGGATAGTATGAATATGGAATTTGTAAAAAGATTGAAGTTAAAAAATATATATTATTGGCGACTAATGTAGTTAAATATTGAAAATTTCAACTACTGGTGCAGTACAAAATAGGTAACATAACCTTAAACAATATGAGAGAGCATTCATTTCTTAATCATACTATATAAATATTTGGCGTTTATTTAAAAAATTAGTCTTACGCTAATATGGCAAATATTAAATGCATTTAGATAGACACTTTTTCATATATACAAATGATTTTCCTTACCTCTGTCTTCTATAGTATTAACACGCAGTGTGACGTCACTACTGTGTTTAATTGTCAAATAATAGGGATAAGATAGGGGCTGAGTTCTTTCGTGTCACTTTTTATTATTTTTTACTATATACGTATACTAGTTGTCGGTTCAACGTTAATTCGTTGAAATAAACTGTAATTTTGACAAAACAACAAAAAGTAGACTTAAATTTACTTATGGAATTTACTTATGGAATTTACAGCATTGCTAGATTTAGTTTCGGGAGGGATTAGGCATTAAAAAAGGAATTTCCTCGTTGGGACTGCCCTGGAAAGATCTATGAAATGCAAAACAGTCTATCCTGGTTTTGACTTTAAATTTTAGGCTAAAAATTGTGACTTTTCTCTAATACAAGTCTAACAAGTAGCAATGCTAGTTACTATTCACTTTCATTGAAGAAAATTTTATATTGACGCAAAAAATAGTAAAAAATGCAACTACAATACCCACCTATATTGTATATTAAATAAAATTGTGTTAAATTTCTTATATGTTAACCATTTATAGCTTAAATGTATGTATTAAACAAAATATTCTTTATTATAATATAACGGTTGTTGTCAGACGGTTAGTGATTTTACTCTACTCATTTTACATTTATTTGGTAGTGATATTAGTAACGTAGATATTGCTAGAAATTAACTGCCATATATTTATTTTAGACTTAAAAATTATATATTTAGATTTGTATAAGGATAATAATACTAAATGCATGATAATTTCACAGTAACGTTATGATCACATTGTTATTTTACGTACATATATAAAAATAACAGTTATAAAACACACACACACACACATATATATATATATATATATATATATATATATATATATATATATATATATATATATATATATATATATATATATATATATATATATATGTATATATATGACATGACTTCTTATAATATTTATTTATTAATTAAATATAAGCTATATAATTATTACTCGCTATACAAATAAACATGATTATTTATCTGTAATCCTTAAATAATTATAGTCTGTAGCTGTACGTATTTTAAATGGAGTTTACAATATTTTTAATATAAATCTGTCCATAACGATATACGTAAATATTAATGTGATAAGTAATTATGTAGTTATTATATATAGAAATGTTATGCCAATTAGCTCTCTCTTCTTTTAGGATTCGCAATATTTTTATTAAGTTTTAAATTCTAGTTAAGTGTCTTAGCGCTATATGTTCCGCATATGGCTGGGCAGGCAGACGGAATTTTGAAACCTTTTCCGTATACTTTTTTTTTTATTTTTACTATGTTTTAAAGTGTTATTCCACACTTAGGACAGAAAATACTAAACTTAAATTTAAAAAGCGTATAAAAATTTTGAACGAAGCAGGATTTGAACCCGCGCCTCTGGAATACCGTTCCAGCGCTCTGACCAACTAAGCCATTCGTTCAATTGGTCAGTCTTATTACTGACTGACTGTATTGGACAGCCTTAGTTGGTCAGAGCGCTGGAACGGTATTCCAGAGGCGCGGGTTCAAATCCTGCTTCGTTCAAAATTTTTATACGCTTTTTAAATTTAAGTTTAGTCTTTTCCGTATACATTCGTTATATTTTATGTTTTATATAACCCATTTTGTAATCGTAATGATACATAAAAAAAAATTATGATTTGATTTCTTTGTTAATTTAAATAAAATCGTTGCGTTTTCTACTATATATTATAATTATAGCAACTATTAGTTATTATTTATTTATGAATGTACTATGTAAACCTAAGCTTATTTATATATTAAACTGTTGGAAGTATAGGCTATCGGTAGTAGATGGCGCGTCTTTCTCATATAAAAGCGCCATCTAGATTGATCATAGAAATGTAGAACGTGAAATGTTTCATTTTATTTAATTAACACCCATACTTACGAACCCTAAATAATTGTGAAATATTTTTTTCTTATCTTTACGCAGTATCCCGCACATAGAGCCTATAGGCATCTGCCTATAGGCTCTATAGGTTCCATCTGGAACGTAGCGTTAACACACTTCGTTCAAGTCCACCAAGTAAAAGTTAAGTACATAGTTTTAATCAGAGTTAAATATTTCATTGACATCTCTAAGTGCGGTTATTAAATATTTATTTTAATTTAATTAATTATCATTGATTAATTATCTTTATGTACCTTTCAGAATGTTTGATACAAGTACATAACATATTTTTTTCCTCTACATACAGACAGACGTCCATAGAACTAGGTGTTTTTATAATTTATACGTTGGTGCCGGATGAACAATGTTCAAACTAGCAATAATATTGTACGTAAGTAGACGTTTAAATAAAAAAAATACAGACTGATTAATTCTATTATTTTCCTTTGTTTATTATCTGTATTTGAAAAATGAAATGAGAATTTGTTTATAATTTTTTTTATGCCTTAATGAAAAAGTACCTATCATCTTTCTTTGTCTCACGTGATTAGAGAAATATCAATACAAATAGAAATCGCACCATTAGACTAAAAGTTATCTAATATATGTTATGGTTTAGCATAAAACTTACTTTAATAATATGCTGTATTATTGAACTCTGATATGTGAGATTTAAAAAAAAATCATTTATTGTTTTTTTATTCAAGCATGTCCTAATACTGGGAATCCTTTTTCTATTTAAAATTGTAAGGGGATTCGTTGATTCAGAATGGCTCTTATCCCAAATAGACTTGACGACCACGACTCAGTGCCATCTAGACTACCTAGATCTAAGAATGCAACATTGTTTCATGAAAAATTATGTAAAACTAACCTTGGTTATAATGCACCTCTTAACAGAATTTTAAGAACATTTAAAGAATTGACCTCAAGTCATAATGTTGATATTTCTTTTGATTCCCTAAGTAAATTCAAGGAATCCATAAAACTTAAATTCTTGTAAATTCTAGTTTAATTCAATATTGTATTCTTTTTATGTTTTTTTTTTCTTCTCTCTTTAATTATTATTATTCGAAGTCTGATGTTGTCCTCTAAGAAGCAGCAGCAGCAGTGTTGCTTTAATTAGGGCATCATTTAGTACATGTTTTTTGTTTGTTATGTATATAAATTTTTATGTAAAAAGGTTATGTCCTGTTAGCAACCTAATAAATAAATAAATAAAAATAAATAAATGTTAATTTGTTCTGTATGTTAAATACTTATGCTATAATAATTATTTAACCATTTTTGTAATAATGAGAATAAAAAGGAAATGTTTAGGAAAATTAAACACATTTATGTTGATACATAAAAAAGTCACTTTATTTATCTACAGTTAGGATATAAAATAAATTACATAATGATTTATCGGCACCGGTGTCCGTGTATACATAAACAAACCACATCTCGTGATCACTTACACTTAGAGAGGCAGACAACGGCCGCTACGAACGGTACTACGTACAAAGTATGAAAATCACAAAATGCTTCACAATCAGTCGTTATTATATTAGAAAAGAAAATATTAATGAAGATAGTATCCATACATAGCGATCGTTCTCTAAAAGATATACAAAAAGGCTCGCGTTTAGTTACGCTTTAGTTTATACAATTCTACGCCACGAACACTACTACTAAGTAATAGATGGCAGTATTTGTTATTGCTACTCGACCAGAGATGGCGCTGACGCCACCCGATCGTCTACCGACTAAATACAATATAATGGCGCTTTACATTTGCAATTACAATTTACATAAAGTTTACGTGTCAATAGCTTATTATTTACAGGTGACTTAGATCAATTATATTTTTCTATGTAGAATTGGGATTTGTATCTGCGCACTGTCCACTGATCGGTAGGATGCGGTACGGCTGTATGACGAACGATGCTATCTCAAACTGTCTTCAAGAGAATTTTGATTCGACATAAAATTACAGTAGTAAGCTCTTTTGAAGACAATGCAAGTAGCAGCCACTAGATGAGTGATTGATGCGCACTTCTACTCTATTTATTCATTTCACTGTGACACAGTACTGGTTCTAATCATGTAATGCCACTTAATGTACACTTTCCGCCGAAACAAGGTCGCGAGTTCCCGGACCATTTAGCTCGTTTATCCGCGAACATTATTAGTTCGGGGACTACGATTACGTAAAACCCGCCATTAACGCTAGTGGCGCTCGCGCACGGCCTCCGGGAACGGCACGTGCGGACTCGGACTATGACGTGTGTATACCGGGGGACTAGACGGGCCCGTAGTCGGACAGCGGCTGGCCGGAGCGGGCGGAGGGCGCGGCGGCGGAGGGCGCGGTGGGGGGCGGCGCGGGGGCGGCGGCGGGCGGCGCGGGGGGCGCGGCCGGCCCCGCCCCGCGTCAGACGGCGCCCTTGACGAGCGCGCGGTGCGCGGGCGGCGGCGCGCGGCCCCCGCGCCACACGCGCCGCCACGACTCCAGCGTCTTGCCGGACCAGATCCACACGCCCGACGTGATGCCCACGGCCAGCGCCATGAAGTACTTGAGCATGAGCGCCGAGTACAGCGGCTCAGGCCCGCACGCCGCGCCGCACGCCACGCGCCGCAGCCAGCGCTCGCGCCCGCCCGCCTCGTACGCCAGGCAGCCGATCACCACGCCCGCCGGCACCGCGTACAGCACGCTGAACACGCCGATGCGGATCATCAGCTTCTCCAGCTTGTCGGCCTTGGAGCCGGCACCGATGCCGCCCTGCCGCTTGATCACCGACCGGATGCGGAACAGCGACACGAACCCGGCGAGCAGGAACGTCGCGCCGAGGGCGAAGTACACTATCAGCGGCGCCAGTACATACTTCTTGAGGTTCTCGGCAGAGGTGTTGCCCACGTAGCACACGCCAGCCACGGGGTCGCCATCCACGGCACCCGCCAGTAGCACGGCCACGGTCTTGGCTGCCGGCACCAGCCACGCCGCCAGGTGGTAGTACTGCGCGTGGCCCGCGATAGCCTCGTTGCCCCACTTCAGTCCCGCGGCCAGAAACCACGCGAACGAGAGCACCACCCACCAGATAGAGGAAGCCATGCCGAAAAAGTAAACGAGTATGAAGACCAGCGTGCACGCGCTAGGGCCGTTGGCAGAGGTCTTCAGCAGCGCACCGTCGCACGCCACCTCCTCGTGGCCGACGGCGAGGCGCGCCAGGTAGCCCAGCGCCACCATGAAGTAGCAGGCAGAGAGGTACACGATGGGGCGCTCTGGGTACTTAAAGCGCTGCGAGTCGATGAGGAAGGTGGTGAGCGTCATGAGCGTGGAGGCGGCGCACAGGCCGGCCCACAGCGCGACCCACACGGCCGCGAACTCCTTCTCCTCCCGCGTGAAGAAGGCCCCGCGGCACGGCAGCGCGCAGCCGGGTGCGGGCACGCCGGCCGCGCTGGCGTTGTGCGCGCGCACGCTCACGAGCGGCGGGCGGCACGCGCACGCGCATTCGTCGCCGGCCTCGCCCGGACTTGCAGGCGGGCCGCTTTCGCAGTTTTTTGGATCCTTACAGTCTTTTTTGTACGGTCGTCGCGGGGGCGGCCGCGGCGGCTCGGGCTCCTGGGCGCGATCGTTCTCCTCCATGCACAGGTGGTCGGGGTCTCCGAGGCGCGGCAGCTTCTCGCACGCCATGCGCTCGGGCCACTGGAAGCCGTATTTCTGCATGAGCGGGGCGCAGCCGGCCCGCGCGCGCTCGCACACGCTGCGACACGCCGGCAGCGGCTTCGCGTAGTCCTCTATACATATCGGCGTGTATACAGAGCACAGGAAAAACTTCAAGTCAGCTGAACATTTGATTTCGACGAGGGGCCAATATTGATGAACCTGGAAAAGGATAATAATCTGTTTTAAAAAAGAGTAAATACGATATTATTTTCAAAGTACGTAAATCATATGATGCAGTCTTAATTTAAATTAAAGCATAACAATATCAACAATACCTCTAGCCCGGCCTCCTCCTGCGTGTCGTGGTCCAGGGCGTTGGGGAAGGAGGTGAGGTTGTACCCGATGCCGCGGCACATGGGTATCGTGATCTCCTCGCATCGCGGCTGCAGCGCGCTCACCACCGTCGCCAGCGCCGCCAGCGCGCACGTTACTGTGCGCCACATTTTGCTTCACTACGCTAACCGCATCTGTAACAAATCAGCATAGAATTAAATAAAGTTACATAATTTAATAAAGTAACATGATGCCCTCAGGCGTAGCTTAAATTTTTCTCTAAGAAAGATATTATTTTTTTCTGAAAGAAAAAATTTAAGCTTTTCTGATAAAGAAAATATTGATATTCACTATAACTAATAGTGCTAAATAAAAAAATTATCACATTGAATGTAAGAACTACTATTTAGGCACTATGGCTAGCATAGTGATAATTCATAATATATTTTTAAGACAATCGTTTTTTTATTGTCATTTATAATTTATTTGAAAGAACACCACTCTGAATACTTGCGATGAATAACAAATTAGTTATAGGCAAAACGCTCTCAGCATTCATTGAAATCGCATGAATGCTGACAGCGTTTTGCGTTCTGCAATCGCAGATGGTTAAAGTAAAGTCGTAAAAAGTCTCAGATCACTTCGCTAAAATCCTTATTATATTATAGGAAAAGTATGAGAATGGCTGACGAAACGATTGTTGAACTGTTGGTCTCTCAGCTGGTTGCGTTATACAAAAATCTTACTTAGAACATATCACAATTCTAATACTAAAGGAGCGAGCACAGGCTCGAACATAAAGCTTGGCGGCATTTTTGTTTTTGTCTAGAACATCAAAAGTAACTGATGTAAAAAGGAAAAACCGGGGATAGCGTTTAAAAGTGGCAATTAGTGGCTGGAGCGAAAGCTTCGAGTTAGAATGTTATAAAATCGCTTCATTAGCATTCATTAGTCGGGTCGGCATTCGTACAACAAATACGTGAATCAGGAGCTGCCATTAATATTCCCGACCAAGGAAAATGGGAGAAATAATGAAAAGAGACCTCCTGAGAGGGCTTTGTTTGTCTTTTGTGATTGACGTCAAGTCGTTCTATACATAATTTAATAATGATGCCTTGTCTAGTTGGTCTAGGAGACGAATTTTCATCTCGACTATTAGTTAACATCGATTTTCATTTTTTTATTATTATTATTATAGTTTCCTTAAAGCAGTTTAGCTAAGTGATTAAATGTTTAGGTTTTTTTATCCTTTCTTACTTACTTCTTGGTAAGTAGAGGGAACCGTATTAAGACACTACACTCCGATACTTTCCCACTTTCATTTCCCTTCCACACTTTTCACTAATTTCCTCGGTCATTGCGTTTTAATGCCAGGCAAGGCTGTAGTGTATTTTATATTATTATATATATGTTATACTACAAAAGTTCATAATATTTTATAATTATCTGTTACCTTTAAAACGTTAAAGGTTCGTCGAACGTAGATTTAGTTTAAAGTTAAATGGCATTATTTATTTTAGTCAGGCCATGTGCCGGTAAATATAGCGAGAGTCCCGATGATTGCTCAATGATTGGAGAGAAGACTTTAAACTTTGTGTTAAGTACTTTTATGGTCGATTATGCAACGCAGGTGCTATAGTCCAAGTTCGGTGCGGTCGTTTGCATCATGCAGAGGAAAGCATGCGGTAGATCATATAAGGCGTCGCTCGCGAGGACCGCTCTGTTGCTTAATTGCATTTTAATTTGTGATTAAACGGAAATATGGAAATATCGGACGCATTTTTAGTTGAATTATGCTTATTTATATGTGAAGTGAGCTTTTTATTTAACGTAATGTTTCTGCAAATATGAACACCTTTAGTCCATATTGAGTGTTGTTACTTTTTGTGTGGCATACTGGTGCGAGCACAGGTGATGGCATACAAATGTAATTGGTCGCGATTGACGCAATGACAAGACTTAACTGCTATAATAATCTTTTTTTTTTTTAGCTTCACGCTGTATTCCGCACGAGGCAGGGTAGGCAGAGGGAACCCGGGAACCTAGTGTAAAGACACTCCGTTCCACTTCCGTTCCCCACTTTCCGCCGAATTTAAGGCGTTGCGTGTTGAGTGGCGGAACTCAACGTCGCGCTTTGCCTTATTACCATTATAATAATCTAAGCCGACAAATATATTTAACTAGCTAAGCAAAAAGAGAGGTTTTATAAATTTGATCTGTCTGTTTGTCTGTCTAAGGCACCGTAGCTCCTGAATGTATGAACTGAATCCGGTTAAAATAATTTCAATTAAAACCTTAAGTCTCAATTATGGAGCAAGTGCGCGACTTTAAAATTGATAGTTTGTGGGTTATATCTCCCCCAAACCACGGCGTTGAGTTACGCCACTGAATACCTCATTCCTAAAATGGGATGTGGGAGACGGAAGTGTCTTTATGGAACGGAGTGTGTGCACTAGCCACTGCTTACCCGCCTATGTGCGGGATACAGTGGAAAGCTGAAAAAAAAATCGACTATAATTAACAATGGCGTCATCATATCACCATAAACACGGCGCCGAACATAACAAAGTTAAGTTAAATTAAATTTAACAACAATTAAGATAAAATTTAAACTAGTATAATGAGTAAAACTGTCATTACAGACACTCAGCCCTGTCGATATATTCCCGATCGGTATCCGGTGTAGTTAATGCGCTTTTAACGACGCGACGCATCGACACGTGGCCTTCTTGTGTTCTGTTCGACGTCTCGTGTAGGTAAGTAAACGTTCGGAATACATGGATATTATTATATTTTAGGATTTACTATCGTCGAAGTGAGTGGTTATAGTTCTTAGGGGTATATGTCATTTGTCTTGTAACCTTACGAAAAAAATTAAGTCAATATTACGAATATATATTATTTCGTTCGGGAATAATTAATATAATTCAAAACTATACGGAAAGAAAGGTATCAAGATGCGATTGGAATTATTTTGCAACAGCTTTCCGAACAAAATTGACTGAAATAATTATGTTTACGTCCGAACATGTCTATAAAAATGCGTGTAGAAAGTTTATCGTATAGCTTTACGCTGTAACCAAGATGAGCGGAGGAAACTTGAAGACCTTATATTCACACTACACTTACTACACTTCCGCTCTCCACTTTTGATGGCATTGTACACTGTGAAGGAAATAACGCCGGACGCCTCGTTACCAGAGCGAAGAAATGAAAACATAGGGATCGAATCCACAACTTGTAGCGTTTACAGCAAAAACTATACACAATTAAAATTATGAATTCTCTTTTTTACTATGTTTTAAAGTGTTATTCCACACTTAGGACAGAAAATACTAAACTTAAATTTAAATTTAACCACTAAGCCATTCGTTCAATGGCTTAGTGGTCAGAGCGCTGGAACGGTATTCCAGAGGCGCGGGTTCAAATCCTGTTTCGTTCAATATTTTTATACGCTTTTTAAATTTAAATTTAAAATTATGAATTCTCTTGTCTTTTAAACATCATAATTAAAAAGGAAAACATTCCTCCTTAGGAAATATGCTCGCCTTTCAATCCATATGAAGTTATAAAGAAAATATTCCATACATCGAATACTTTCAATAGGCGTTTCCTTTATCTTTATAAGAAAGACAAGGCGTCAGTACTTTAAGCACGCGAGCACAATATACAAAGGCGTACGCTGAGTCGATGTTAAACATATAGGGCTTAGCAACGTTGACTGTCTGGATTAGAAAAGCGAGAGAAGTAAATAAATGTGCTTGGATGTTCAAATAAAATGTTTTTAATGTTTTAAATAAAATGTGATAGTTAAATTAAATATAAGAAGCATGACAACTTAATTTTAGCCTTTTACAGCATCCAGACTAGTAAAGTAATTAATCTTTACAATGTTTGTACGACGTTAAATGATAAGGCGACATTCACGTCACTTCTCATTGTTTAGACAAGTTTTATTTTGGTAAAAAAAATGTTCAACGTTATATTTTATATTGGCGTAGTCGTTGTATTACTGATTTACAAGAAATTATTATAAATAAAATTATCTATATTTTTACAAAAACGGCGTTATGTTACGCCACTTACCGAGTTTATCACAAATGAATGGAAAGAGCGAAAATTTTAAATTTAATAAACTTCTCGACTCAAAAAATCACCATCTCATTTTGGCAAAGTGCTTGTAGCTCTCAAACTGGTACTCCGATTTTTATGAAACGCAGGTAACACCACCGTGATTAACAAGGCTTTCGATTAAGACAAAACCGCATTTAAATGGGTACATTCATTTAGGATTTATGGTGCGAAAGAGATAGGTTTACAAAATAATGTGTCACTTCGTTGTTAATACCGAATCTATAAGCGTTGATTTGAGAAAATAAACAATTAAATGTTTCAACGTCAAAATATAACTTTGTTTTTACATTTAATTAAGCCATTGTTTACTTCATTAAGAGTGATAGAATTTCACAAGGATCAAATTAACTTCAGATTTAAGATAAATATAGCAATTTTTGTTTTAAAAACGCGACGCAAAAATGGATGCTGCAATTTTGATTTGACTTTGAGCTTTTTCGCCTGTCTGTGTGTCTGTGGCACCATAGCACTTGTATGAACAAACCAATTTGAGTGTGGTGTTTAAATGTTAATTAAAAATCAGATAACTAGTTAAGGAGTTATCAAGACTTTGCCAAGATTAGAGACTTTTTGAGTAGTAATGCTTACTCGTTCAAATTTTTTTTTTCTTTTTTTTTCAGCTTCACGCTGTATCCCGCATTAGGCAGGGTAGGCAGAGGGAACGGAAGTGAAACCTAGTGTTATGACACTCCGTTCCACTTCCGTTCCCCACTTTCCGCCGAATTTGAGGCATTGCGTGTTGAGTGGCGGAACTCAAATGAAACATTAAATATTTAAATTGATAATATTAAATATTTCACTTCCTCGACTGGGGATCGAACCCAGAACCTGTCGGTTACAGTCACACTCTTGTGCCGCTGCGCCACGACAGGCCTCGTTCAATTTATTTTTTATAATTAGACAAAAATTGTATATGTATGTATAACAATTATAAATAAAATGTATTGCAATTATTGGGTTTACCGGACATGGCCAGGTCGCTGCTAGCTTAAAGTGATATTATAACGAGCGGCTATCGGCGGAAAGCCGCCTGCAACACGTTCAAGTAATAATACTGGACTTGTTAGTGTTTCCAGTTACAGGAATAAACTGTGTTCATACAAATGCATACACTTACATACATACATACATCCATATTATTACTCATGTTATTTTATACGCAATGTATTATACTTTATTAGAAGTAATATGTCTTAGATAATTATGCATAGCTGTGCTTTTTTTTCATAGCTATTTATATATTTAAGTAGATTTACCATAGTAAAGGTTGTTAATATAGTAATGTACGTTTCGTAAGCGTTGGTTGTAGGTACAAATCCAATTTAGGGATGTCAAATAGTAAGTACCGTATCTGTACTGCCATTCGGTATAAAATGTCTTTTATAAAAGAAAAATGTATAAATAATTTGTCATAGAGTGATAAGGTGACCTTAAGAAGAAGTTTTAACTGTAAACATAAGTTCACATTGTATTTTATATCAGCGTTGACGATAGGATCTCTATATCTTTCGACAAGCAGCGTTAAGCTCCGCCAATCTTGTTAAATGTCAAATATACGCAATTTAAATAAACCATATATAGTAAATATACCAATGTGTAAAACTCTGAAAAAAATCCCTCTCAGTTCTATATTAAACAAGCATTTCTTTGTCTTGATTGACATTTGGGATAATTTTTCATTGTCAGCGACATCGGTCATTACGCGGTGGGTGTGGGCATGTTTAGAACGCTTCAGAAGGTTGACGTCCGATCGTCTGGCCATAAGCCAATATTACTATCGTAGCTTTTTTATTTAGAATATATTTTTAAAAATTGTATATTAATAGCCATTTGTTTTATGTAAAAATTACATTAATGTTAGAATTTGACGCCTTTCCACCTCATTTTATTATTCAACCGTCTTACATTATTGACTCATATTTTACGAACATTTAGGGCTTTATTTTTAGCATAAAATAAAATATATCATAAAAAACTTACTGTGCCTTCTGAAATATAAAAAAAAAGAACTCAAATGAGTACAGGATATCACATACAGGAGCTACTTTACCACGGACGGATAGGTCATTTACACTAAATTAGCTTTAATATATATATTTAAGGATATATATATCCTACAGGGCATCAAACTTGCTACTGGCTTCGACTGATACCAAATTTAACAAACTATTTATTATATACTACGTTGTTACCGTGATATATCTATCGTTATCTGTGTGTACAGTGTGTGATAATTACATGCTAAACTTAACAGGTTTTTGTTTTATGGCTTTCATATGTTTTTTTTTTTATCTTTAACTGGCAATTGCGTATATGTACATATAAGAGATTACAATCCTATATTATATTGGTTATTTTATTTTTCAGCTTCACGCTCATGGCAGGGTATTTAGAGAGAATCTGGGAACCTAGTGTTAAGACACTCTGTTCTCAATAAGACACTTCCGATGCTCATTTTCTGCCGACACGTATAATGTTGAGTGCCAGAATTTAAAGTTGCGCTTTGCCTCGTTAAATATCTTGCTTGTTCGAAGGAAATCGAACAAAATTCAGAAATTTAGTGCCATAGTGTTTTAAATATTCTATGAAGAAGGACTATTTACACACTTTTATTGCAATTCCTATGCTACAAAAAAAATGTAAATACGTCAATGCTACACCGTACAAGCGAGAGAGAGAGAGTTCTTTCTTTTTTATATTTAAATAAATACGATATTTTTATATCATCGCATTTTTTTTTTCAAATAAAATCTTTCTACTTTATAGTGAACATACAGCTGAACTATTAAGCCATAATTATTAACAATTAATATTTCATTATTTTTCAAAGAAATTATACTATTAAGTCATCACAAAGAATAACTGTCCTTTATGGCTGTTTATGAATAAACGTTAGGTAAACTAAACGGAATAAATGTATATGAAAATACAATATAGTTTATTTCCTTATACACATAGTCTTGTTAAATACGAGTATGTTTTATTTTAATAATTGAAATTTTAATAATAATAATATATTATAATAATGCCATATTATTATTATGAAATTTTCAATTATTAAAATAAAACATACTCTCCCACAAAATTCAATAGTGGATATGAGCGTAAATCGTGAATAATAAGGCTAAGCGCGGCGTTGAGGTCCGCCACTCAACACACAATGCCTCAAATTCGGCGGAAAGTGGGGAACAGAAGTGGGACGGAGTGTCTTTACACTAGGTTCCCTGGTTCCCTCTGCCTACCTTGCCTCGTGCGGGATACAGCGTGAAGCTGAGTAGTAGGAGTAGCGTAAATCGTGAATTTTAATATTTTTGTCTGTTTGTTTGTATATTTAAATTTAGTTTTTACTATTATACTTTGGGCATTTTTTTTTAAACATTTAGTAGTAGTTTTATTTAAATAGATTTAAAAAATTTTTAAATACGTTAAAAATAGTAATTTCGTCAAAATTGGTACATTTTTTTATTCAATTAGCTGAAATTTTAATTTTCAATTTATACATATTGTCTTACTCATTACTCAGCTTTACGCTGTATCCCGCACATGGCAGGGTAGGCAGAGGGAACTTGGAAAGCTAGTGTTAAGACACTCCGTTCCACTTCCGTTCTCTACTTTCCGAATTTTTACCAGAGCCAAGAAATGAAGACATGAAATATTTAATTTGAAAATATTAAATAATTCATTTCCTCGAGTGGGATCGAACCCACAACCTATCGTTTACAGTCACTTGAGATTATTGAAGCGGACAAAGCCGCGGGCGGGTCGCAAGCAACAATATAAATGCAAATGAAAACAACTTAAGAACACGGTAAAACACACTAAAGGACCAATTAACTCGTTACTGCGCCGAGTATTATTTTAATCGATATTCAATTTAACGGTTTATAAATTAGCGAGTAAACTACATAGGCGACTCGCTCCTGACGCATTTGCATAACCAGTTGCTAATACACTCGGCGTCGGGAGAACCATACAATCAGATAAAGGAGCTTTCAAACAAGCCGCCTTTTCGGCAAGTCTTTTGAAACTGTCGATACAAACGGCTTATTTTTTTAATGTAGGTATTTTAATTAAATTAATTTGTTTTCAAATAGAATTAAATATACATGAAAACTTTTAAATTGTGTTAAAATTATATTAATGAAGCCTATCGTGGTACAGGGGAACAAGCGTGGGGCTGTAAGGTTGTGGGTTGTGGGTTCGATTCCCAATCGAGAAATAAATATTTAATATATTCGTTTCCAAGTTCTCTATGCCTGCCTTGCTACGTGCGGTATACAGCGAATGCGCGAATTTGAAAATATAAATAAAATTACAAAAATTTCAATGAAATGCTTCTGTTTTGTTATTTGTTATTCGAGAATATTTATTAAGCTGGGTATAACTTTAAATCCCGCCATGGATATTCCAATACAATTGTTACAATAATTGTTTGTACGAAAGAGAAAGTTTACAATCATTGTGCATGGTCCACTTTTGTATTTAACGTATCTACCCACATTGAATATTCTATAGAAGCTTGTGCGTCTACCACATTTTACGGTAATATGAGTAATAAATCATTCGCAAGTATAATGCCTAACCAGATAGGGGATAATAATAGTCTATGTTACTGCTGGGAAGGCGGAGGCGATCTGGAAACTTAGTGTTAATTCCTCCAGTACCAAACAAATTGAAAATATTAAATATTTCGTTTCAATGGGTATCGAACACAAGCTTCGCGATTACAGTAACACGTTTATATTATAGTAAAAGTATATCCTATTATTGTCGGAATGTAACGAAACGATGATAAGGGAAAAACAATGATCAACTTTCCTTCTCTGGTATAACCAAAAACAGTGTGTAGAAGAAAAAAATTAAAGTATTTTATCTTAGCGTTTAGCGCTCTATTCAGTTTCACTACCCCGCTAGGGATACAGCCTCAAGCTAAATTGATAATAAATATAAATAAATTTTTATTTCTTCAAGTGGGAATCGAATCCACAACTCTTGTCGCAATAACTATAGGCCTATATAAATAATAATTGATATATAGCAACTACTTACAAGGAGCGCCAACAACACATTGAAAATTTGTAGATCCAAGACGGGATGTAACGCAAATATTTGTGGGGTCCGAGCAAACATTAGACGGGGACCAGAGCCTCAACTTCTGATTCAGTCATGTTTACGTTGATGTTGAATGTTGGAATACGATTTGATACTCGACAGTTTGGAATTTTAAAAATTACTCGGCTTCACACTGTATCCCGCACACGGCAGGGCAGGCAGAGGGAACTTGGGAACCTAGTGTTAAGACACTCCGTTTCACGTCCGTTCCTAACTTTCCGCCGAGTTTAAGGTATTGCGTGTTGAGTGACGGAACTCAACGCCACGCTTTATCTTGTTACTAGAGCAAACAAATAAAAATATTAAATATTTAATTTGAAAATATTAAATATTTCATATTTTCGAATGGGGATCGAACCCACAACCTAACGTTTACCGTTACACGCTTGTGCCGCTGCGTCACGACACGCTCCAATTTTAATAATTGTGACAATAATTATATTTTATAATTTATTACAATGGTTTAGTGTTCATTTCCTTATTCCTTTTGAAAGAATTAGCTAATATCTGTTTAAGTTATGGCTTATCTATAAAATTAAAAAAATATTATGTTTTGGTAAAGAGAGAGTGAAGAAGAATATTTTATCGACAAAATCGTAAAAAATATTGAGTATTGTCATGAAGCAGATACACAGCTGACTGTGCTGATTTAGGTTGTGGGTTTGTTTCCTACTAAAGGGAATCAATCTATCTATCTACACTAATATATGCGAGATTTTGCGTGAAACTATAATTTACTATTATACTTTTATTATAATACCAATTTAAAATTAAAACGAAAATAATGATTTCCTACTGAGCAAAACACAAAATAAGCCGAAAAACACAAGTTCGTTATCTACCGTCCACCCGTTCGCTTAGTCACCAGAAATCCCCCACCTTAGCTTGGGGTGAATATATTAGGCACATGTAAGACGAAAAGTCCTAGAGTCCCATTGGCGTGTTTTTTTATACTTTTTAATACAATTCTTTACATGGGTTTTCTAGAATTTGTATTTCGCGTGTGTTGATTCCTACTCACGCTCATAGTCCTTATAGTGATTGTTTATTACGCGTTATGGAGAATTTATTTGTTGTGTGTAAGTATTCTTTTGTTATATCTTCATTTTATTTCATAATTTTAACGCATGGATTTTTTTATTAAATTTTACTCAGTTGTTTCATTAGCTTCACGCTTTTTATGCCATACAGAGCAGGGTAGGGAGAGGTGACTTGGGAACCTAGTGTTAAAACACTGCATTCCCTCATCATGCATTAGTATTTTCAATCTCCACGTCCCGTCGAAGTTAAGGCATCGCCTGCTGGGTTGTGAATCTCAAAGTTGAACTTTGTCTCGTTATAAGAACGAGAAAAATGAAAATATTAAATATTTCATTTCCTCTAGTTGGAGTCAAACCCACAACCTTAATTAACTAATTAGTAAAAAGCACTTTCAAAGTTATTTTTTGTACAAATATTAGTAGTGTCCTATGGAAAACTACCACAGTTCTGTGAAGACGACAATAATCTGAGCAGTTTCACTATAATTTGAGAATCATAAACTACTCGACACTAAAATGATATTTAATTATACAATACAATACATAAAAAAACCCTGACTTCCCTAGAACATATAAGCGTGCAATTCAAGTTTTTAGTTTCATTTCAGAAGTTATTGTTATTTGCGGTGGCGGGTCGCGGAAACCGCGCGCTCGTAAACTTGGCTCTGGCAAGCGTTTTATTACTTTGCATCCTGCGACACCTAGCGCTGGCACTGGTCATTGCCCACTGTTGAATGTGAACCTCAGATTTATAGCTGTATGTAATAGTTGGTATTATATTTATTATGTTTTTATAGTACAATCGTTTTGAATGGGTTTCTTACTTGAGAAAAAATATTTTTGTTTGGAATTTTGTTTAAATATAAATAAACACATTTACTGATTTTTTTTTAATAGTTATTACTGCTGTTCAGCATCCTATTGTATATCTTAGGGTATTTTAAAGCGTTTAATATAGTGTTTTTTCACTAAAAAGCGGTGAGTGGAGCAAAAATAAAATTCGCGGCGTTATCCACTTACCGTTCTATTTAAAAAAAGGTATTATTGTCACTTACTATGTCATCACCTGTAAAATATTGATTTTAAAAAAATCTACTCATATTCAATATAATAACATACTATAAAAATATTTTAAGAATACTTTAGTGTTAAAAAAAAATATAGTTATAATAAATAGCAAGAAATTCGTTGCGGCGGCGGCGCAGAACGTGTCGCAACCAATATAAAAACTTTGACCGAGTTTCCTACCTTATTTATGCCATATTGTATAGTTTTTTTAGCCTTTCGCTCTATGCAGCACATGACACGGTAGGCAGAGGGAACTTTGGACGAGGTTCCGATATTGGGAAGACACTCCGTTTCGTTCCCCACTCTCCGTCGAGTTTGTGACATTGCCCGGTGGTTTCAACGCCGCGCTTTGCTTCAATAACAGAGTGAAGAAATTAAAATATTAAATATGTTACTTCCTACAAAGTCAAAACGTGGCGAAGAGTACCTATTACAATTCACCACGCAATATCTCGAACCCCAAGGGCGGTGTGGAGAACAGTGTCTAATTCCCTTGGCTTACCTTTATAGGTAGGTATATAAAAAAACAGTTATTAAAAATAAAACTTTTCTAGTTACTTTTGAAACTAGGTCGGTAATATTGAATATTGTAGTGAGAGTAAACGTGCCGGACAAATCTGAAAGTTAAAACGTTTTTCGACAAAAACCGATCAACAAGAATAGGTCTTTTGTGAATTTTAAATGAATCAAGTTGAAACGTTGATAGAGAAAAGTTAAAGCTATATATTTTATGCATAAAACTAGAATAATAAAAGAAAATGTATTAAAAAAATCTATTTTAAGTTTAATAAATTATATCAATTTCTTCGCCCCGGTAATAAGATAAAGCGCGATTTTTATACCGGCTACCTACATGCGGCACACCGGCACAAGGGTGTTAACGTGACAAGTTATGGATTCGATCCCCACTCGAGGAAATAAATTAATTAATATTTTTATTTCCTCATTACCAGATAACCAGATATTTAAGAATTAAGTGTAAACTAGGGAGCGGCGAACTGATGGGAAAGAAGTATCTTAACAGTATGTCCCCAACCTCTGTCTACCCTGCCATGTGCAGGGCATAGAGATGCACTACAGTGGTCTTCCTTGGTTGATGTCAAAATCAATACATGAGAAGTAATTTAATCATGAATTGTATTACTACCAACTTATTTGTTCGGCCTCTCATCTCCAATGAGCCGTTCAAGCGTAAAACAATGGCTCCTACTAATTGTAAACTTAACTTAGAAACAAGCTTCACTGCACACAGACAGCTTTCAAGCTTAAAGCTCGCTACAAACCTTATAGCTATCTACAAAGCTTATTTTGACCCGAACTTTGTCCACAGTGCGAAGCCTTTTATTGTCGCGTCCATTCAAAATGTTTTATTCATGAGAAACGTCGAAAATCTGGTTAAAAGATAACGGCAGAAGCGATTTAAAAATTTAAATTCGATACCATAAGCTCCTCTCATTTAAATATTTGGTACCAATAATGAAGTGTTAACTTATTATTCATCGTGACCAATAACGTTGTTGCGCAAATAGTTTTTTGATTTGAAAAAGTTTAAAAGTATGTTGAAATATATAATATGTATGAGAATATTTTTTATATTTATATTGTTTGTTAGTACAATTGTTTTTAACAATCGTTTATTTTGAAAATTGAAAAATTATTTATTTTCATTTATTAAGTTTCATCAGACTCGCGCGGCTTCGACCGCTTCAACTATAAGAAGATTAATTTAATATTTTTAAGTATTTAAAGAAAATTGGTAAATTATTTTAGTATGGTTATCTATACTGATATTAATTGTAATTCATATCTTAGCTTTCACTGTTAATCCAATAAAAATCAGATCAGCTGTTCCGGAGATTAGCCCGGCCAAACACACACATAGACAGACAGACAAAAGCTATAAAATTGTTTGTTTGTTTCCTTGTAAATTGTTAATAACAATATGGGTTTAAAGGACACTTAAATTTTATTTCTATGTATAGATTATATAAATATTTTTTTTTCAACTTCACGCTGTATCCCGCACTAGGCAGGGTAGGCAGAGGGAACGGAAGTGAAACCTAGTGTTATGACACTCCGTTCCACTTCCGTTCCCCACTTTCCGCCGAATTTGAGGCATTGCGTGTTGAGTGGCGGAACTCAACGCCGCGCTTTGCCTTATTACCAGAGCGAAGAAATGAAACATTTATATTTTGTTATTATTTTGCAGCTTTCATTTTAGCAACAACAGGCAAGGTCGCTATTAAATTAATCGTTTAGATATAATATTTTCTACTTCATCATATAAAATTAAATAATACACAAATATTCTTAATGAAATTCAAATTACATTACATTCATATATATATATACATATTTACTTTCAGATAATGATATAAAAGGACATTTGAGTATATTCCTTATCTCAATAAATGACTCAGTATTCTTAGCTAATTACGTATTAGTGTACGTGGTATGAAACTCATACGATTTCTTAGATCATACATACATACATACATACATACATACATACATACATACATGCTATAGCGACTGTCGTTGAATATAAAATAAATCGGCACTTTTATATAACGCAATATTTATATATTCAAATATCTAGAGATCTCAATGTATTCCTTTACAAGGTAAAGAATGATTCCATAGAGTTCCTTACGTTTGTTCTTAGTCTTTGTAACGCCGCTATAATAACAAGTTAAGTAAAGCGTCGGATTTTAAATTTTAAAATATTAATTAGACTTTCCGTTGAGGAAGATTTTGTGAATGTCTCGAGTTATAATTAATTATTTTACGTTTACTTTTATTATATAACGAGTTTGCTTTAAGACGTCTGGGTCAGTTTAAATAATTGTACTAACTATATTTAAATCTATAGCTATGTTTTAAGATTAATTGTAAGATTGTTACGATCGTATACTGTATTCTTAAGTTTTATTAGCACAAAGCAGTGAAGGTGGAATAACCCTTGGAATCTACACACAGACGGGACATTTTGTATGCGTAAAGATACTTGAGGCCTGTCGTGGGGAACAAGCTTGTGACTGTAAACGAAAGGTTGTGGGTTCGATCCCCACTTGAGGAAATGAAATATTTAATGTATTCTATTGAAATATTTAATGGTTACAAGGCAAAGCGCGGCGTTGACTCCCGCAACTCAACATCTCAACTCAACATTCGTCCGCCATTTCCCGCCGATTCTCGAGGTATTGTGTTTTGAATGTCGGAATCTAACACTGTGGTTTGCCTTGATAATCAGAGAAATAATAAATATTTTACTTTTCCGAGAGGAAATTGTAACCACAAACGTAGGTTCAATTTCCATCGCACCGGTGACAAATTCGAATCAACGACCAACAAAGACAATTTTCCGTTTCGCCACTATGGTAGCACTATGCAATGTGCCTGTCAAAAGTAAGCATACATAATTCAACAGTCACTTGACGAATGGAGTTGAACATTCCATTAATTACATAACTGACTGACACAAATACATAGTTTACAATATTTTATGTTTAAAAATAACCTTTTTAGATTAAGTAACGTTCGTATATTATCTAAATGATCTTTATTCCACTCCACTCGGCTTCACACAGTATTATGCACATGGCTGGGTAGGCAGAGGGAACTCGGGAACCTAGTGTTAAGACACTCCGTTGCGTTCCCCATTTTCCGCCGAATTTTAGGTATTACTGCAACTGAACAACAGTTGCCGCGCTTTGCATTGTTACTAGACTAGACTAGCAGTTACGTTAGTAAATTACTTCCTTATGTAAAAATTCTAAACAAGTAATACTAAAAATATTTTTGTTATTCTGTAAAATTGCATAATGTGATACAATCAATGGTTTTTTTAAAAAGCAAATCCTAAATACAAAAATCACAGAGAGTTTAGTACGAATGTATATAAATATTTTTCAATAGATCCATAAACAGCGTTTCGAGCGGAACTTAACGCCGACATTTTACCAATAAAAGTACTCTATGGTTTCCAGGAAACACGTTTATTATTTTCTACTCAAATGGTACTTGAATCTGCTACTATAGTATTTTCCACGAGCCACTATACTACGATACCGTCATTAATAGTTTAATATGCGGCAATAAATAAAATGAAACTATAAAACGTGACTTAAGTAGAACTGTAAGAATTTCATAATTTCAACACGCTCATAATAAATAAGCTTTACGTAGAAATCGTAAATTGTTTCTCATATACAAATAAATCGGTTACAACAAAAAACAACAAGTGAAAAGCCAACGCTGAAAGGATCTAGCAATAAATCTGAGTACTGGCCTTCTTTCTATGTATAAGATATTTTAGATTAGCATTGTGTATGCTATTTTTATTTACGTTTAATAATTTAATTTGGAAAAAAATATTTTTTTTTATTGTCTGTACATATTTGTAAAACAAATGTCTGTCTATGGTTTCCCGTAACTTAGTTTTTCCAAGTGCATTAAAATAAATAGCTAATTTATACACGATATCAAACTACTACTAAATAACATATTTTTAAATGTTTGTCTGTCTTTTTCCTCGTCGGTGTTAATCTCCGGCAAGGAGTAGTAGAAGCGAATAAGTCCTGGTGTTGAGACTAGGTTTCTCATAATTTAGTATAATATTTTTTTCTATATATTATTTAAAAAAAAAAAAAGAATCTAATATTTAATTGATTTGCAATACTCAGCTTCACGCTGGATCCCGCACATGGTAGAGTAGGCAGAGGGAACTTGTTAACCTAGTGTTAAGACACTCCGTTCCACTTCCGTTCCACATTTTTCACCAAAATTGAGACATTGCGTATTGAGTGGCGGAAGTCAACACCGCGTTTTGTCTCTCAAATTTCCTTTCCTCGAGTGGGGATCGAACCCACAAGCGGTCGGTTACAGTCACACGCTTGTGCCGCTGCGCCACGACAGATGATTTGGAATACAATTCATTATTATGAAATACCTAAAATATGTACATATAAAATTAAATTATAGTTGATTTTAAAAGCTGAAGAATTTAAAATACATTAAATGAACAATTATTATACAAAATTGGAATGTTCTAGTAAAATTAATAACAAAATATTTTAATATGAATTTGACTCTAGTATTTTATTAAAATGACCTCCTTATGTCAAAATTCTATGCAAGTAATACTAAAAATATATTGTTCTTTTGAAAAATGGTATTATGTAACACAATAAATGTTACAATTACAAATTTTAAAATTTAAATATAACGGAAAGTTTAGAAAATTGTAATTTTAGTTCATATTAAAAATATTTATTATTTCAAAAGACTTCTGCAACAATTGTTTGAATCGTCGAATGACTGTAAAACTATCACCGGCTCAAAAGGCAGTTTCGCTGAGAAAAGCCCGCAAAAGTTATCTATATGTATGATGAAATTGTAGCTGATTTCTGGATATGTAAGATATATCCGAAAATCTATTATTCCCACCATTTTTCAACGTCTGAATCTAAACTATATTTAAATATTTTATCTGTCTGTTTGTACGTTTGTGCACGCTAGTCACAGAAACTCAATAGTTTATTACAATAAACTTCCTTTTGCATTTAGTTTTTCTTTTATTTAAAGCGGCCTAAAAATAAATACATCAATTTTGGTCAACAAAATTGCCAATATAATCAAATTAGTTTTATCGGCTGGAACTTTAGTTTTTAATGTATAAATAAGTATTAAAAAATATATAATATTATTGGACCATGAAAGTAATTCAGATTGCTAAGTAAATAATTGTGTGTGTATGTTTATGGTAAAGACCATTCTATTTTATACAGGCCAGTAATATAATTTCCCTGCCATACACACTTTACAACTGCCACTATTATTACGACGTGATAATTAGTTTATGAATGTTATTATTTATAGGGTAAGGCCCTCGTCCTCAGGGAGTTGTCACATCATTCATTTGTCACTTGTACAAGGTTTTGGCATTTGCAATGAACTGAGTAGATGTTGAGCTTTATATGTTATATTTTTTATTATTGAATTCACTCACTCAGCTTCACGCTGTATCCCGCACATGGCAGGGTAGGCAGAGGGAACTTGGGAACCTAGTGTAAAGACACTCCGTTCCACTTCTCACTGTCCGCTGAATTTGAGGCATTGCGTGTTGAGTGGCGAATATTTAATTTCCTCGACACTCTAAATTCTCTGGCTACCCCCTTGAGGATAACGGGAGATGGTAAAAAAAACCCTTTATTATATAAAAGGATGAACTTCTCTTTTAAAAATAACTATAATATTTTGTTTTATAAACTAGTTAATCTAAATAAAGCTTATAATCCGGATTGCTTTATAAACATACAAAAATGTTATTAACATTAAAAAAAATACACCAGGAGATACTTTCAGGTATATATATATATATATATATATATATATATATATATATATATATATATATATATATATATATATATATATATATATTAGTTAGGTACTTAAAGGTACACTGACAATCACGAATACAAGGTTTCCAGGTTCCCACTACTAACTGCGGGATACAGCGCGAATTTAAAGAATACAGTTAAATAAATAAAATATTATCATTTACAATCTCAAATAGTTAATTATAAATAAATTTGATAACTTCCATTTGTGATTACAGAAGTATTTCTCAAAGGAGAGTCAAATCTAATTTAAAGTATGACTTAAGTTGAGCAAAGATCTTACTATAACACCTACAGTTATCGCTCGAATGCTTCGAATAAGCAACTTTTAATAGCCAATCAAAGATGTTACAACTAAGGCACTTTGATAGGGTAGTTATGTTCTATAAGTTATATAAATCTATGGGGACATGAAAGAAATGGCGGCACAAGGCCGTTGTGGCGCAGTGGCATAACCTTTTAATTTAAACGCAATCGTTATGGATTCTATTTTCTATAGGGGAAATCAATAATGTTCATCCTCATTGGTTGCCTGTTTTGGGGCTGGGGCAAAAGCGTGCCACTGTAAAGGCGATATGTTGTGGGCTTCGAGCCCCATTCGTGGAAATGATTTTTTTTATTCAATGACTACACTTAAGTAATGACGTAAATTGCGGTGTTGAGTTCCGACAATCAAATCGCAATGAATGAAATGATCATTACTTCAGTTTTATTTAGATATATTTTTATTTTAAAAACTCAGCTTTACGCTGTATCCGGCACACGCACAGGGTAGGCAGAGGGAATTTGAGAATCTAGTGTTAAGATACTCCATTCCTTTTACGTTCCCCACTTTCCGCCGAATTTGAGACATTGCGTGTTGAGTGGCGGAACTCAACGCCACGTTTTGCCTTGAACCAAAATGAAAAAATGAAAACATTAAATATTTTAATTGTAAATATAAAATATTTCAATTCCTCGAGTGGGGATCGAACCCACAACCTGTCGGTTACAATCATCACACGCTTGTGCCGCTGCGCCACGACAGGCCTCAATTTTACTTTATTGAACAACAAAATTAAGATATAATAGGTACTTTGTTTAACAGAATATATTTTTTTGTTATTTGCGCGTTTCACACGTCACAGCGGCGTTATGACCTGTACGAACTTCACTTGTATTGTAAATACATATCAAAGGTTACGGTAATAAAAATTCTAACATTTTAATAGCCATTGTAAAATATTAATGAGCATGATTAAAACGACATTCGCGGAACAGATGTACAGAGATAGTGTGCAAATGCGACGGTTGTGAGTTCGACTCCTTCTCGAGTAAATTAATTAATTAATTTACTTTATTTTTGGTATCAAGTCAAATCGCTGCTTTAAAATCCGCCTCTCTACGCACAAAAGCGTCTTAACACTAGGTTCCATCAAACTAACTTCTTAAACGGGAAAAAGCGTGAAACTACCCTTATCATTTTTCGCCACTCACTCCCCTAACTTTTTAAACACTATTAAAATTGATGTTTACAGCATTTACAAAATAAAACGTGTGTAAAAAATAAAATTTCTCAACGAATAGTATCGCGGCGGGCGGTGGAGCGCGCACCTAAGAGCCCTAAGGTCAAAGTTTTCTTGTTCACTCAATTTTCCGCTTCGCAAATCAAACTTGCTCGTCGTAATTCAGGACCGGCTGATGAGATGAATTGGTTGCTGTTGTATGAAAATATATCTTATATACATAGGTATATTATATTATTGTTCTTATAGATTAACGCTTTATCCCGCACAAGGCAGGTGGAAGTTGAAAACCTAGTGTTAGAACACTCCGTCCTGTTTTTAATTTTTTGCCGAGTCTGTCTATTCATTTGAGGCCTTGCGTGTTGAGTTCCGAAGCTCCACGCCGCGTTTTGCCTTCTTACTAGAGCAAGGAAATGATATTTTAAATATTACACTAGACAAAAATTAAATATTTCACTTTTTCAGTCGTTTAAAATCACACACTTGTGCCTCAAAAATCGATGTTGTGATCGATGGGAGTTCGATTCCCACTCGAGACAATTAAATATTTAATATTTTCATTTTCTCAATCATTGCATTGTGGCAAAAAAGGGGCGCTGAGTTCGGCGGAGAGTGCAGAAAGGAGTGTCTTATATCTGGGTACTTAGTTTCTGTTTAAATACCCTGCTACGTGTATATGCGGAATGCAGCGTGAACTTTCAAAAACCTAAAAAAATAAAATTGCTCCACAAACACAGGGTATAATAACTAAGAGTCATTATTAAAAACAATTAGAATGTTACGGTAGTGGATACAATTCATAGTTAAATTTTTGATTGAATTATTTATTTAATTTTCACTCTGAAAACAAAAGGGGCAGCGCGGCATCGAGTCTGATTATCAAAGTTCAACGACCGCAGACAAATTCGTACTTTGCTATAAGTTAGTAAACTAAACCTATAAAAATCTTAACAATAGCTTCATTTTAGTATCATAATAAAACTTCTTGCAAAATCGAAAAGCATTCAATTTTATTTTATTTATATATATACACGCACGAACAAAAGACTTGGAGATCCATAAGCAAAATAGAAATACTTAATAACTAAAACAGAACAATTACAAAACGTCTTCTAGGAAAAAAAAAACATTTAAATTCAATAGCCTCATATAAATTGTAAATTTTGCAAAATTTTGCTAAAATGGTGACATAAAACGTAAAGTTGTTTTTTTATTAGTATCCTTGTACGACCATTCTCTTCTGGACGGAGGCGGTTAAAACAAATAATGCGGGTTATTTATTAGAGCCATATTGTTATATTTATTGCCGTTCAAACTTTCAAATAGATAAAGATAAATATTAGAATTTTATCTACAGGTAGATCGTATGACAGGTGCTTTGGGGCTTTGAACACAAAAACAGTAGTAGGCAAAAGGGATGGAAGGCTTGTTAAACTGAGAAATGTATGCAGTGATAATCAGGTTCACGCTGTATCCTGCTTATGGCAGAACAGGAAGAGGAAACTTGGGAACCTAGTGTGTTAAGACACTCCATTCCACTTCCGTTTTCATTTGCGTGTTGAGTGGCGGGACTTAACGCCGCGCTTTGCCTTGTTGCCAGAGCGAACATTTAAAATATTTTCTTATTTGTAAAATAGTAGACGCAGCGTCCTAAAAATACGTTTATATATAGATAATAAACATAAATATCGATAAAAAAACAGGTGCCTCCATATAACACGATACGTTTACGCGTTTCGGTAGCTTTTAAAATGTCATTGACATCATATTTTTGGCGACCACTCGAGTGAGAACACTTCTACATGTGCAATGGCACGCACATGGCAGGGTAGGCAGAGGGAACTTAAAAACCTAATGTTAAGACACTCAGTTCTGTTTCTGAATCTGATGATTTTAGTGTTTAGTGACGAAACTCAGCACCGAGCTTTGCCTTGTTATTAGAGTGAAGATCAAACCCACACACCGTTACTGCAAAACGACTGGCCTCTTTTATATACTAAAGAACACTAAATAAAGATAACATAAATATAAATTATTAAAACTTTTGCTTTAATGTCTTAAATAAATAGGATAAGAAAGGAGGCTCTATATCCCGACTATTCGTTGTTTCGAGTGGCGGAACTCAACACCGCGCTGTCTTTTTACTAAAACGAAAACGTCAAAGTAATTCATTTTACAAGTGGGAATCGAACGTCTGCACCGTTAGGTTTCGTGTCCTAACGGGAGAATCGAAATAAAATAGTTTTTAGACTATATATACTTATATTTAATCTATATTTAAACAAGACAAACAGCATAATAATAATTAATAAACACGGCTATCGTGGCGCCGTGGAGCGGTCGACCACAGTCGATATGGACACATATATATATATGCTAATATGGTCTTCTGAATTAAAAATGGCGTTGAGTTCCGCCAGTCAACACAAAACGTATGAAATTGAGAATGGACCTTAAATTAACAAGAATATAGCAACTTTAAATCGTTATATAATCTGTATCGCTACTCAAAATAAAAAATGATAACATCTACTATAATTATTTTTAAATACCTATTCAATCTAACCTTATTTGACGTAGTTTTTTTTTCTAATTTTGACAATATGGCATATCGCTTTGATACTTCGCTCGCTCGCATCGATCGCTTTGAGACTGATAAAAACATTACTTTTCTTTGCGTAGTCAGGTAAGTAAGTAAATGCTTTATAAATGATCGTATCCGCGACCTTCAAACGCGCTGCCGTGCCGTTAGTCAACTGTTTAGGTTTGGAAACTAAAATATGCAAACAATAAGATAATAAACGATCGCGAACTGGTTCTTTAGATTAGGTGTTCTGTGAATAAGGAATGTTAATAAGCAATTTAGAAAAGTTATGAGATGGCCAACTTCAGATACCATTTTATGTGTTTAAATTTTAATAATTTGACGTCTTTTGTTGTTTTTTTATTTTGTTTTTCAGCTTCACGTTGAATTCCATATGTGGAAAGACAGAGAGAACCTGGGTACCTCGTCCGCTTTAAGATGATTCCGCCTATTTAAGATGATTCCGCCTATCTGGAGACATTGGGTGTTGAGTAGCGGAGCTCAACACCGCGCTTTGCCTCGTTACCACATCGAAAAGTCGAGTTAGAATCGAGCAACAAGTTATAACGTTTACAATCATGCTTGCTAAATATTCAAAATCATTATTGAATAATATTTTATGATTATATTTTAAAGTCCTTTCATTTAATTTGTACAATGTAACGCCATTATACACCTGACACTATAAAATCCTTTAACAAATACAATATATATTCTTAACTGAACTAACAAATTCATTACGAAATGAGCCATAAAACCTGATCCCACACGATTTGCCAAATTCACGGACGTACCTTTGTGAGCACATGTGATATTTTTGTATGGAACAAAGTGCAGCCGAGTGCATTGTATTATCAACCCAATTGTTAGCACATTAAAGGTACAGTTTGTATGGCATTTTCATAAGTAGAAATCGATTATATGAACAAACAAGATGGCAATAAATCATCCGCGCTACCTGAGAATGAAGGGAAATATTTTTTTTGGAAATAAAACAAAAGACAGTGACATTTCTAGCTAACGAAGTCCGTTGTTTACTGTACGTTTTCATTTTTCTAATGCAGTGAACAATTTGTCGGTTTAAGTAAATATAAGACCTCTTTTTAACTTTCACGATGTAATTTTAACTTAACTTTTTTCAAGTCCAAATACATTATTGATGACTATTAGTGGCTTCTAGATTAGATTAGCGATTTTATATTACTAGAAACATTAATTATTTAAGATTTTATAGTTAGCTGTTTATTTTTTATTTACACGCTGTATTCCGCACGTGGATGGGATAGACCACACTGTATGTTATGGAAGGATAAGCGAAGGGGATCTCGGGAACCTCATGTTAAGACAATGTCTGTTCCCAATTTCCGCCGAATTGGAGGCATTGCGCGGTCAATAGCGGAACTCAACGCCGCTATTACTTGGATGTTATTTATTTAAATTGGCAAAAAAGAGATTATTAATTTCATTTCTTTAAGTCCAGTACACAAAAGTGCGAGCGACTACTACTATATAATATAGAAAAAAGAACAGAATAAATAAGCAAAATAATATATTTTAAAACAAAATATAAAACGTCTCTATAACACGGTATCTACAAAATCCATACATATCAGACGATCTTCTCCGTAGGTAAGAGGGTCAGCTCAGAATAATATTAATACGTGTTAGGGTCGTTGTGGGGCACATAGCGTAGGTACTAGGTAGCTTTAGGGCGTGGGGTGGAATCCCCTCGTAGGAAAGATGGGTAAATTCACAGGAAATGATTACGGTTTAATGTATTTTCAATGCAGTAGATCGCTTTTATTTTTTAAATTGGTACTGGTATTGGTACCTTGGAAGCTTTTGTTGCGTAGTTGATTTACGTTGTGGTAGTAGAATCGATTCCCGACTCAGGTAAAGTTTCAGTTTTTTAAAATTAATTTATTAGCGATTTAATTTCTGTGTTTATGAATTTAAGTTGAAACATTTTATTTAGAAAATATTGAGATAGCGTAAAAAACGTAGAGCTTTTACGACACATACATGTTTTTTTCATTTCGAATAAATACGTGTAGTTTAAGAGATTTGCGCGTTCGACCAAACAAGCACTTCAACTTTTTATATATTAACATTTCAGTATTAATAATTTAGTCTTAGGTATGATTTAGTGGAGTTGAATAAAAAATCGTACATACGTTTGTAATGTTCCAATTTCACAGCAAAATTACTAAACATATTTAGATAGAACTTTATACTAATATAGCTTATACGTCAGATGAACATAGCTTCAAATTTATGTAAAGATTATATATATTTCGCTATAATAAGTATAAGCAGGCGCGTCTGCGCCGCTTGTATTTCATACATTGCAGTTGACAGACGAGATTTACTTATAAATTAGGGAATTTATTATTCTTCTTTCTTCCCCTATTTAAATGTAGTGCTGGGTGACGAATACCAATGCCGTATTTTAATATGCTTTACTGTCTACACAGCAGGGTAGTATTTTAATGGTCTGCTTTGTATATATTTTTTTTATTTTCACCCTGTATTCCGCTTATGGCAGGTAGAAGGAATAAGAATTTTTAACTAGTTTGCTCAGTGTCTTAGCGTTCCCATTATAGCAGTTTCGTGCCCCACTTTTTGTATTCCAAATTTAGGGCATTTCGTGTTTAGTGGCGGAACTCAACGCCGCTAGAACGAAGAAATGAAATGTTGAAATATTTAATTTCTTTGAGTGAGTTAAGTCGCAAGCTTGTTCCCCTGCGCCACACACTATATTTAATATTTTTTTAACCTGCCCAACCAGGGGCCTGTCGTGGCCTACACCGACGTCTAGTTTTTATTATTAATAAAATTTTAAGTTAAAATATAAATCGATATATCATTCCTATAGAAAATGTAATAAGATATACTTTCAAAGTATTTTCAATAAATATATTAATAGATTATAAACTTAAAGATGGATCCCCTATAACAACTTTATGACAAGTCATAAAATCTTAAGCACTAGGGACTTTAGATATGCTAACTTAACTAAAGCATAAAGTACGTATTAAGTATATTGTAATATGTAAATGCAATATTATCTCATACTTAATCTTGGATATTCTTTAGTTAACAATGTATGTAGATATAAATCAGTGAGAAAAACGAGTTTCATGACACTAGGGCTCCAGCACATAGAAGAGAAGGCATAGGGAACTTGGGAACTTAGTGTTATGACACTCTGTTCCCATTAAAGCACTTCTGTTCGCCACTTTGTGGCGCTCAACGCTGCGAGTTTTCTACTTAAAATAACGAATTATTTTATTGCCCTCAAGTGAGAACCAAGCCCACTGTCGCTTGTCCCTGTCTAACCTGCTGCATTGGAGATGGAAAAATGTGGATTTGAAATTAAATTCAACATAGATTTTCTTTTGCGTCACATGAAAAATATTCTTAGCAAAATTATAAAATAGGTGATTCAAAATAAAGCTCATTAAAAATGTTCAACATAATTCTATTTAAAACGTATTTGAAACCCGTTACATGGGATGCCTCTTAGAAAATATGTCAACCACTATAATACAAAAAAGTTTGTATAGACATCTGACAGTTTCTAATATTGAGATTTTTTTTAATAATGCAAATTGCAAAAAATACTCTTAAATTCTATACTTCTATATTCATCAACATTATAAAGCTGAAGAAGAAGAGTTTGTTTGTTCAATCAAAGTAATCTCAAAAACTATGAAATATATATATATATATATATATATATATATATATATATATATATATATATATATATATATATATATATATATATATGTATATATATATATATATATATATATATATATATATATATATATATATATATATATATATATATATATATATATATATATATATATATATATATATATTTATATATATATAAACTATGAAGTATCATTTTACCTTACAATCTTGTAACGAGTACAATGTGAACGGAACGGTAGTAAGTGGCAGTAAAACTTATCTATAAAGTGTGAACATTTTTATAACGCTAATCGTTTAAAAAATAGCCCATTTCAAAATTCTTAAAAATATTTAGAAATTTTATATTTATTTAATGACTGATCTGAGAATCGAATGCACTTCCCCAATTGAAAATAGTGATATATTATAATTGAGGCCTATAGTGGCGCAGAGGCACTGTAAACGTGAGAGGTCGCGGGTTCGATCCCCACTTGAAAAAAAGGAAATATTTAACATTTAAATTTACAGTAACAAGGCAAAGTGCAGCGTTGATGCCTCGAATTCGGCCAAAAGTGGCGAACGGAGTGTCTTAAAAATAGGTTACCAAGTTCCCTCTGCCTACCCTGCTATGAGCAGAACAAAGAGTGAAGGCAAAACAAATGTTTAATTGAACCTCAGGAACAACTCGTTTCGTCAAAAAAAGTATTTTGTAATATATATTCCACTTATTATATAGATGTTAATAGTTTGAACATTACACAATATTATTTGCTTCAGACTTTGTTATTTATTATTTGATATATATATATATATATATATATATATATATATATATATATATATATATATATATATATATGTATATAAATATATATATATATATATATATATATATATATATATATATATATATATATATGTATATAAATATATATATATATATATATATATATATATATATATATATATATATATATATATATATATATATATATATATATTTTCAGCTTCACGCTGTATCCCGCACTAGGCAGGGTAGGCAGAGGGAACGAAAGTGAAACCTAGTGTTATGACACTCCGTTCCACTTCCGTTCCCCACTTTCCGCCGAATTTGAGGCATTGCGTGTTGAGTGGCGGAACTCAACGCCGCGCTTTGCCTTATTACCAGAGCGAAGAAAATGAAACATTAAATATTTAAATTGAAAATATTAAATATTTCATTTCCTCGACTGGGGATCGAACCCAGAACCTGTCGGTTACAGTCACACTCTTGTGCCGCTGCGCCACGACAGGCCTCAAATATATTTTTTTTGACTATTACAAGCAAAGCCGCATATTAAACTATGAGGTAATAAAAACATAATCTCCAGCAATAAATGAAATGAAAAGATTGAATAAATTTATAAATAAGTCATAAAGTTGTAGTGTGGTTGTAATATTGTCGTTACAAGGTATAGCTTGTACCGGCCAGATTGCAAGATAGCAAAGATAAGATAATATTAATATCGCGTACGAAAATATTTTTTATCGAACACTTCAGTAGACGCTATTATTGTGTATATATACTGGCTTTAACATGCGGCTTTGGTCCGTGGACAAGTCATTAATTTAAGTAAAATAAAAAATAAATAAAATAATATTAAATAAGAAATTGTTAACAAGTAAATTGGGTTGTTTCGTTTGTTTTTCACGGCAATAAGGCAATGAACATTCTTGATACCATGAATTTTTTATACATGCTGTGGGATTATTAGTTGCTGGTACTGGTCTATGGGGACACTGGGACAAAATAGCGAAAAACGACCAAATAAAATTCAGTTTTACAAAGTTAATATAAACATAAGTCGCATAATAAACTATTTTCGCATTGCTTTTTTTTTTCGGTTAAAAAAATTATATTGAAAGGAGTTAAATAAAAACAGTCACCGTATCGCAGTAATTCAGTTATCAACAAAAATCGGAATGGTCTATTATATTTAAAATATTTATGACTAGTCACTTCAAAAGAGCGGCCCTCTCAAAAGTAAGTAAAGACGTGGGAAACGGAGTGTCTTAACTCGGGAACCTTGACTATTAACTCAAATTATTTGTCTCAACATTCCCGTCTATCCTTCTAAGAGCGGGAAGAAATAAAGCTGCTTTTTTATAAAAATTATATAAAATAAATACGGCTGGATATGTAGAAATATGTCACCTTTTTTTGTCTCTCGTGTGATAAATGCAAGAAATAAAAAAAATCGGTTTGACACGACATTTGTAAGTCAGCGTCGGGCTGTTTACTATGGCAATGATGAATGGACGTGAAAGTTAGGCCTTTTGCGGTGACTTTTTATATTTAGAAATTGTATTTTAAATAAAGATAACTTTGGAAATTCTTGTTATTATAATAAAGGTACCTACTACCCATTCAACATTCTGCAGCGTTAGGTTCCGGTCAAAAGATATTTAATAGTTAAAGATCAGAAAGAAAGTTTATAATTTAGAAGATTTTAATATACCAGAGTCGTTAAAAAAATATAAAATCGATTCAGTTTTACATTTCTGCCTTTGAGCGTCAATCATTCGATTCAAATCATTCATTTATAACGAAGTGTCAAAGTCTAACATTCATTTGTATAAATTCAAAACACAGTTTAAAAAATTGAACAAAAAATTTATTTTTATTGTGTTTCTGATATTTTTAGTAGAAATATTCATAAAAATGGTTTTTTTTCTAAAAAAAATTAAGAAACGCTTTACATATTTTCCGTTGCGTTACTACAGTGTGAAAGGCAACAGGTAATAAGTTAATTTTAATTTTTAACTACCAATTAAAAAAAACTTCTCGACAAGAGTTAAGCATTTATCGTAACACATGTAACGCTAGTTGATAGGCTATCAGTGATGGATGCCTGCGTTTAATTACACTCGCTATCTACACGATGATTTATTGATATTGCAACTTGTAACATTTACCATTGATATAATTTGGCTACCAGTTACCGGTAATACTTGTAACCGAGAATATTCTAAATTAGTATTGAATTTAGTCTTGTAAATAAATATTTTTGCTAATAAGCGTTTGATTTTCCTTATATATTACCTTAATTTTTGATATTTTTAGCGTTGTAATATAAATAAAGTCAAATTAATAATATTGGGTGACGTGGGTACTTTTAATATGAAAAATACGAACAAAATATAAATAATTACGCTTATTTAGCACATAATAAGGTAGGCAGAAGGAACCTTATGTTAAGGAAAAACCAATAAGTGATAAAAAAAAATCTTAATTGAATTAGGATTTTCTGCCAAATTCTGGATACATTTCGGGTTGAGTGGCGGAACTCAATGCCTCGTCATCAGAGCGGACATTTTTCCTTGTGTGACGATTGAACCCGCAGTATGTCGCATGTACAAACCCACGTCTCCCCTATTGCCTCAAATTAACAACAATAAACAATATATTTAAAAACGAATCACAAAAGCACTAGTTGTGGATAACAAATTCAGATTTAAAGTCGTTAGGAACAATTCTATCTCTATAGAATAGGCTCAATCAGAGCACAGTTGGAGCACGACGCATTGATTGGCCTAGTTTATCCGTCAAATGTTATAATTACTTGTTAAATAAAACCTGTTCGACTGCTGCTTACTGTCAACAAGGCATGTGCGATAATCACAGGATCTAGCCAAAACAAAAACTAAATAGACATGTCGTGGCACTGGGAAAGATGGTGGAAAGTGGGGAACAGCTGGAACCGGGGAACCCAGTTTGAAGACACTCCGTTCCCATCAAATCACTTGACTGGATGGGAACGGAGTGTCTTAACACTTGGTTCCCAAGTTCCAGCTGCCTACAGTATCTTTTCTATGTATGAAATACAGTGTGAAGCTATAAACAATATAGTCGATAATAACATCGTTTTACTGTAAAGACACTGGGGCGAATTATTTTAATTTCCTCGTTCTTCTATAGTAAAAAAAACAAGTTCTCCCACTTAATTCACTTTTTCCATCAGGTGCGTATAGCTGATTATTTTTTATTAAATATTATAATGATAGCTACAAACCAACAAATAATTTAATGTTTATGGTACATTAATTTCGTAAATATATTCTACAAAGGCATCCGACGAGTTTAAATACTAAATTCTATTTAATCACGTCTTAATATAGATAAAGCTAATGAGTGATGAGTATTCCAGCGTAGTTTCTTTTTATATATAAATACATTTTGTTAATTACATTTCTTTATCAAAAATTATCAAGGTCTTGAAGATTATATAAATATAGTTGTTGTATATTTTGATGGCGGCCTGTCGTGGTGCAGCGGCACAAGCGTGTGACTCTGTAACCGACAGGTTGTGGGTTCGATCTCAGAGGAAATGAAATATTTAATATTTTCTATCTATATGTTTTTATTTTTTCGCTCTGGTACAAAACGCGGCGTTGAGTTCCGCTACTCAACAGTGTAGAACAGAAGTGGAACGGAGTTCTTACCACTAGGTTTCCAAGTTCCCTCTGCCTACCCTACCATGTGCGGGATACAGTGTGAAGCTGAGTAGGTATATTTTAATGGTGAATGTGATGTGAGCTAGAGGTGGTTGTTGAAAATATTTTACCTAACCGTATAATATGTCACTTTTTTAAAACTTTACTGCTTTACTTGATTTTAAGTCAAAAAAGGGAGTTTCATAAATCCTATATATTCTTTTTCCATTTTATGTTATTATTTTGTTACAATGTGTACTAAGTGGTGAACAGCTCAAAGTAGCATTTTGTCTTGTTACTAAAATGAACAAATGAATATCAATTATTCTCTCGAGTAGGTTTCGAACCTACAACCATCATGTTTTCACATGCTGTGCCATAGTTATATATCGTAGGTACACGTATAATCAATAGGTTTTTTTAAAATTACTCCTTGTACTACATACATATAAGATATTAAACTAAAATGAATTTTCGATAGATAAATATCTAGAAATTATCGTCACTATAATAAGGTTTCAATAGATAAAACTTTGTAGCAAAATCACAAATTAACGCGTCACAAAGACAATCACAAACAACGCCCTTTAAAAAAGCTCGCCAAAACCAATTTCCAATGTGAAATGTGAAATTCAGCTATATTTTCGTTTAAAAAGTAAAAAGCTGTACTGTTTTTAAAACTGGCGTTTCCCAAAACGGGGCTTAGCACGTGCACAAAAACTTTACAACGTATTGCGTCTCTTCATACCCTCTTTTAGGAATACCCATTTCGCTTTCCATACCTATATTCAAAGTATTTTAACCCCAATCGGTGCCTATGGAGCTATTCAAAATATAACACCAAATCACCGGTTGAAAACCGTTTCTAAGGACTGTTAACTAGATTTTACTTTTTCTGGTGATTCTATATGAGTTTTTCGGTCGAAATAACCTGACAAGACTGTTTTTGGAATTTGTATATGATCATCGGAAACGGTTCGGTGCTTCAGTGGTTAACTATTTGTTGTAAAAAAAAAAGCTTCTTTTCAATTTTAATTCAGTAGCTTTAGTTTGTGATTCGTTTTTATCCATATCCTCTTTGCTAAGCTCTTAAATTAAAAATTCTTGCAGCTTTCAGCTTGTATAATTGTAAAGATTTAAGATTTTAAGCGTGAAATGTGTTGCATAATCATTTTTTTTTGTTTTCGCTCATTTTACATTAGCTTTACGCTGTATTTCGCACATGGAAAGGCAAGTAGAGGGAACGTGGGAACCTAGTGTTAAGAAACTCCATTCTCATTAGGATACTTCTGTTCAGAATCCTTTGCGACTTTGGTAAAAATATTTTCAAAATGTTATTGTTATAACACCAACGAAAACAACATATATTAGTAAATCAATAATTATGTAATTCAAGCGGGCGAAGCCGTGAGCGGTTCGCTAGTTATTTCTTTTTACGTTTTGGATCAAATATTTGATCGCTCAGTCAGGCACATGCTTATTGCGTCATGATGGCATCTGGTGATATGTACGGTATGGAAAGTTCGACACCCATTCCGCGTTTGCTTTTGAATTGAATAATAACAGTATTATAACAGGCGTGAAGATCAACTATCGGTAAATATTTTGCATGTTTTTTAACTGATTGTTTTTTAACTAAGTGGGGAACGGAAGTGGAACGGAGTGTCTTAACACTAGGTTCCCGGGTTCTCTCTGCCTACCCTGCCTCGTACGGGATACAGCGTGAGGCTAATAACTAAATTCCTTAATAGGAAAGGTGATGACATAAAGTATTTCTTACTTTTAGGAACTTTTAGAGCTATTAAATAAAATTAATTCAGCTCTTAGATTTCGAGTGTATATTTATATTTATGTAACAATATAATTAACACAATAAAAAAATTAAGAAAAACAAAAAAATGCTTTAAAGACAAATGACGATATACATAACAAGTTTAAAATTAACCTTTTTAAATCAAAATAAAAAAAAAAATAATGAAATTTATGTTAATTTTCTAAAATAAATCAGAATTAAATTGCAATGACTAAGAAGTATTCTCAAAAGTGGTCAGCCAGTTATATTCATTAGGAAGCTTTGCAGGCTGATTACCGAGTTACAACGATTGGAATATTTAATAACCGGCCATTGTGTACCACGTGTTTGGACTTGATGAGCTCGCCCCATACCAACTGTACTGTCCCAGTAAATACAGTATAGTACGGATGACGAATTGTGTCCTCGCCTGAACATAGCTATATTAGAATTTTTTGAGGCAGGAAGAGGGATGTTTTAATATATCAGTCTGTCCGTGCCACTGTAGCTGCAGAATTAATATATCTTATTAAAATCGTATAAGCAGTTTCATAGCTATAAGCACTTTGCGAAAACAAAATGTTGCGATTTTATATTACAGAAAACCTTACTCAGGTTGGCCAGGACTCGTCGACCGTACTTTACGATCGACTCGGTCCCAAGTATCTATGTACTATAGACGCTTGTTATGAGAGTGATATGGTAATAATAAGGTAGTTGTTACTGCTTAGTGTAAACGTTAATTGTTATTAAAATAAACTAACTGCGGACTCTGTATAGTTATTATATATATGTTTGATAACTTTAAAGTATTTATATGTTGGTATTTTTGCACGTACTATCATTTGTCACGTATACCTCTTATATCGGAAGGTGACTCATTTTTAACCTCTATCGTTAAAAAGGGTGTTATAAGTTTGACCTGTCTGTCTGTTTGTCCCACCGTAGCTTCTGAATGAGTGAACTGAGTGCCGTTTTATTCAAAGCCTTGTTTATCGCACTGCTAAATTTTATGAAAATTGGATAAGCAGTTTAGGAGATAGAAGATAGAAGCACTTTGTTAACAAGAGCAGTCATTTTGTAGGTATTTTTTTTTTCTTATTAATTTTTTTATGATATTTTAATACAAAAGATTGTTCTATGTTAATCTGAGTCTGATTTGTAATATAATATATGAAATTAGGCCGTCGTGACATACTAAAGTAAACGTCGTAGTGGGTTTGAAGACCACATTCTTGAGGATTATTTATATATTTTTTTTACTTTTATTTCCTCGCTCGGCCTGTCGTGGCGCAGCGGCACAAGAGTGTGACTGTAACCGACAGGTTCTGGGTTCGATTCCCAGTCGAGGAAATGAAATATTTAATATTTTCAATTTGAATATTTAATGTTTCATTTCTTCGCTCTGGTAACAAGGCAAAGCGCGGCACTGAGTTCCGCCACTCAACACGCAATGCCTCAAATTCGGCGGAAAGTGGGGAACGGAAGTGAAACGGAGTGTCATAACACTAGGTTTCACTTCCTTTCCCTCTGCCTACCCTGCCTAGTGCGGGATACAGCGTGAAGCTGAAAAAAAAAAGGAAAAAAAAAAAAAAAAAATCCTCGCTCTTAGCAGACAGACGCGGCGTTGAGTTAAGTTATTCGAAAATAGGAAACGGCTCTTGCAATTTGGTTATCTCAACGAATTCAGCTATGAAAAATATTTATAATATTTTCCATTCTTAAGTCTACTTAAAAAAAATGCATAATATTACATAAAAATTCTGTATTTTTAATGAACACGGCTTATTGTGGGAAGTGAAGGAAGGATACAATCAAATTTATCTCGATTGTACTCGCGAGGAATGTGAATACAAATACACGAGCGACGGCCTTACACAATTAGCGTTTTATTATAGTAGGTAATTTGTAGCGAAATGTTCTTCATTTGTTGGTGCGTTGACTTTGGAAATATTTCTATACTCACCTTGTTATAAAAGGATAAAAATTTAAAAAAAAATGTTTTTTTAGCTGATTACAGCAAAAGGGGGTTGTGTTTTTAGCGCGTAGGTCTGTATATTGTTAGTACTGGTTTAGAACTGATTTTGATATTTGATTTTTCAAAGTCGCTGAACAAAAAATTATACAGTCAGGTTTTATTTGTTATTCCACTTCCTATTTTATTTAAAAATAATAATTATCGTACAAATAGTTTTTTTTTTATTTTGTATTTTGCAATCTATTTTGAAAATATATATCACATTATTTTATTAAGGAATACATGAATTATGATACTGAAGTAACAATTAATTTTATTATGATGATTACGCCATGAAAGTATAAAGGATAGATAAATATTCAGTTTTTTCATAAAAAAAATATTTTTAATAGAAATTCTTAAAATTATTTTAAAATAACAACATTTATGTGTTCTGTCGTGGCGCAGCGGCACAAGAGTGTGACTGTAATCGACAGGTTGTGGGTTCGAATCCCACTCGAAGAAGTGAATTATTCAATGCTTTCAATTTAAATACTGAATGTTTTCATTTCTTTGCTTTGATGAAATAGCAAAACGCAATGCCTCAGATTCGGCAGAAAGTGGAGAAGAGAAGTGGGACGGAGTATCTTAATACTAGGTTCCCAAGTTCCCTCTGCCTACCCTGCCATGTGCGGGATAAAGCGTGAAGCTAAGTAACTTTTAACTCTACATTCAAACATACATACAGTATAAAATTCAAATGTAAATATACAAAGGTTTATATTTCAGCTATTTCAACGCGTTATTTTTATTAACAAACATAAAACGTTGAATCTGTGTGCGTATGATAAAAAAAACCGGTAAAATTCAATGTGCGTAGGTAAGTAAGTCTAAGCGATGGGTGGCCGGCCGGTGCATGTATAAATAATTTGATGAATGTCCCGAGACACTGTACTGTACTGTACAGTACAGTACGGTACAAGAGTTGTGGCCGCCATCATGTAAGCAGTAAGAGACTGTTTATATTTGATATTTTAAATATTTCCAACTTTTGTTTATTTTGTTTCCCAGTGAATAATTGTTGAAAAGTTTAGAAAAACTGAGTTTAGAGCGGCCATAATTCGTCGACCCTGCTGTACTTGCAGTCTGTACGCGACTACACGGTAGCCCAGTGTATATCAGGATTTCTATTTACGTCTTGAATCCCTTCGCCTGTATGTGAACGCCTAAATAGTGTCTGATTAAAATTTACCTCAGGTCATTGTAAGGTTGTTTTATTACTATTGGTATATAATAGTCGGTCGTTTAGCTCCGTGCTGTGTTCTCCATATAGCAAAGTAGGCAAAGGGAACTCGGGGATATTGAAACATCGTTCTCCATTAAAACACATTCGCTTCGTTGAAAAAATATTTATTAATATTTAATTTCCTTGTTCTGGTAACAAGGCAAAGAATTCAGTTAAGGCAATTACCACGGAATATCTTAAGAACAGGGACCTTTTCGATGCTATAAATAAATAGGGTACATTTAACGATGCGAAGCTAAAAAAATCATACACATGTACATAGATATGTTAATAACTAAAAACTGAGTAAGTAGGCACATTAATTATGTAGATACAAATCTTCTTTACATAATGTATGAAGGACTTCTTCGTCCTTACAAAACACCTGTACATGGCAAGTTTTTTCCACCCTCAAGTATTCTACCCCAAGACAATTCCAGCTATTGTACGGAATGTTTTAATTTGCCTCCCTGAATAGGCATTGTTTATACTTAATTTTACATTTCAACAGGTTTCTGCGGCGATACTAATATAGTATCATACGACATATGCCTAAGAAACAAGTTACTTAACTTCTATAAGCGATGATAATATGTTTATGACGTATTCATTATCATTTTATTTTGATATGAATGATAGAAATTAAGCTTAATGGTTGACAATGTTGCCTTTAATTTATGCATACAGTTTTTATATGTTTATATAAATGCTATGTTATAACCCATCATTTTTAATTAACTGAAATTGTTTCGCCATATATTAGGCCATGTAAGGTTGTCTTTGTTTTTTACAAGCCAAGATGATATGGTAATTTATTGTCATTATAAGTTCGTCATAAATTTGCTTATATTATAGAAAAGAACTAGTTTTAGTCTGTGGCTTCGCTTGCCTAGATCGGAGCGGTTAATTATATATATGGAGATAAAAACGGAGTGTACAGCACGAAAAAAAATCAATTCGTCTTTTTATATCTCATATCTTTCTCGATTTCTTTTTATTCCTAAGATTAACATTGAATTATTTTTTTTTAAATTCCAAAAATACTTCAAAATATTATAATTGATTTAAAATAATTATAATTAGATCAACTCATATGTTATATTTAACTTAATTTTTTTTAATTAAAAAATCAAGTAAAAAGCTAGAAAAATAAATAAAAGAACCACAAATTACATCCATAGAGTCAAACAAAGGGAAGCTCTACACAAGTTCATAGACCTCTCTATATCCGAATGTACTAACCGCTTAACGCTACTAATTAGAAGGTGTTAGGTAATACGTAACAGTGTTTAACCGTTACAAAACTGTGGATGTTTAAATAGATATGCTTGCGCCCACGCTGGGTGTGGTACAGCGGCTGGAAGGGTAGCCTGTTCAAATCTATATTAGGTACAGCGAGATTTTATAAAAGCAATCGGGTTTGTAGAAAATTTGTAATATTTTTTATATTAATGATATAGTAATTTATTAATCTGATATACCTTGTCACACGCAATGTTTTGGCAACGCTAGGAATGTGGAGAACAGAGCTGCTAAATTGGCTTAAAATCTTATCATCTACAGTACTAAATAATATCATAACATCGCTCTAGTAAAAAGACAAAGCGCTGCGTTTAGTTCCGCCACTCAACACGCAATGCCTCATTTGGAAGATAGTGGAGAATGAGATAATCTCTCAATTGGAACAAAGTGACTTAACACTAGGTTCCCAAGTTCCCTCTACCCACCCAGCAATGTGCAGGCTACCTGGTACCTGGTAAAGCGTTAGGCTGACTATTATAATTAAATAGTAAAATAAAATAATGTTTTGACCGCGGCCTCAATATCGAAGCTCAGAATATACGTAGTGAATCTATACGTTTATTTACTTTACTTTCGCGTGTACAGTAATGTTGGCAGAATTTGCGTATTTAAAACGCGATCGCTGTCAATATTTATAGCTAATACGTTCTTATATGTTTAACATAAATTGAATTTATTTTTCTATGAGAATTCTTTGTTGAAACTATATGAAGCATTTTAGTACAGTATTAGTGTGTATTGGTTGGTGGTCGTAGACGCGACAAGTTCTAGGTTCAGTTCTTACTCGAAAACATGAAATATATAATATTTTTATATCCCGAGTCCCGTCACTCAACACTGAATGCCTCCAGAATTCGGAAGAAAGAGGGGAACGGAGATATCTTATGGGAACTCAACGCCGCGTTGCAGAAAATGTAAATTGGTCATTGCTTCGAGTGGAAATCAAACTAATAACCACCGTGTATACGGCCAGGCGCTGTCCACTACGCAACGATAACCTAAAAAGAGAAACTACTGTTTTTTTTCGATATACAACACAAGTCAAACAATAAATATTTAGTTTAATTAAAAAACTGACTTAGTTACTAACATTTGAGAGTTAACACCTGTTTCTTAATAGAAATAAAAAATGTAAGCCACAATATCGCGACATTTTAGAGGCCATTATACCATTCATTACGTTAAATATTTTTTACAGCTGGCAAAGCTGAAAAACGCTGTGAGTAATTGTCCCAGTGTTCTTGGTAAGTGTGAATTTTTTTTAAATTTCTATAGTAATTTCGCACATTTTTAAACCAGGTTTGATAGTGAATAGAGTGATGGAACTCTCCGTTTCTTCATTTTAGAAAACGTTTAAAAAATTAAAGAAAAATTAAAATGAATATTGCCTCTTGATATCTGTCTTACTAAGTTACATCGAAATTCAAAAGAAGAAGCCTAAAAATTAGTTAGAAATAGGTTAAAATTATGCGTTCAATATTTTCTAAAATTTTGTTTTTATTTGTAGCATTACAGTTCAAAAATATTAAGAAATAGATAATATTTCCTTTTGTATGAAAAAGTCAATGCGATACTCGGTTCTACTACTCTTACTACTTGTAGTCTTAACTGATTAATCCATAAGATATTGTGGTATGTTAGAAAATGACCTACAATCCCCAAAAAACAATATTCACCATAACTTTATTACCGAACAGCTCGAAATCTGTTGCAAATCACACGACTTTATCTTTGAAAATAATAATTTCGTACGTATGTAACAATACGTATAACAATCACTACTTTAAAACAAGATTTTTTAAATTTACTTTTTCAGTCTTCATTTCCTCCCTATAATCCTATCTGCGAAATTTCTATAGTAAAGATACAATAAAAAGCACGCACATCGACTGTATCATAAATCTCCTCCACAGACAGACTTCATTTATATTACCAACACAATACTACAAGTAATAAATTGATGTTGAAATCGTGATTTTGTTATAAATTACTTATTTACTATTTATATGTATATGAAAAATGTCTGCTTTATCAGATAGTAGTTAGGCAGATCGCGGCGTTGAGTTCCGCCGTTCAATACGTATCTCAATGAATAGTAGAAAGGCGAGGTCTTATATTAAAGTTAGTGTCATTAATTGATGTTAGACTTGTTAGACACACGTAACGTTTGACGTTAATAAAAAAAAGTTTAGATTTTATATTATCGATTTTAGGTAATTATAATAAAAACAATATTATAATTATAAAAAAAAATCGATAATATTAAACGGTTCGATCGATAAACTATTTAAATAGCTATATAATAAAGCATTTAAATTCCGTACAAGCTTTATTAGTTTCTGCTACTTTAGTTACGGATATCCCGAACTATAAGCAACAATTATGCGTATTACGCTCGTAATCGACAGGAAGTCATTGTAGTAATCTATCGTTACAATAGAATACTAAATTTGGCATTCACATATTTTATTGCCTAATCTTTTACAACTTAAGCTCAGATTTGACGTAACTTCTTTTATGATAAAATATTTGTGTAAATAGATGTTTAGTTGTGTTTTATGTTATTTATAACGAGGCCTAAATACTAATTTTGTTTAAATTAGTTATTTAAGTAGTTTTTAAGAGAAAGTCAAGGTTTAATTAAGGTTTTGGAAATAATAGGATAATAGGAATGAAATAATAAGGTCATTGAATTAAATTTGATATCATAAAAATCCTATAATACCAAAATGTACAGAGGTACATGCAATAGTCGTATATTAAAATTTTATCTAGAGTAAAATTTCTATTTGCAATTACCAATTAACATAGTCACAGGTTTGATACAAACAATGTCTTTAAAAGAGCTGACAACACAATGGCTCACCAGATATTTTATAGCTATCCTAGAAATATTTTAAGTTTAAAAAAATACCTATTCGGTAATTTAGTTTTAGTTTTTTTATTATCTAAGAGTATTAATTAATCTGCTGAATCTGCGTTGAAATAAGTCGTGTTGTAAAACGGCTCAGTAAACCGCAGATTCACGATAGTTAGTAATAAATAAGAGTGAGTCAATAGTTATTCTCGCTTTGTAAATGTAACCAAATGTGGTTATAGCTTTCTGGTGCAAAGTGCATGCATGCCATAGGTTCTTGACATTTGATCGTACACAATTTTTTTTAATAATGATATAACGCAAAAACTACGACCTTGTTGCATACATTTTGAATTAAAATTGTTATCTCTAATTTATTTATTTACAGATAATAAATAATTGTTTGATGTATATTTATGTAATTAGCTTAACATTTAATTATTAATTAATTATAGGTAATATGTAACCATATACAATATAAACTGTCTATTTTTATTTTCACATTTACTCTTTTATTTTTTATTTAGATTTAACAATATTTTTTAAGAAAACATGAAAATTGTGATTTCGAATTTCATCAATTTAGAATGATAATTAAAATTTTTAATTTTGGCTAATCAGAAAACACACGAAGGGCATAATATCGACCTTCCAATGAACGATCGATAGTAATCGATTTCTGAACGCATCGCATCGATATCTCGACTTATCGTCCAAAACAAATCCTGGCGTTATCTAGAAACTAGGTACGTAACGATAACTTACCTCACTAAAATTTACTTCCACAACACAACACCAACACTATTCACCGTCTTAAATCTAATTGAATCCATGTTATCATTTAAAAGTATCGATCTCACGCGTTGGAACCGTTCTCTGCGACGCGTATATTTTTACATTCGTTCACAAATATATTTATTGTCCAGCTAATAGTCGAAAGAAACACTCGGTTTAGGTTTTTATTTGAATGACACTTTTATATATGTAAGTCACAGTCAGCTGAGTGATTGTTTGTAACAATATATCGGTAAAAGTTAATCGTTCTAATGTACGTGTTTTCACGGCGACGTGTGGAGTGAGACTGACGGGTTGGATTGAATGAACGGGGGAGCGCGGGGAGCAGCGGAGGGATCGCGGGGGAGCGCGCGGGGAGGGGGTATGTAGAAATATCCACCAATAGATGGCGCTAGTCGTTAGTGAAAGCTTATTTTCAGCACGATGTGTAGTTTGTGGGGTAGTCTCGCTTGCTTCTAATATATCGTTTATTTTAGGAATTATTTATTACATTTCTGTTTTATTTATCAACAGTAATTTATATAAAATAATAAATTATAGTAACTATACATTGACACATTAGTTTACGAAATGTTTTTTGGAAGATTGAAATTTTGTATTGCAAACTTTACAATTTAATTATTTTAATTTAGCAACTACCCACGTGAGTATAGTTTAGTTTCTCCAGATTCATAATAGTAACATTGAATAAGATAAAACTTCAGATGTATGCTATGCTGTATCGTAAATATACATATATCGTGGAAAACCAAAAAAAATCTAGTATTAACTAAGACTCTCCGCTCTTTATAGTAAATTTCGAGATTGCGCCTTGAATTATGGAACTCGACACCGCGTTTTGCTCTGAATATAGTGGAGAAGAGAGAGGGAATAGAACTCACATTTTTGGCGATTATAATCAGAGAAATAAGAATGAAGAACTAATAATTAACAATTAATAATTAACTAATAATAATAATTCTCTTATTTAACGTTCATTTAATTATCATTGGTTACTGTTGGGTAGCCCATATTAATGTGTAGTTTGTTTAACCAAATCGGGGAAATATTTTTAACCAGGCAAACCCAACATAACCCGCTTAAACTTATTGTAATCTTGTTTTATAGCCGAATTATATAGATTTTTTACATAAAGTCTCAGAATCCAAGATTCAAATAATAATTTCAAACGTTGATTAAATCTACGAATATTCATCGGCTTACATATTTTCACAACGACATTATCATTATAGTATATATATATAAATTTACCTGGGAATAGTACCTACCTGTATATTCATTTATCAATAGTACATATATAGTATCTTAACTCCACATTCCTCGCTTCCCTCTGTCTACAATACTTTGTGCGTGATCCTGTATCCCTTGTTAAAGGAAATTACCAATAATATAAGCTAAACACTCTGTAGGGATGATTAAGAAAAATTAAAGGCATCGTGGCGCAGCGGGACGTCTAGTGGTAACGACGCAATGGTTGTAGATTCAAAATCTTTTTTAATTTCCCGTTCCGGTTAACATGGGGCGGGATTGAACCCCAGACACGTAATATCTCGAATTGAAGCGGAAAGTGGATAATGGAGTGACTTAACACTATTCCTTTTGTCTAAACAATACCTACAGCCTAAAGTTACTTTAATTGCTTGAAACGTTCAAACATACATCTACTTATAATAAAATTACATAAAGATTTAATTTCTAATTTTTGACATAACATCCTTGAGGAAGGAGGCAGCCAGTGGGTAAGCTCTTCATGTATTTTCAGTCCGTAATGGAATAAGGAAAGTGTTTTTGAATTATCATCAGGCGTCCGCGTCGAGTGCGCTTTGCCGAATATTCCGATGTCCGGAATCAATTTGCACGGATTTTAAATTTGTCTGAGGGAAATGAGTGTGTACATTACATTACTACGGCACACAGGGCCGGACTTGAGTCTATAGAGAATAAGTATAAGATAAAATGTTTTTTCAAAATACCTTAACATATTACGTGTAATCGGCTTAGAGTGTAAGCTTGCTTATAGACTATGAAACAAATTAACAGGAGAGACAAAATATTTACTATAAAACTATGAATTGAGAGTTGAGAATTTAAAAAAGTGTTTAATTATTAAAAAAAAGTAATAGTTTATGAGAGTTTCAAAAGGTTGATTTTGTATTTTTTGTACGTTATTGAATGATACAAAAATGTACGACAAAAAAGGGAATTAGCGAGTTACTCTTAGCTGACCATATTAGATTTTAATCGCGGCTTTGACCGCGTGATTAAAATGAAAATAAATTGGATTTTATAACGAGTGCCTTAACTCTAGTTGCATTTATTGTTTTATAACGATAATGAAAGATTGCCAAGTTGTAATCTTCATTATATCTTTGATAAACGCACTATCTAACACCAAGATATATATTTATTTAAACAGTAGTTCCTGAGATTAGCGCGTTGAATTGAACAAACTCTTAAGATTTATTTTATTTGTATAAATATAATTAATATAGATTAATATTTTTAATGGTAATATGGTACACAGCTCTGTAACACGAGATATAATCGTATAATGTATCAACAGTGAGACGAATGACGCCTCACTGACAGGCATGACCGGACACTGTTAAGTGTTTCGGAACGTTGAGCTTTGAAAAATATTTATTTTTATTTTAAAAATACTCGTTCCTATACACATTATTAAGAATTTTATTTCCTTAAATGTATAATAGGAATATAGGTACTAGTTTTTTACCTTTCTTATTATTTACATTTATTAAGTAGACTTAGTGCTGAACTAATATAACGCTTTATCTGAACAGACCAGAACAATTTAATATTCTTGGACCGAGAAACTAAAACTAGAGTAAATATAAGCTCAAGACTTCACGTTTTTAGTCCAGACAAAAGTAGTTGTGATCTTCGGTTTGTAATTTATACTTATTATTATACTTAATAAATATATTTTTTTACTCAAATATCTCTAACGGACCCGAATACATCCCTGTTAAAGGGAAATAATTATTGGAAGTCAGGAATGTTGTATTTCAATTAAACCTTATAAATGTTTCTTTTGACGAAGCGACTATTGGCTCAAAGTGTGTTGACAATTCGAATCTTCAATGAGGTTAAATTATTTATGTATATCAATATAGAAGTAGAAGCATTCCGCACATGGCAGAGTACGCAGAGGGAATTTGGGGACCTGGTGGTAAGACATTGCGTGCCTATTAATACACTTCCGTTCCCCACGAACGTTCCGCCGAATTTGAGGCAATGTTGTGTGGTGGAACTCAACGCCGCTTTACCTTGTTAGCAAAGCAAAGTAATGAAAATGTTAAACATTTCATTTCCTCGAGTGGGGACCGTCCCACAACGTATCTCGTTTATAGCTGCACGCTTGTGCTCCTGCGCCACAATAGGCCCATACATTATTGTTTTGATATAAATATACACATAATTTTAATAAAACAATAATATATAAAGCTCTTATAAACATACATCATCGACGCGCGTCATTATAATTGATTTAGTCTGTGCGTCCACTATAAATCATCTTTTATCTGTCCCTATCGCCAGTCTATTGTTTATGTTCTTTATCATCTGTCATGTCATAGACATGCCTCGTTACTTATACCAGCTACTAACGCCTTTTATTTATATTTTTTTAGCTTGACTCATATAGATAGGTTGGCAGTGGGAAACTACTGTAGATATTTCTTGCTTCATTTTAAGAATTTTCGAGGTACATCAAGTGGCGGAACTTAACGCCGCGTTTTATCTTACCAGAGCGAGAAATTGAAAATAATAAATAATTCAATCTCCTAAGTGGTAATCAAACCTTCAACCGCTACTTTAACAGTCATTTGCATGCGCCACTGGCTCACGACGGCCTTATGAACTTTTACTGACCTATTTTGAGTTCGCTGATTAATGTCCTCACTTTCTAATTGTTGAATATTTATAGAATTTAGCATTTAGTTTTGTATGTTTGTTTATGTTATAGAAGAGCTTAGCGTCTAGCTATTTTTTTTCAATATTTTTTTTGTTGATGATAAAGTATCATGAGGCCCTCTCGTGGCGGAAGGGTACAAATGTCGCAGGTATAAACGCGACAGGTTCTATATTCAATTCCCTTTCGGGTAAATGACATATTTAATATTTTCATTTCGTCGCTCTGATAACGACCTAAAGCATCGCGTTGAGCTCCGTCTCTCTTTACGGCACGAGAGGCAGAAATTGGCGATTCGGTAAAGCGGGTAACGAAAGTATTTTAATGTGAACACTAGGTTCCTAAGTTCCCTCCGTGTACCATGACATGGGACAGTGAAACAAAAGTATTATTAGTTTTTTTTTTCTCATTTAGTAATAAATATATTACATATTTCATATTTGTCTGTATCGTGTTTTTAGAACTTAGTTATCTATTATTGTTCTTTATATTTAGAACTATATAATTAAAAAGGTAAAGGTAAAGGTTACTGTAAAGGTCCCCTGTAGTTACTTAGTTTGCAAGTTCCAGGCAACCTTGTTCGTCGCAAGTTCCAGGGAACCTGGGAACCTAGTGTTCAGATACTCCCTTCCCTAATTTCTGCCAAATTTGAGGCATTACGTGTAAAGTGGCGGGACTTAACGCAATTGATTTGTAATTAAATTATATAATTAATATTGTTGTTTATTCAAAATGGCCGCCACTATAAATCATCAACTTTTGTACAACACTTAACATGGATATTAAATAAAACTGCTTGATTTCTAAAATACGATATTCATAACATAAAATATCTAAATCTTAAAAAGCCATTAAAATCTAGTTTTAAAAATATGTTTATTTTATATTTAGCTTAATATACATAACTTTACAAATAAAACAAGGGTTAGTGTTTCCACATTATTTGCGATTCTGTGATTTTTTTAAATGAAAACCATAAATATGCCTTTTGTGTAATCGCTAAGCTAGTCAAGAAACACAATAAAATTTAAAAAATATTTTAGATAACATATAAAATAAGGACGTTTGTCAAGAGGAGGGCAAGAGGTGTTTGAGTCCCAGTTAAATTCATCAGAATTTAATTAGTCCTGGACAAAGTCAAAAATATTTATTTTTTCTAATCTTGTCGTATTTAAAAATAAAATGTTTTAAATATTTCAAATCCAAGTACAAACATTGTAAAGCCTACACAGTCAGTATACAGTGTACGATATTGTATGTACGTACCTGTTGTGACACAATGACTGTGGGCGCGGACCGCGGTAGGTACAATGAAATGAAAAAAGTCTTTTTATTTTACCACTGTAAATGTCCTATTATATTATGTTTAGGATTTTTTTTTTCATTGAATTATCTTTTTTCTGTTTTGGGACACAGTGCGGCGTTGAGTTCCGCCATTCAATATTAAAATATTAAATGGTGAACGGAAACTCCGTTCAACGATAGGTTCCCTCTGCAACCCCGCTATTTGCAAACAGGTTATTAATTTTATCATATTTATGTTATGAACTGTTATTTTTGTAAGAAAATAATTTGTGGGGTAAAAATGGGAAACGAGTCGGAATGTCTTAACACTAGGTTCCCAAGTTTCCTTTGCCTACCCTGCCATGTGCGGGATAAAGCGTGAAGCAAAAAAATGTTTACGTATTTCTTTTTTCACGAAAGGATTATTTTTAGATTAAGCCTTGCACAAAAAATTATTTATAATTTCAAAATATTAATAAATAAAAAAATATCTTTTAACTAATATTAATATTTTCCTAGCTCTGGTAACAAGGCACGTAAAGCGCGTCGTTAAGCGCCGCTACTCAACACACTGTACCTCGGAAATTCGTTATTAAGTGGGTAACGGAGTCGACACTAAGTTCTATCTGCTTAACCTGAAATATCTGGGATATAGTGTGAAGCGGAAAAGAGAGAAACGTTTTTCTTTTCCTTCAAAATCAGACAGTCTACAGTCGCAGGTGGAGCCCCTGCGCAACGACAGGCCCCGTCCTTTATCCACATAATCGATAAAAAAAAAGAAAAGTAACGGTAAATACGATATTTTTTTCAATACATCGAAATAACTTGAAAGTTAACAATAATAATTACTCTAATCTCCAACAAAGGGTTAATTCTCTTACAATATACGATATATTGTGACAACTTTTTTTCCCTTCATCGAATTCTAACAAAGGAACATTGTGATCCCCAAAATATTGACAATACTTACTTATAATACTTACTATGAGTTGATTTTGGAAGGCGCTAGTTAAGCCTTTCCTCATAATCCCTTGACGTGATCCGATCAAGATGGAAGTTCGATAAGGAGATTTACATATTCGGCATAATATTTTAGACCTGCCTTGTTTCGCTTGTGTTTAATTATGACAGGGTAAGAAACAATGTAAATTGTAAACCCCACTCGAGGAAATGTAATATTTAATATTTTCATTTCTTCGCTCTGGTACAAGGCAAAACGCGGCGTCGAGTTCCGCCACTCAACACGCAATGCATCAATTTTGGGCGGAAAATGGAGAATGAAAGTGAAACGGAATCTCTTAACACTATGTCCCCACGTTCCCTCTGCATAAAGAGTGAGTGAACTTCATATAAAATGACCGCAAATTTACGCTTATCAATTTCTTTACTTAATACGGAAACCACATTGGGATAATCTGACTCGTACTTAACTTTTTTCTTTGGAAAAAATGGTTCATAATATCAATATTATCAACTTAGAATCGACAAACACACTAAAAACTAAAATAAAAGTAACATAAAAAAAAAACCTCAAAATATTTTCTTTTTCATTTCCGACATATACAGACTTCTCTAGGCGGTTATACAATGAATGTTATAATAAACTGAGGGCCACAATGGAGCGCGACGAACAAAATAAACACATAAATATTAAATTATGTTCAGAATCCTACACTAAGTGTCGTGGCTTAATGTAGTAGCGGTTACAGTTTTATATAAAGAATTAAAGACTATTAAACGCTTATATTCGTATTAAGTGAAAAGTTAACATGGATTTAATGAAAATAGTACTGTACTTGTAATTAAATTGTTTGTCTTACGCATGGGGGGGTGGAAGCTGCTTAGGGATTGAATTATTTTATTTTTTTGGCTCTGGGAGACAAAACACGGCGTTGAGTTGCGTCGCATAGCAATGTTTAGACATTGTGGTGATGTGGTGTGTGGGGATTTGTGGTGATGATGAATGAAAAAGAAATTAACTCGTGAGAATGATGATATAATATTAAATATAGCATTTGCTCGGTCCATTCCACACTGAATTGAGTTGAAAGCAATAAAGTACACTGTTGAGTTCTGCGTTAATTCAGCGGAAAATATAGAATGATTTTGTCTTAATGGGAACGAAAACTTAAAATTAGGTTCCCAGGTTCCCTATAAATTTAGTCTCCCGTGATGGAACCTACATTCACCACGATTATAGTAAATCATCGAACCACCGCGCCACGGTGGTATAGTTTTTTGAATAGATCTAAAGTTACGTGTGTGAGCTCTCGATGATTACGAGCGTACAATTTACGTGTTCAAAACAAACAACGCTCTCGTTATATTTTACTAAACACAAATCAAGTTAAACCTTTTAAAACTAATATTGAAAGCAATAAATTGTATTTAAGAATATTAAAAGTTTGGTTTGTTCTATTATAGGATATGATGTAGCGTTTATTTTCGTCTTGTATTCTAAATTAGCAGCTTCACTTCACTATTTCCTTTCAGCGGAGAAGGCTGAGGGAACCTATTGATTAAATAACAGGTTCCCTTTACACATTTTGTCCAGAATTTTTCGAGATTTTGCATATACAGAGGTCAATGTCAACCCCATGGTGAGTATATTATATAAAGAAGACATTTATCTAATTTTAATAAGAACGTTGATGCGGATTGACCTCGTTACCGTCAGATTTATCTAGGCTTTGCACTGCATCCAGTAAATATTACAGTAGATAGAAGGAACCTAGGGTTAAGACATTCCGTTCACAAATTTCTTCCTAATTTTCGAGATATTGCGTGTGGAACGGTACTAAGGTACTAAGGTACTTTGAGGCCTGCCGTGGCGCAGCGGCACCAGCGGGTGACTGTAACCGATAGGTTGAGGGTTTCATCCCGACTCGAGGAAACGAAATATTTAATATGTTCAATTTACATATTTAATGTTTTTCATTTCTTCGCTCTGGTACAAGGCAAAATGTGGCGTTGAGTTCCGCCACTCAACACACAATGCCTCAAATTCGGCGAAAGAAGGGAAAGGTAGTGTCTTAACACTAGGTGGTTCTCTAGTTTCCTCTGCCTACCCTGCCATGATCGGAATACAGCGTAAAGCTAAGAAAAGTACTACTTTTTCACAACTTTGTCTGGAAAAGTAGTCAAAATAATTTACTATTCCCGTGCAGGAATCCAACTTATAATCACCTCGTCTCATTTGCTTTAACTAGCCGCAACTTTTGTTTATTTCTTATTATTTATAAGAAATAAACAAAAGTTGCGGCTTACACACGTCGAGGTGTCGCGGTCGTTGGGACCGACCGGCGCACGAGTATAGTGTTACTTACATTTGATACTGTGTTGTTTTATTGTCTTTGTTTTTTGGATATCCGATGCGATGTCATTTTTTGAACATCGATATTGTTAATTTTTTATTTGGAAATAGATAGGTAAATTTTATGTTTTTATGTGACGCAGCGGCACAGCGGTGGCTGTACTCCCGATGGTTTGGGGTTCGCTCGGAGAGTGATAAAGCGATAAAGTCTCCATTAATTAAGTTTTTTTTTTGTAAATTAAGTGTGGGAAACATGGTGTTTTAATACTAGGGTAAAACTTTTTAAACATTCAATTCCTTATAGAACAACATAAAAATGTTGCGGCGTTTTATAGAAGTTATTTCAAATTTCCAAAATAAAAAAGTATTTTTCCAGAAACATAAAAAAATACTTGAAGTCTTGCAAACAGCCCAACCACTTTGTACACTATACCATACGTTTTTTTCAAGCTACCTCTAGTATAATAATCTATGGAGCGAGTTTTTTTTAACAAATTTTCGCTACCTAAAATTTTGATAAGAAAACAAATCCAGATAAGTTCAAACGGACGGGCCATTAAAATACCTACTATTCAACTTGAAATCTTTTCCACGCAACACATTAAGTTACTGTAAAGGAGCGTTTCGCTTAAAATCTATTTCACTATTTATTATATCGATATTAAATATCGTGATAGCATTTCTTTCAATAAACTTCAAACTTAGATATAAATTTTCAAAATTGATACCAGAGCGGTACAGTAAAAAATATTTTCCAAGCGTAACAGTCACCAAAGCTTCATTTATAAACATTTCTATGGTAGCTTTCAGCCCTAATATCTATCTAACATGTAGAAAAAGTCTTGAAGACAAAACAAATCGTTTACCATTTTCACCGAAATTATAAATATATTAATATATTTTAACACCCTTTTTTTACATATTATATGAGAGGTAAAACCCAAATTTTACAAGGTGCATCACTCTCCACCAAAATCGTTGGAAGTGAACTGAGCTTGAACAGTTTTTGTATATTATTCGCGGTAAAACAGAAAATGAGGGAAGAAACGAAGTCTTAAAACTAGGTTCCCAAGTTACTACACCCCCGCGGTACCCCAACATTGTAATATGCGGGAAACTGAGAATTTCAATAGAAATGTTTATATTTTAAGCTTATTTGCAACGACACGGTTCCAGCGACTAAGATAAAGCCGACGATGGCGGGAGATTTACTTCCCGCATGTCTACATAAATCTTTTTTTATATTGTCCTCTCGTTTTATTGGAGGCGACGCTTTTTGTCATTTCCAATGGGTTTTATGGGAGGGCCATTCAGATAATGAACCAGTGTATAAGTAGCTGTTAGTATAGTCTTGTCCTTATATTAAACGAAAACCTGAAAGTGACCTAACTCAAAATTTGTTATAAAAAATTAATGAAGGAGTTTAACTTAGATTCTATGGTTAATATAAATTGTATTGTTTTAAGTTAGGTCACATTTCTTCAGAGTTTTGATGACTATATGAACATATGTAATCATTTGAAAGCTTAATAAAATATATGTCGCACTCGCGAAGGAATCCACCGTCACCGAAGGATCCGTGCCTATTTCAAGATTGTAGGTAACGGGAAGTACAAATTAGGGTTCCAAAGTTAAAGTTGACGTATGTACTAATTTATATGAAGTTAACCAAAAGTATAGGCTTATAATATTTTCCTTTTAATTTTTTTTCTCATTTGTATTTCAAGTTTCATAACTGTAAGTATTATATTGATAACTATATACGATGGTATTTTTTACAGGACAGACAGAGGAAATTTGGAAACACAGTATTAAGGCACTCCGTTCCTATTAAAACACCTTCTTTTTCTTATTTTACCGTACCGTTACCAGGGCGAGGAAATGAAAATATTTAATATTCAATTTCCTTGAGTGAGAATCGAACCCACAACAAGTCGCGTCGTACGCTTGTACAAATAACGTACTCGTTTTTACAAGTAAATGTAAAAATATTAACGCTTAATAACTATTTAGTAGACAATTATTTAATGATAATTCTTTATTTACATACATTTACAATTTTCTTGTATAAAATGCATAAACATTAGCAAACTGTTATTATAACCTTTTGTTCTTTAAAATTAGAAATGCCACTGTGGCGCAGCAGCATAGCGTCCGATTTTATATTCAACGGTGTTTTGATTCGATTCCCGCTCGAGGTATTTCATTATTTTTGTTTTGTCGTCTTGATAACTAGCCGTTACTTCCGCCAACGTCACGCAAGTTGGGCGGTGCGTGGAAAACGGAATGCCTTGACGATAGTTTCTCTCAGCCGTAATATGCGAGATACAACGTGAAGCTAACACTTTCTTCATCATCATGCTTCACGCTGTATCCCTGCACGTTAGGGTAAGCAGAAGGAAACTTGGAAACGTAAGGTTCCCATTACAACCCTTGTGTTTCCCACTTTTAGCCTGATTGAGGCTTGAGGTATTGCGTGTTGAGTGGTGGAACTCGATGCTGGACTTTGCCTCGGCAACAGAAAGCGAGAAAATAAAAATATTAAATATTTCATTTCCTCAATTGGAAATCGTATTCACCTCCGTCGCGTTTATAATCTCTCAATATTTTACTAAAGTATCGACATTTGTATTCATTTCTTCCAGTTAAGTTCTTCCATTCAAATAAAAGAAAACCATAAACCATATTAATTAAAATATTATGCAGTATTTTGACTAATATATATAAGTATCTACAAACATACATATTTACATCCATATCCATTAATTAACTAATTTAAATTGCACCTTAAATCAATAATAATAAAGTATAATTTTAAACAAAAACACCAACAGATGCAATTGCTAAGTCTTATATGGTAAAACGCTTATGCTAATTCTTAATCCAGCTGTTAGCCTTGAACTCTTATAGCTTATAAATTAAGTAGATGTTGTATTCCAATTAAGGCCTATCGTGCTAAGCGTGCAAGTAAACGCGTTAGGGCGTGGGTTCGATTCCCGCTTAAACAAATAAAATAATTCATACTTTCATTTCTTTACTCTGTTGAGAAGGTAAAAAGCGATGTTGAATTCCGCTATTGAACACGTAACGATTCAAAATGCTTCCAATGTGTTAATGAGCACGGAGTGTCATAATACTAGGGTCACCAAGTGTCTTCTGCCTACACACCGTGTGCAGGATACCTACAGTGTAAAATTTAACACGAAAAGAAAAAAATATATTAAATTCTTAGTAGTTATTTGTAGCTCTGGTTTCCAATGATATAGATAGGAAAAAAATCTCTGGTTCGACCAGAGATTTTTTTCCTGAAATTTCTTGAAAATTTTCTTGAAAAATACAGTATCTATGATGCTAAAAAAGGTCACGTAATAAGCGTGAGGGCAAAGCGCATGTACGAAGAGGTTGAAAACAGTGGACGAGGTGAGAGAGGTATGTCATAGAGGTATAGGTGAGATATACGACGTGAATATAAACAAAAAAAAGAAGAAATATAATGATTATTAAAAGCGGAAAGCCCCGTTTTCGAAATATAATAGTGAAACCTGCATTGAAATCATTCGAACTGTTTTAGAGATTAGCGTGCACAAACACACAGACACGTTGGTTTTGACAGACAAACACACAAATTGTCATTTTTAAAATCATTGTATTGAGTTCTAATAAAACTGAAATTATTTAGACCCCATTAATATTTTTTTTATATATTTACCATGTAAAGATCAGAGGCAGTGATCAGCCATATTTATATGTATCAAAGTTCAAGACCACTAACCAAAAGACAAACAGTCTTTTGGTTAGTGGTCTTGAATTTTGCCTAATACTGATAGACACTTGAACTGTTTCTATTTTTATATTTTTTATTTTTTTTTGCATCAAAATGCGATGCAGCATTGCATCAAATTAGGCAGAAACGGAGTGTTTTAACCCTAGGTTCTCAAGTTTTCTCGGCCTGCCATACCACGTGCGGTATACAGTGTGAATCTGAATAAAAAAATATATACACTTATATATTTATCGTAATATATTAATATATGTATGATAGAAAATTATTTTGTTTGTGTGTTTATATAAATATATTTTATCAAAACGACTTCTACGTAATACTATTGACATTAATGTTGAAAAATGTGTAAATATCTAAATAACATGTCCTAGAACGATATTATAAGAAATATTAATGAATATTTATAAGGAGATAACATAACAAAAAGTAGCAAGATATTTTTAAATGGCAACAAGTATTTAAACTCGTTTCATATTTCCTCGAAAACAATAAAATTTGTATATAAACAGTCTAATAAAGACTTACTTGTATGCAAAACAATACATTATTCATTGGCATACCAAGTTTAATGATATGGCAGAATTAAAAAATGTTGTACCTACGTTGGACTTTATATATTTTTTTTGCGTAAATGGTGTTACAAAACAAGTATTATAAAATAATATTATGTTACCACATTAGATATTCTAAATGTATACAATTTTCTCTTCCTTCATGTAAATGTATGTACAGTCATAATGTTTATCAGTTTTTATTCGACAAGCACTGTTATAGTATGTGTGTGGAAAATCTTACAAATTCAATATGACTCTTCCCAATGTGCCATTGAGCTGAAATTTTCATTTAGACTTCAGTTTTAAATATCATATGGAGGATGGTAGTCAATATGCGTGTACAATAAAAGGGCCTGATTTTTGAATATATTTTACGCACATCAAAATAACGTTTTTTCAAGAAAACATTATAAATTTGTGCAACGATGTGTCTTTCATATAGTTTAATATTCACATATGGTTTTGCTTGTGGTTTTGTTAACATTCCTAACATTAATATTGAACTAAGACAATACATGTTTTGTGTAATAACTTGACTATAAATGATATTACGTATGCTATCTCTGCTGTGTTGTTGAATAGTTGAGATATTTTGTGATGAATATATATATATAGAATTCTAGTGAGGGATATGTATTAAGTACCGCAGTATATGTAAAGAAATTAGACTGTCAATTTTTAATTTTGTCGTGGCACATTGATGCAATTAAACCCGACGGTTGTAGGGTTCAATTTTTCCCTGCGGTAAGTAAATATTATTAATTTTTAATTTCCTGCCTGTCGTGGCACAGCGGCGCAAGCGTGTGACTGTAGCCAACAGGTTGTGGGTTCGATCCCCACTCGAGGAAATGAAATATTTAATATTTTCAATTTAAATATGTAATGTTTTCATTTCTTCACTTATAAGGTAAAGTGAGGCGTTGAGTCTCGCCACTAAAGACACAGTGCCGCAAATTTGGCGGAAAGTGGGGAACGGAAGTGAAACGGAGTATCTTAACACTAGGTTCCCAAGTTCCTTTTGCCCACCCTACCTGCCTGCGGGATACAGCTCTGTTTATCCTCGACAATTGGGTCTCGAATTTTATATAATGTGGTATAGCGAAGCGGAAGCTCTCGTATATTTTTTCGTATTTTTTTTTCTCTACTCCATACTACTGTATTTCTGATACACTGGATATTTTATATGAATTTCAGTTTGATACCATCACGGGGAAAATAGCCATCAAGACCTTTTAGCGCCTTTTAGAACGAAACGGACAGAGAACATAGAGTAATAAGGGTTCCGTTTATTTTATTTTTAGATACGAAAACCTAAACAAGAAGTCGCTTTGGGTATTTTTTATTTTTGGTTGTATAGAATAGGCCTGTCGTGGCACAGCGGCACAAGCATGTGACTGTAACCGACTGGTTCTGGGTTCGATCCCCAGTCGAGGAAATGAAATATTTTAATATTTTTAATTTAAATATTTAATGTTTCATTTCTTCGCTCTGGTAATAAGGCAAAGCGCGGCGTTGAGTTCCGCTATTCAACACGCAATGCCTCAAATTCGGCGGAAAGTGGGGAACGGAAGTGGAACGGGGTGTCTTAACACTAGGTTCCCGGGTTCCCTCTGCCTACCCTGCCTCGTGCGGAATACAGCGTGAAGCTAAGAAAGATAGAATAGCGACCTTTGTTACAAAATAGCGTACGTAATGAGCAAAATTATTAAGTGAAAAATAATTGTTTTATCTCAAAATAAGACATCTTCAGCTTTTGTCTTAAAAACAAACGCTTCCAGTGAAAAATTTCTTTTCTTACCGTGACAGGGTCTTGCAAAGGGCTCCTACAAAGTATTTTTGCATTCCATGCACTAATTGTTATACCTTTTTGAAAACAACATAAACTATGCATTTTTTTAAATAATAGGAAATTATTGTTCACTCTTTTTTTTACAATTAATTGGTTCTAACGTATTTTTTTTATTATTTTAGAATAAATGTGCTTGAAATAGTAATTTAATCAAACAGTACAAGTATTTGCGAGTGAAATAACAAAAAAATACACCAAAATACCTTAATTTGTAAAAGTTATGGCCAAATTACTAATCGAAGTAGGAAATTTCGAAACAAGCACAAAAATGGTCTCAATTTTCAGACATAAAGTACAGTTTCTTGGAGGTGAACCAAGAACTAGTCGGCTACCTTCAGTTTACGGATTATCCACTACTTTTTCTAAATTATTTATTCCATACACTTTTAACAATCATCTCTACCATCTTTGTTAGTTTTACATTAAATTTCCCTAGTATTTACGAGGGCTGAAGTTACGCTAACTATGTTTGAGTGGCGCTCTGTAATCGACCAATTACCAAGTTCGACTGCGATTTGGGTACAAATCTATCGACAAATTGGGGTACGCGGACTCGAGAACTTTGCGTCGGGGTGACCAAACTTTTAGTTACTATAGATGCTTTTTTATCTTCACGCTGTGTCCCTTATCAGGGGAGACAGAGAGAACTTGTGAAGCCAGTGTTAAGATAAGATACGAGATCCGTACTTATTGAAGCACTTCTGTGTTCCTCAATTTTCATTGAATTTTCATTTTCACTCTCGGGCTTTGAACCCACGACCGGTCGCGCTTATAGTTGCAGGCTTGTGACCGTGCGTCACCAAAATGTATTTATTGTATTTAACAACGAAATTATCATTTGTTCAGCTCGGAGTTTGATTAAAAGCTCGACAATTATGGACTCGTTCCCCATTCCATGATGCATGCGGCGTTAAACTCCTCTACTGAAAACAAAATATCTTGAAAACAACGAAAACAGAGTAATGAAGTGTCTTAAATTTATCAAACTCTTAAATGCAACTCCTCTACATGTACTTATTTCAAGCCCTTGTTGTCAACCCATGATGATTTCCTTATATTTTGGCTTACTCTACATTACCGGCCACCTTACCCCCAGCCACCTTACATAAATGTTTCTATCGTATCTATTTTAGACTGCACCTAACATGCATGTTTACTTTAGTATCACGTAGCGCGTCGTGTTGCGGGATGCATCTTGCGATGAGAAGCTAGGTTCTCAGAATTTGTTGGTGGCACTGTCTTATATTACTTGTTATTGTTTATCTATTTTAGAGTATCAAATATTCCTTACTTCCTCTAGAGATATTGTTTGTTTGATTGTGCTATATGATCTATTATAATGATGTATCATAATATTGCGGCGTTGAGTTCCGACACTCAGAACGCAAACATCACATTTAGGGGAAAGGTTGGGAATGAAAGCGTCTTAATCGGAATATAGTGTCTTTACACTAGGTTTTTAGTTCCCTTTGCCTACTCTGCCATGCAACGTGAACCTGAAGAAAAATCTTAATGTTAAATACACGCTCGTCCTATACCTACGTAGTTATTTCATTAATAAGGATTTCTACAGCGGCGTCTATTTCGAATATTTTTAATTGAAATACTTTTTAATTAGTGCTTGTAAAGTGCTCTTAATTGTTTTTTCTTTTATTTTCAGGCTCACGATTCATCCCGCACATGGCAGGGTAGGCAGAGGGAAACCTTGTATTAAGTAACTCCATTTCCATAAAGATTCTTCCGTTCCCCACCATTGAAAGGAGATGGTAGCCCCAAATAGACTAGGCTTGCAGTGAAGTGTCATAGTGGTATGCGCAAGCGATCTTGTGGCGATCTTCTATTTTGAAGAAGGTTTCTCTTGATGACTCCCGTGGTTACTATTAACGAGAAGAGTACAAGCGCTCTGCACATATAAAATTTAACGACAAAAATATCTAAATTATCTAGCAACTATCTTAGTATCTCAACCGCTATACAGTTGGTTTTGTCTGATATCTCTCCTGCAAGTAAAAATCTAATTGAATATTCAAGTAAATTAACGATAAAATTTTTTACTGCTTACAAGTAATTTTATATGAAAACGAAAATTACCGCAACTAAATTATATAAACGCCATAAAATAATAAGCTTCACTTAAATTTTTACGTTATAGCTGTAAGATAGTCGTATTGTATATCCAAATTGAATTATTTAACGATCAAACGACCGGTCGGACGCTGCGTGTATGAAATAATTTAATTTATTTAAGAAATTTATCTCATAAATAATTAGGGGCGTTTAGAAGTTACGATCATTTGTTTACAATTACTTTTCTAAATGTTTACTTTAAATAAATAAGTAATATCAAGTATACATTATTGGATTTATTTTAAAAAGAACATTATTTGTAATTACTAATAACCTTAAAAAAATCATAGCATAAAGTGAAATGAGACAATGTTGAACACCACTCAAAATAAGATATACATATATAGCATAACATTTTGAAATGTATTTGATTTCGAACGTTATCCAAGCACTCTACTTTGCTAGAGTTAAAGTATGTTTTATTGGTAAATAACTCTATATAATTAATGAAAATACTACAATGAAGCCTATCGTGGCACAGGTGCACAAGCGCGCGGCAGGTTGTGGGTTAAATTCCTACTCGAGGAAAGAAAATATTTATACTTTAATTTTTTCGCCTTATGATAACACGGCAAAGTGCGGCATTGAGTTCCGCAATACCTTTAGAATTTGGTGGAAAGTGGGGAGCGGAGTGTCATATTACTAGCTTTTAAGATTTATCTACCTAAATTTGAATTTTAAAAAATTAAACCGTTTTAAAAAAGAGTAAAAATATTCTCTCTGTCTATTCAGCCATGCGCGGATCTATTCTTTTTTTTAAGTTTTAAGAGCTCAAGATAAAAATCGTATCGTAACAGTCGTGTCGTCGTTAAAAAAGCACCTATAGACGCATGTCCCAGCGGGAGGGCGAGGAGGCGATAGTAATCGATACCTGCACTTGATATTTACGAGTTACGAGTTAGGTTATCGATTTTTTTATTCATTTTCATACACTTATATACGCTGAGGATTTTGTCATCATATTATTGTGTGAATTAAAAATAATTTTGAGCTGATTTTTTTCATGTTTGTTAAAATTTTGAACGATCTATCTATATATTTTGATATTATTTGCATCTAAAGGGTTGTGGGCAGCGAAAGTGCTTAGATGAATGGATTAGTATATAAACATTTCAAACATATAATAAGTAAAAGATTTAAGTCTGTGGCACATTGTTTAAATATCCTCTCGAGCTCGACGGTCCTAATAACAAGAATGAATTAGTTTTGTATCTTTGCTTTAGGAACTAAATAAATCGCAGATATTATTTCTTGCAGATTCAGTAATAAGTAGGAAATAGTGTTTAAATACTTGCTTTGCTCTACGTACTCTGCAACTAAATCTTATGCAAAGGATTTTTAGCTTCAATATTTATCCCCGTATCCAAAACCAGTCTTTTTGTTATAATTTTGACCTGTTCGTGTGTCTTTCACCACCGTAACTCTTGTGGTGGTTACTAATTATGCTTTAGGAAAATCTGATTAGTAGTTTGCGAGTTAGCATTTTGCCAGGACGAGGTAGTCATCGTCGGAGCTATTTAGTAAAGTTATTTTTTTTGTACCTTCGTCAAATATGAGTTTAATTTTTTTACGTAACACATTATACTTAATATTATACTAAAATTTAATGTTTCACTTAAATCACTTTAAATTTAAATAACGTCTATGGAATGTGCGACTTCTAGAAGTGTTTTGAATTTATGGTAGCCATTAAGAGAATGACTTTCGAATTTAAAGCGAATATCGTAGAAAATGAGGCACCATCTTTGATGGCCTTTGACCGGGTCAAATAAATTATTGCGTAAGTATTGTGTACATTCCAAAATTTTATTATGTTTTATTTATATTTATGTTTTGGTAACGCTTATGTGAAGCTAACTCAGACTGTATCTATTGTTAAGATATTTCCTTCAGTCCCCTATTTGCTGCCGAATTTGAGCCATTAATTGTTGAATGGGGAAAGTCGGGAAGCGGAACGGAGTGTCTTAACACTAGGTTCCTAAGTTCCAGCGTGGAGCTGAATTGAGTTAAGTGGCGGAACTCAACACCGCGCTGTCGCCACCGACGAACCCACAAGCTGTCGCCATTACAGTAGCTCACTTGTGCCCCTGAGACACAACAGGCCTCGTAGAAATGACGTGGTACTTCCTTTAAATTAATATTTCCTTGCTCTAGTAAAACAAAATTTAGCGTCGAGTTTCGCAAATCAATACACAATGTCTGGAAATATTTATTATATATACAAACGTTTTATAAAAAGTTGAAATCTAACTAAATTACTTCTTTTTAAATTTCTTCATTTCCTGTTTAACTCACAGTCAGTCGGTCAAATTTCTCTAAGTAATCCTAAGAAAGACTGAATTCTCTACCGTTTTCAACTATTAATAAAACTGGTTTGGTTTGCCATATAAGAAAAAAAAATCGTGCCATTTATTTACTGTTCAAGAAAACGTCCGATGTAAGTAATACAATATATAAACAATATAATAGAAAAAAAAATAAAAAAACCCACGCGTTCATACGAGGTGAACGAACACTCTTGTAAAATTTATATGTAAATGAGACAAGGTTCACACCTCCGCGGACAAACGATCGGTTTCAAATATCAAATTATATTATGCATTCAAGATGTGCCCCTCAGGTACATTGTAAGTTATGTTTCCACATTTGCTTACATTTATTGAATTATTATTGATATTACGGCTCGTATTATAATTTTGAGATCTGTCGCGGCGCAGCGGCACAAGCGTGTGACTGTAACCGACAGGTTGTGGGTTCGATCTCCACTCAAGGAAATATTTAATATCTTCAATTTAAATATTTAATGTTTTCATTTCTACGCTCCTGTATAAGTCAAAACCCGGCGTTGAATTCCGCCACTCAACACGCAATGCCTCAAATTCGGCGGAAAGTGGGGAACGAAGTGTCTTAGCACTAGATTCCGAAGTTCCTCTGCCATGTGCGGAATATAGCGTGAAGTTGAGTGAGTGAGTGAGTGTTATAATTTGAGGCCATTAAGTGAAACAACAGAGGTACACGTGATGGATGGATAGATTCGATTCCATGTTGGTGGAATAAATAACCTTCATTTCACTGCTCTTATAAGCCAAAGTGCGGCGCCGAGTATAGCTACTCCGGTTGGCCAAAATTCATGAAGTAAGCAGAGAACGGAATGTCAAGGTACTCTGTTATATGGGTACGTGCAGCGTGAAGCTGAAAAATAAATCATTTTGGTCTACTTGTCTTTTGTCTACTAGCGGCGTTGTGCTTCGCCACTTAGTGTATCTATCAATTTGAGGAAAGTACATATTGGAGTGCCATAAATGAATCATTTCAGAATATATCATATACCAAGATGCGTGAAAACAAAAAAGTGGGCTAAATTTGATCTAATAATTTAAAAAAAATGCTTTTCGCTGGTGCAAGAATAAGTAGGACGTTTAGTTCAGACTTCCGACACATACACGAGTATATAATGTTTAAAATATGGGGCGGTGCCTGAAAAAGAATTGAGGAAACATCATGTTCTCTACCCCATATGCCGGATATGGTAAGACACACTCTTATGTAAACTATAAAACTTAATATTAAAAAGTATTCCTTAAGCAGAAGGTAGTTCCGTTAACACATTACCATGTGTGGAATATTTATTATCAAATATCATTGTAAATAAACTCCAAATTTATGTTTTTAAAACGACAATACTTATACGAGTACTACAACATGGAAAATTTGTTTCTAAAACGATTATTTTCGGTTAATTTATTGTATGAATCTTCTCATTATTAAAAAAATAAATAACACAGTGAATTATACTTGACATATGATGAATGATAAAAAATGATGCATTATAAATGAAATGATTAATCAATCAATCGATAAAATGTTCAAATATTCAGCGGAATTGAGCGCGGCGAAGTGTCTTAACATTAGGTTCCAAAGTTACCTCTGCCTACCCTGCCATATGTGGGATAGAGTGTGAAGCTAAGAAAAATGTTATATATAACGTTATAGATTTTGGGTTTTTTTTAAAGTTTTCGTTTAATAAATTATAGTTTATCTATTTGTTCACTTACAAAAAAATAAATATCAAAATTCTCTTACAATCGACTTGTATAACAATTTTCATTTATTCAAAGTTCCTACAAAATTCCAGTGCTTTATTGCGTGGCCGTATACTCATAACTGTGGGTTAGTATTCAAAATATCAATGTAAGTCTAACAGTTTATAAAGATAGTGAGTTCAAATTGCATTTGGAAATGTTTCTTTTTCGGTTTCTTCGAAAATGGAATTATTTTTTGGTCAGTCTATCCACCTGTCAAGTGCACAACTCGTGCAGCTGAAGAAAATATGAAATTATCAGGTCAATGGTCTTTTAAATCAGAGAAAAAAATTAAATCAACACAATAAAAATATACAAGCAATTCTGCTTAATTATGCATGATTACGAATGGTTACAAATAGAGTAAAATATAAAAATATCTGATAAGTAGGAAACTCGTAAAAAAATATATTATAGATAAAAAAACCATTACAAAGTTGTCATTGTTGTAAATTTTACACAAAATGTATGCATACACTCGCATTTTTAAATTTGTCAATTATTCTAAATTATGTTTCTCGCTATCCTATGATTCTAAAATCGGCTCAGGACCATCGCTGGGCAAGTTTAACTCATATTTGACTGGCTTTTTTATTTCTTTTTATATAATGTATATTGTCGTGGCATATTGTATTTTCAAAAATTTATCAATTTCCCCCACTCAGAGCAACAAATATTTCCTTTTCCTCGATCTAGAAAAAAATAAAGCGCAGCGTTACGTTTCATCACTAAAAACGCAACGTCTCGAAAATCGCTTGAAAAGTAGGAAATAGGATGTGTTAGCACAAGGTTCCCTCTACCTTCCCTGCGGGAAACAGCGTGAAGCTACAAAAAAAAATTAAAAATTAAGAGCAAAAACACTAGTTTATTTTATCTAAAGTAGTAAAAAATATCTATTTATATAATGAATTATTCATTCCAAACATACACGCCACTCTCGCATCAACAAGCGCTGTTTGTACGGACCACGGACGAATGATTGCATATTTGCATTATCGTATTTTTGTTATATGGAAATTTATTAGAGTAATATTTCATGGGAGCCATTACCGATTTTGGTGGATATAAATAAAAGATCCATTATTTTTTTAAACGTTATGTTTATTTTAGTCGAATTTCAGAATACTTGAAATACCTAGTTGTTTTGTAAGCTTCTGGCAGGTTAGATAGGCACGTTAGACAACACTAGGTATACAGTCATTCGTTCCTCATTTTTTTTAATTCGAAGCTTTGCGAATATCTTGAAACTAGGTTCCCAGGTTCCCATACCTACTCTCTACCCTGCTCAATATGGGATAACCATGTCCTGGTTGATTTATTTGGAACATTCTCGGAAGGTCTTTAGAACTCTAGTTCTAAAGACTATTATAGAATTTTTCAGAAGGAAATTCCGAAATATTACCACTAGGGTGAAGCAAATAAAGACTATAATATAGATTTTTTTAACTAAACAGTCGTCACAAATATGCACAGTTCGTTTAGCTTCCACTTGCCTAGACACTGTTCCCCACTTTTTCCCCAATTTTCAAGATATGCTAAGCTTTCTTCTTTTCAGAGTAAAAAATCGAAATTACAGCTCTTGGAGTTTACAGACGTTATCCAATAATGTGATGACAGTGTAAATAGCAAAAACCAATTCAATCAATTCAATGTATGGAATTTCTTCCTGATACAATCGTAGTCAAAACCATCGCATTACTTACCAACTGCGCCATGAGGTGTCTATTTCTCTATCTGCAAAGAGTGTCGCAAGCCGGTGCCGCGGGCCGGTGATAATTCATTAAGTAATTAAGCCGGTTACCGACCGCGGTTACTGCACCGAGCCTCATAAATATAAATATTAAGATATTAAATGTCGCGATATCGAAATTGCTGTGCCAAATGTTAATAACTTTATCATTTTATTACATGAATCAGCGCGCTGTTCTCGTGCAATAGCTACGGTTGCAGAATAAACGAGTTTGTAGGATATTTTTATAAAGTGTTATTCTATAATAATAAGTATTGAGGCCTGTCGTGACGTAGCGGCACAAGCGTGTGACTGTAAACGATAGGTTGTGGGTTCGATCCCCACTCGAGGAAATGAAATATATTTTCAAATTAAATATTTAATATTTACATTTCTTCGCTCTGGTAACAAGGCAAAGCGTGGCGTTGAGTTCTGCCACTCAACTCGCATTGCCCCAAATTCGGTGGAAAGTGGGGAACGGAAGTGGAACGGAGTTTTTTAACACTATGTTCCTAAGTTCAATCTGCCTACCCTGTCATGTGCAGGATACAGTGTGAAGCTTAGTATAGTAATAAAAATTAAATTTCTACTATGAATAAAATAAATTTTATCTTGACAAAGTGGTCATAGCTCCTAAACTGCTCAGAGCTCGCCAAATTGATTAATCATAAAACATAGAAAAGAAACACTCCAAGGAAAAAGGCTTTCGATTTAAAAAAATCGCACTCAAATCATTTCACTGATTCAGGATCTACAGTGACAGACAGACAGACAGATAAGTCAATCTTAGAAAATTACTAGAATCACGAATAGACTACATACAACTGTCAGACATTAATGTATGTGCTGTTTCACTTCTACATTTTTGTTGTGTCTAAGAAGTGATCATTTCAAAGTGTACGAAAATACTGTTAGAGCAATTACACTTGACACTTGTCTTGACACTTGTCACAATATTTTTTTCAATTAGACACACTCGTGTTCACACAGAGATACTCGGTGTATTGTAGTAGTAAATTTGTACCTTAACAGTTGTTGAAGACAGGTTCTAAGTTCCCAAGGTGACTCTCACTGCAGGTGGTCTAATGATTTATCAAATAATCTATCAAACACAAAATTATTTTAAGTAGTTTTCAAGATTAGCGCATCCAATCAAACTATTTCTTAGTTTTATAATATTACCCTATAGATTGAAATGTCAACATCAAAATTACTTATGACATTTTTTTTTGTAACATCTTACATATAAGAGGGTAGCCAGAGGGAACCTAATATTAAGATACTCTACCCCCATTAAGCTAATTTGGTTCTCCGCTTTGCAAGCAATTGAGGCACTGATGCGGAACTTAACGCCGCGTTTTGCCTCCGAGAGCTAATGAATGATTTATGTCGAAATTTTTAATTCTCTCCGCTCACTGTTTTTTTCACTCAAATATCTCTTAATTGCACCACAGGATTTTATCTAGTAATAGAATCTGGAGTTTCTAAAGAACGTTAAAGCCGTTTGAACTTTTTAAAAGTAGCCGTTATCCATTCAACTTTGAGATCCCGCCTTGCTTTAGGGGTTGATTCCTCGCCTCCGCCCGCGTCAGTGCTACTTAACGGGGGTGTTTGTATATTGTCTATACTTAAAATGCCAACATATACGTATGATAGTATAGTAGTGAGTTTTAAAGTTTTGGCTGTATTTGCAGTGATACTGGGTTCGATCATCGCTTGGGATATATAGACAATTACCAATTTACACTGAAATTACATTTTAATATTTGTACTTAAATAAAACGTACAAATGTATTCTTGCACTCCTATTCACCGTAAAGCGGAGAACCAAACGGAGTGTCTTAACATTAGGTTCCCAAGTTTCCTCCGCCTACTTGGCCATGTGCGGGGTACAGCGAGAAGATGAGAGATTTTTAAGGCTATAAGGCTATCATTATTTAAATATACTAAAAGACGGTAATTGCTACTGCGTGTGAAAATCGAACCTACACCATCCGTTTAAATTAACCTATATGATGATATGAACAATATTATACATTTACGCACTGCGACTCCAATAGTGGCCATTAGTCAAAATAACGAGTTAATTGTTCGGTTAATTTACCGAGGGTAGGGTGTGAGAAATTGATTAGAGCTTAATTGTGAACTTCCATAAGCTTTGTTGGTTTCCATTGAATAAAGTTTCCGTTAGATGTCGATGGTACAGGGCACATATGTGGTTGTGGTTTCAATTTTATAAATATATATATTTGTTTATATCTTTGTTCTGGTAACAAGCTAAGCGTGGCGTTATGCGTCCCGTCACCGCAAAGCTACGAAAATTCGGCAGAAAGTACGAAACGAAGTGACTTAACACTATGTTCCCTCTGCTTACCCTTCTATTTGCAGGATACTGTATGACACTAAAAAAAGTTAATTGTTCAGTTAACTTACTGAGGATGGGGCGTGAGAAGCTGATTAGACCTTCATGAATTACCATAAGCTTTGGTGGTCGTTGACGAATTAAATTTGTATGTGAGCTGTGTGTATAATTAAGCATATTGTTTTATAGTGATCTATTGCTCCTATTTAGTTTTAAAGTTATGGTGTAGTCTATAGGGATGAGGATCTGATTTAGTTTCTGTTTCTTTTTTACTTTTTTTTAACTTCACGCTGAATCTCGCATAGCAGGGTAGGCAGAGGGAACTTGGGAACCTAGTGTTAAGACACTCTTTTTCACTTTCACACTGGTGCCGCTGCGCCACGACAGGTCTGAAGGACCACAACGCTTCACCTTACAGTAATATTATAGCCATATTATACAAAATCTGACTAATATTATAAATGTGAAAGTTTGTACGGTATATGTTTGTTACTCTTTCACGCAAAAACTACTAAAAGGATTTTTATGAAACTTTGCAGTAATAGCTTTGATATCAGAATAACATAATAAGTTTCTAGGGATTTTTGACCGACATAAAAAAGGAGGTTCTTTTATGTATGTTCCCCGATTACTCGAAGATTGGTGGACCGATTTTCAAAAAATTTTTTTTTCACAATTGGTCCCATGGTTAAAAGACCAGGATCTGATGATGGAATCGAGGGCCACCCTCAAATTTGAAAGGCACAGATGGGTTTTTTTCGAATAGTAACGCAATTGGGAGATCTATATCTGACTATCATCTCATTTTATTAACCGACTGCAAAAAAGGAGGAGGTTCTTAATACGTATGTTCCTCAGATTACTCGAAGATGGGAAAACTGATTTTAAATATTTTTTTTTTATCGTTGGAGTTACACAAAGATAATTACTGTAGGATTATTTATCTATACATATAAATCTATACATATAATAAAATTATAACAACCTCATGTCTGTAGATTATAGATATTAAAGAAAATCTAAGATCGGGGAAGATCTTAATACAACCAATAGAAGCCAAAAATATGATTTAAAATTTTTTTGCCTGTCTGTCTGTTTGTTGTCCGCTTTTCACGCAAAAATTACTCGACGGATTTTAATGTAACTTATTTTGTTATATAGACATTAGGAATCGCTAACATATACTCTATCTTTTTTTCACAATTCGCTCTTTAAGGGGGTTAAAGGGATGGGGGTAAGTTTGTAGGAAACTCCGTCAATTTTGAAGCTAATTCTTTTGGCTATTTGATTAGAAATTAAGAATAACGCAGTTAGGATTTTTGGAAATTCTGCCTTAACAGGAGTGAAAAAGGGGGGTAAGATTCTATGAAACTCCGTCAATATGCGATGTATTTTGACCTTTAGTACGGTGGGAGTAAAAAGTGTCCTGAACAACATCTATGAGAAGTGATTATTTTAAAGCTCTGGAGTCCGTCTGCCTACCTAACTGGCATCCAACACCAAGAGCACGGCTTCACTTTTAAAAACATACGGAAATTACACTATTATAATAATTTTTATCTTCTCTTGGCGCATAAACATCTCTTGGCGAGACGACGTTCGCGGGCATCAGCTAGTGTTTATATAATTTGTAGCCTATGTTTTATTTTAATGTATATAAACTATGTAACAGAAAGTTAATCTCTACTATCAACTACTGTTAAGATCAACTGTGTCCCCTTTAGCTCAAGTTAAAGAAATATTTTTGTTAAAGTTATCCATTTATCTAGAGAAGAAGAGAGAGGAAGGTTATATTATAATATGATAATCTTTATCAGAATTAGCTATACGCTTATATAACTGATAATCTGTTGTGAGTCATACAGGAAACTGTTGAGTTTCTTGCCGGCTCTTCTCATCAGACCTACTTCCTCACTAGTGGTACCTTCCTGTTACAGACACTACAGATATTTCTATGTAACTTAAACATTGAAAAGTGCTTGTAATGGCCTAATAGAATAAAGAATATTTTGATTGCGATATCTCATGTGACCAGACGTCCCGTTCTGAACGGGACTGTCCTATTATTTACTTACGTGTCCCGGTGTTCTCAAAGATTACACCTGGACATAATAATAATATAACCGTATAGTGTGAAAATTTTGCTCGATAGAAAAATGAGAGACGAATCGTTTGATAATGTTGTACATTATTTTTTTAAATGACGGGAAGCACTCGACGAACGCAAGCAGATAATGTATTTTGTTAGTCGCAGCTAATGTCCCGTTTTGAACCGAAAAGAATGCTCACTTTAGCCATACACAAGTCTCAGTTATTTCCATTTGTCTATACATATATATAGGAAGCAACAGGCCAGTACATGTACAAAGACAATATAAGAATTTGTATGCACAATTGTTTTCGAGGCGTGTCCAATACGAGTGGTATTTAATAAGGTGTATCGTAGTTAACGAACAAATATCACTTGTTTACATGACGAGAAATGGTGTTAGTTTGTTTAATAGATCGTTATTTTATTATAGAAATATGCTATGGAGAAAAGTTAGAACGTATTTACGCTCTCGATTGAAAGCTATGTTCGTTGGTTTAAAGGGTATTTGAAAATTATTTAAGGTGAATTAAATTAGGCGGAACGTGGAGAACGGAAGTGGAACGGAGTGTCTTAACACTAGGTTCCCAAGTTCCCTCTGCCTACCTAGCCATGTGCGGGATGCAGCTTAAAGCCGAGTGGATGAGTTAAAGTATTTAAGGATTTAATTAAGATTTAATAACGTAGACTAGAAATGTGTTTTAATATTGATATCTCATTGTTTCTTAGTGATAAATCAGAAAAGTTAAAATGGACTAAGTAGCAACATTGTTGATTAACACTACGTGCCCTTGGCCACGTGTAAGCGGGATGAAGCGTGAAAAAACGTGAAATTTTTAACCAAAACACTATCTAAAGAGACGCGCGGGCGGTCAGACCCGCCTCATTTATAAAATACCATATTTAACGCTTAAACGGTTAACCCACGCAGTTATGCTTCCATAAATATAATGTTACTAGTAACTGTTAAATTTAAGGCGTTAATAAATAAATGTTATTACTAATTTACAGCAATAAATGTGATTTTTTGATTTTTGATTACAGGCACAGTGGTATAGTAGCTGATTAATAATAGTGGCTGATTAATAAGATTATTGTTGGTTCGATTCTTCCTCGAGGATGAGTATTATTTAAATTTAACCACTCTGGAAATACCGTTTTTTTCTATACTATATATCTCTTTTTAATCTGCGACGCAAACATCTGTCTGTGTGCCTGTCCATCTATAATGTAAGTTTGTTTTTTTTAAATCACGCTGATTTTTTATTATGTTTTTTTAAGATCGGATCATTTGATTGCCGTGTGATTACTTAGATCGGTTGTCTTTTAACATTTTAAGTTAAGTATTTATTATAGCTTTCTATTATATAGTTCTTTCCACTACTATATCTGTATACGAGTCACAATTGACATTATAATTTATAATCTTAAATCGCAATAAGTCATGAATCATTTACGTTACAAGGTAACTCGGCAAATATTTTAACAAGGATAATAAGTAATTGTTTGGGTATTTGGAACGATTTTGTAGGAGATTAGGTAAATTGTCTGTCCGTTGTGGCATATTTTAGAACTATGTATATTCTCATTGGTGGTTCCACTTTTAAAGTATAGAATGTCAAATTTAAAAAGTTAAAATGTCATAAGTGACTCAGCTCACGATGTCTTCCCGCACATGGCAGGGTAGGCAAAGGGATCTTGGGCACGTAGTTTTAAAACACTCCGTTTCGTTTCCCACTCTCCGCTGAATTTGAGGCATTGCGTGTTGAGTGACGGAACTCAAAGAGCAGAAAATCGAAAATATCTAATTTTTCGTTTCCTTGATTTGTGACCGAACTCATAACCCGCCACGCTAATAGTTGCACGTTTGCCTCTGCGCCACAAGAGGCCTCAACTGATTTAGAAAACGTATAAAAAATTGAACGTTTAAATAAAAAACATTAAATATTTGATTTCCTCAAGTGGGGATCGACCCACAACCAGTCGCGTCTACATGCTTGTGCTCCTGCGCCACGATAGGACTCAAATCTTCACAAGTAATAGTTTTCTATAATAATCGATATATACCAATAACATTCATATGATATAATTATTATTGTCAGGCCTATCGATTGCAGGGGCTATGGGCGACAGAGGTTTTACGCTATAACCCATACATAGTAGGGTAGGGAACTTGGAAACCTAGTTTTAAGACACTCTCATTGATATACTTAGAAATTGAGGTATTGCATGTAGTGTGGCGGATCTCAACGCCGTGCTTTGCCATGTTACCAGAGCAAAAAAGCGGAAATATCTAATATTTCATTTCCTTGATTTCGTTTGCTGGGCTGACGTTTGCTGGGCTGACAGGACAGGCTTCAACTCATTTAGAAAATGCTTAAAAATTTGAATACAGTGAGATTTGAACCCGCATCTCTTGGATTCCGTCCAATTATAGTTAGTAAGTATTGTATGAAACTAAACACTAAATTTTACTTATATCACAGGTAAATCACGCTGAGGGGAATATACAAAAGTGTTTACTAGTGTTACTGCCTCGTGCCGAATTCAGCGTGAAGCAAAAAAAATATCGTTACTCAAATTCGACTGAAAGTGGTGAATAGAACTGAGTGTTTTAACATTAGGTTCCCAAGTTTTCTCTGCCATGTGGAATATATATAATATTTTTGTTTATGTTTTGCTTTTTTGCTGGAATACTTTTATATTTTAATCTCCAATGAAACAGAGGGGTTGTAAGTCTGTCAGTCCGTGTCTGACTGTGGCGCCGTAGTTATTGACCTAGTGAATATTTTATAAAAATTAGATTAACATTTAAAGCACTACATAGGATATTTCGAACGGGAGATTCTTTTTATTTATAATTTAGTTTTTATTTTTAACAACAACAATCTTTAACGTACAAGGCTTTCGTGACGCAGTAACTGTGAATTAGATATCAACTGGAAACAATGACTCCATTTCATCAATGATCATTTCTCCGCTCTGGAAGACTAATCGCGGCGTTTAGTTCCGCCACGCAATATTTTCCGACGCATGGTAAATATTGAAGTACCTTAACGCTGTTTTTGCTGTAATCTTAGTACTGAGCCATGATTGAACCGTTGAATTTACAATCAAAAGATGGTCTTTAACATGAGATTCACATGCAAAGAATATTTTAAATAGGCCATAAAACTTGTGAACTTTTACGATACAGCATATATCAGAAACTATAAAAATAAATATCTTCAACTATAAATCTTAAAACTAATGCATTTTAAGAAGACGTTTTGATTATATTGTTCAAATATAGGCTGTCTCTGTGTAATGTTATGGTAGTAAGTTCAAATCGCAGTAAGGGGAATTAAATATTAATTTGTTAGCTCTACGCTGTGCCAGAAAATGGCAGCCTAGTGTTAAGTTAAAACCGTTAAGTTTCTGACTTTCTGCCGTGTTTAAAGCATTGTATGTTGAGTGGCGTAACTCAACGCTGTGCTTTGCTTTGTCACCAGAGTGAAATAAAACATTTAATATTTTTCTTATAAATAATATTTTTCTTTTAACTTTCTATTCCTCAGCGGCCTTAAGTTTCTTTATTTACAACGCAATATCTCGTAAATTTTAACTATGCATGGGCAACAACTATGCAATAGCAACAGAGTGTCTTAACACTAAGTTCTCTGTCTGTTATAAGAGCTATAAAGCAAGATGGATCAACGAATGGCGAGAAGATTACAATACAAAATAAAATAAAATTCTTCACTTATATGGAAAACGTATAAATATTTGTACATAGCGTATTTAAAATTTTAAATAGCCCAGGATAGAGACGTATAGACTTAATAATGTATTTGATTTTCGCAATTGCTACACATTTTACATGAAACACCGTAGATTATCACCACCCGGGACCCACTCTTAAAAAATTTATAGTCTCAAGCTCACCACACCAGAGGACCAGATACAGTAAGCTCAGTCTGTAAAAATCCAGGACAGTACGCGAGGCACTTATGGAATCTTTGGCGGTAGTTTGATATAATAATTATATTAACTGACAGACAAATGCCACCTCAGTCTACCCGTGACTACGGACTACTGTAAAGTGTTCGAAACGTCGGGTTTCTAAAAATGTTTACCATTCAATATACGCGATTAATCCAGTTAAAAGTGTTTCATTTAAAACGTATGGACTTCTTTAGAGAAAGCTTTCACCTTTATATGAGAAAGGGTTCATGCAAACAGACATTTAAACTTTTCATATTTATAAATTTTCTATAAAAATGTGAAATATGCATATATCCTTGTTTTCATTATTTTTTCTTAAAAACTATTTATATCTCATTTTAGCATGAAATAAAAGAGATAATAAAGTTGGAACTGATCGTAGTGTATGGGAGTGTGGTAAGTGGACATAGAAGATGTATGAGCAAAACTGTTATAAGGGGCACAGTATTAGAACCTAAAACCAAAAAAAAAACATTTTTTTTTGTCCCCTTATCTGTTTATCGTTGCATTTGTTCGCCAAAATATCAAATTGAGCCAATTGATTTAAATGCAGTTTACACTATTGTGTTTTGAAAAATGTCTCTTAGCATAAATAAGTCTTTGAGGCCTGTCGTGGCGCAGCGGCACAAGAGTGTGACTGTAACCGACAGGTTCTGGGTTCGATCCCCAGTCGAGGAAATGAAATATTTAATATTTTCAGTTTAAATATTTAATGTTTCTTTTCTTCGCTCTGGTAAAGCGCGGCGTTGAGATCCTCTACTCAACACGCAATGCCTCAAATTCGGCGGAAAGTGGGGAACGGAAGTGGAACGGAGTGTTTTTACACTAGGTTCCCGGGTACCCTCTGCCTACCCTGCCTCGTGCGGGATACAGTGTGAAGCTAAAAAAAATAATAAGTCTTTGTCTGGCTTATATCAGTTATCAAATTAAACGTTTCAGTGTATCTATATTAATTATAAAGAAATAATATTGGAGCATGAAAGTGACACATACAATTGTAAAGTTAAAGCGGGCGAAGCCGCAAGCCGTATCGCCCGAAAAAGTATGGAAACCAATGCAAAGGCGCCCTTTACAAGTTAAAGTTTATATGTAGTAAAAACCATATAACTAAATCTCCAGCAAAAAAGACAAGAAAAGAAAATGTCCCACAGTTTTATACGTAACTACAACGGTGGTCGAATACTTGTTACAATGGTGTTAGTGATAGAAGTAATACTAACAAAAGGGACGCGAGGTGTTTACTTAGGGCAGGACCACCTTACAGGCGACCGCTGTCGAGTTTGAAATAATGAGCTGGAACTTTGAGAGGACAGAGATGATCGAAATTGTTAGAGTTGAAAATAGATACAGTATATTTTTTATCATATTTTTAGTGATTTTCATAATAGGAAAAAATTTGTAAAAATCTTCCTACATAGATGCAATCAACATAAAGAAGTTATAACAAGTGTATAAGAATTTTGACGTAGCTCTATAAGAACGTATGGTTTTTCGTTGGCGCTTGAACAGTTGTCGTTTATTTTAGTTTATTCAATTTAGTTTTATTTAGTTCATTTAATTTTCTTCTTACTTTAGCTAAATGTTTGATTTTTAACACGTTTTTTTCAACCTTCGACTTGTAACTATATGATTATGATAGAAGATGTATCATCATAAAAATCTTTTTTTAACCAACACGCTGCATCTTGCTCATGGCAGCGTACGCTGAGGAAACTTAGGAATCTGGCGTTAAAACCCACCACTTTACGCCAAATTTGAGGCAATGCGTTTTAACTGGCGGAGGTCTACGCCGCACATTGACCTGTCACGTTTCCGCACGCTTGTGCCCCAGCCACGACGGGCCTCAAATAATAATAATATAAATAAATGTTTTCTTTCTTTCAAATAATCAACCATTATTGTTTTGCTTGAGTATTTCGTGACAGATCAAAGCGATTAAAGCCCGTTCGTGCCTTTCCATTCTTTAATTGGACTAAATAAAGGGGTCGATACGTTTTTTGCGACGATCGTTAGCGCCGCGCCGCGTTTGTGTCTCTGTTATCACAATTCACACATCTATTCATTATAAGTCGGAGGATGGATAGGACTGACTAGTCGTGAGTCTTACATTTTAAATTGGATCTGTATTTAAATTTTGTATAGATTGTCGTGGGTTTGATCCCCACTCGAGGAAATATTTTTTTTTATGAACGAGACGCGGCAAACGAGCGTACGGGTCACCTGATGGTAAGTGATCACCGTCGCCCACGACCCCGTGTAACTCCAGAGGAGGTACAGAAGCGTTGCCGGCCTTTAAGGTGGATGGGCACCAGGGTCCGGATTATCTAATGTGAAACGCAGTGGCCGAAGCCACTACTTAACGCCGGTTTTAAATGTTGGGGGTGGTAATAATCCGGTCGAGTCTGCCCGTGCGTGTTGTCATTGCTGACAACGTGACTCTCCTACACGTACTTTAGTCGCCTCTTACGGCACCATCAGTACCAGGGTGATTCTATTCTAAGCCGGAATCACACGGCATAAATATTTCATATTTAATATTGTCAGTTTAAATATTTAATATTTTCATTTCTTCGCTCTGGTACAAGGCAAAACGCGGCGTTGAGTTTCGCCGCTCAACACGCAATGCCTCAAATTCGGCGGAAAATGGGAAACGGAAGTGGAACGGAGTGTCTTAACACTAGGTTCCCAAATTCCTTCTGCCTACCCTGTCATGTGCGGGATACAGCGTGAAGCGAGTTGAGTTATAGATTATTAATTGTTGAGGCCTGTCGTGGCGCAGAGGCATGAAACGGGTTGTGGATGCAGTCTATATATATATATATATATATATATATATATATATATATATATATATATATATATATATATATATATATATATATATATATATATATATATATATATATATATATATATATATATATATATATATATATATATATATATATATATATATATATATATATATATATATATATATATATATTTATTCACTCTAGCAATAAGGCAAAGCGCAGCATTGATTTCCGCCTCCCAACACGTATTGCTTTAAATTTAACAAAAAGTGGGCAACGCAAAATCAAAATCAAAATATTCTTTATTCATTATTGAGCTGGATCATTGAGAGGACAAAGATGGTCGATATAGTTAGATTTGAAAAATAGATACAGTACATTTTTTAATGAATAAAATATCCTATCATTAGGTTCCCAAGTGTCCTCTGCTTAACCTACTAAATACAGGAAGCATAAAGCTCAGCTAATTTCATTAAATAATTTCGTCGTCTCCACAACAAAATCAACACTGACATTAACTAAATATTAAATATTGTGTCACCAAACGAATATCTAAGAAACTACTCGTTTCAAGGAAAGGAGCTACTAATATCATCCACAAATATCTCACGTGCTCGCCACCGATTCCGGGAACCACTGGTTTTATCAGTCAGTCTGTTAACTTACAACAGTTAGACACACCTGTCGTTCAGAATGTGCTTTTCTACTAAAGGAGTTTTTTTATATATTTTTTTCGCTTCACGCTATAACCCGAACTTAGATGGATAGTCAGAGAAATTGTGAAGACATAGTGGTGGAACTCAACGCCGCGCTTTGTCTCGTTTTATGAGCGAGGAAATAAAAATGTTAAACATTTCATAGTCTCCAGTGGCGATCGGGCAACCAGTCGATAAAAGTCTCAGGCCAATTAAGTAATCTAGACATCTATGTTCACTCTTATTAGAAAGCTATGAAGTTTGTTTGTTGTAACACGCTAATATTAGAAACTACTGCTTCGAATCGCAAAATTCTTTGTGTAATTTATGGCCGTCTTATCAAGGAAGATTACAAGATTATGTAACAAACATTACCATTATGTTAATCAATGCAAGGTCATGTGAACTAATAAGTAAGTAGAAATTAATATAAATACGTAAAGAAGAGAGGCCTGTCGTGGCGCAGCGGCACAAGCGTGTGACTGTAACCAACAGGTTCTGGGTTCGAACCCCAGTCGAAGAAATGAATTTAATATTTTCAATTTTAAATATTTCATGTTTCATTTCTTCGCTCTGGTTATAAGGCAAAGCGCGGCGTTGAGTTCCGCCACTCAACACGCAATGCTTCAAATTTGGCGGAAAGTGGGGAACGGAAGTGGAACGGAGTGTCTTAACACTAGGTTCCCGGATTCCCTCTGCCTACCCTGCCTCGTGCGGGATACCACGTGAAGCTAAAAAAAAACGTAAGAACATTTTAAATTATCACCGTATAAACTATTTGATTTAAAAGCCATCCTTAACCACGATTTGGGAATAGGTTAAATGTTTAATAAAATATCGGAATACTCGTGTTCACCTCGCGTCAAGATAAAGCTGGGGTGAGTCGTGCTGTGAATGTGGAATGTCGCATTATATACGATTTGTACCTGTATGTAGGTAGTGCCTGTCGTGGCGCAGTGGCGCAAACGTGTGACTAAACGCAACAAGTTGTGGGTTATGGCTATTCCTAGTCAAGGACAGGTACTGTAATATACTTTTACTGTAATATACGGGTAACAACGCAAAAATCGGCGTGGAGTTCCGCCATTAAACGCTAATTTGTCTGAAAGTGGGAAACGGTACGGAGTGCTTTTATACTAGGTTTCCAAGTACCCTCTCCCTCCCCTGCTATGTGCAGGATACAACGTAAAGCTGAAAAAGAAAAGAAAAAAATATATGTATGGTATTTTATTGCTGATGGAAAATAAATTCTTTTATACAGTTATTTTTGATTGGAAATAAAAATATTTATTTTTTATTTTTTGCACTGGATTGGAAATAACTAAGTGTTGTTTGCTCGTGGTAATTCGAACCACTGCTACTGTAGGTTTTTCGGAAACAATATAGTGATATGATACAATTTATACATTTAAATTTGAGGCCTGTCGTGGCGCAGTGGCACAAGCGTGTGACTGTAACCGACAGGTTTTGGGTTTGATCCCCGCTCGAGGAAACGAAATATTAAATATTTTCAATTTAAATATTTAATGTTTTCATTTCGTCACTCTGGTACTAGGCAAAACGCGGCGTTGAATTCCGCCACCACGCAATGCCTCAAATTCGGCGGAAAGTGGGGAACGGAAGTGGAACGGAGTGTCTTAACACTAAGTTCTCAAGTTCCCTCTACTTCCATCTACCCTGCCATGTGCAATATACAGCGTGAAGCTGAGTTGAGTTGAGTTGAGTTAATCGATAAATGGATTATCGAGCACAGAAAGATTTTTTTAATTTAGTTCAGTAGTTCCTGAGATAAACACTTTCATCGGAACAAACACTTCAACTTTTTGATATTGGTACAGATACAAGTACAATTGAGCAACACCTTAATAATAATAATCGCGTCAGAATTATAAAATCGAGTGTTATACTGTGTTAAACAATAATTTATGGTGTACATGACACGTATCACGCTAATGGGATAAGTAATGTTCTAATACCTCGTTTGTCTATGAATTTATCTATCGAACTTTATAGCTTCTCTATCCCGCGTATGCACTTTATTGGCTTTACACACAGTGAGAAGACCTCTGGTGCTTTTGTAAACATTTTTTGCTTATCAAAAAGTAACTTGTCGTTCATTATTGAATTGTTGGAGAGCGTCAATGTGGGCAGCCATTCATCACAATTGGCAGGTAAATTGTTTACTTAAGGACAATTTGAGATAAAATTCCGTGCCAAATTCACTTAAAAAGGGCATTCTAGGAGAGATGTGCTCCTTAGACTGTAGTATGGAAGTGGTATCGAGTGATTTGTAATATAAATTAGTGTTTGGTTGTATATATGTTTGTTTTTCTATATTTACTGCTTTAGGGTTTATTTCGTTATATCAGGCAAAGAGTATCAAGTCACTCCGTCTCTCTGTATCAGAAAAAGATAAAATTTAGTGTATCACTTTGTATCACTTTTCTCCTTTGCTTCAAAAGATTTTAAAAATATAATCTTAATATGTTTATCGATGTTTTTAAGTATTTCTCTCACCTTGTATTCACACGTAGTAGTAGGCAGAGAGTCTGGCAACTTAGTGTAAAGGCACAACATTTCGCATTTTCCACCGACATCCCGATAGATTGTGTGTTAAGGTGGCGGAACTGTGCGCCACGATTGGCCTGCATTTTAATCTACCAAAATATGGTATACACTCCATGCCACTTCCCTATTAAACAATTCACAGACCAAACGTGTCCTATCTACGTATCTTCAACCATAAAATTGACTTTGTCACTACTCATAAATCTTTTTAAGGTAAGAAAAAAAATGACAATATGGCGTCCGCCGACTCCATTCGTCCGGATGTTGATACAACAGGCGACCCAAGTTTTTTTTAACCTTTAGAAATGGTTTACGCTTTATTTAATTCTGGAAATTGCCCCAATGTTTATAAAGATGTCAAAATTGTTTTAGAAATTGTGACACAAAATATTTTGCAACAGTTGCTTTTGTGTTGTATTTATTGTATATGTCCTTTTTTGTAATTTTATCATAAATAATGCATGGAGAGGTAGACATGGGGCCTAAGTAGATACTTACGTAGCTATCTACCTATATAAAAAAGCGACATTAATTTCCGCTGACATTAATTCCTTAATACGCAAAAAAAATCAAAAATCATTGAAATGCAGAATTCTTTAGCTACTTTTCAGAATTTGGTTGAAACTGGGGAACGAAAGTGTCTTATTAGGAACAGAGTGTTTTAACGCAAGGTTCCCAAGCACTGGTTTCCAAGGCGGGAAGCTAAATATCTTAAGGAAACGGGTTCCAATCCGCAGCAGTTTAATAAAATGTCAAGATCAAAAGAAAATATTTCACACGAAATGGCAAATTTTGCATATTCAATTTGAATTCACGCCAACGCAGCCCATTACGAGCAGCTATCGAAGAAATACGATGTTTTTTAGCTGATATGTATGAATTAATATCGGACATTCAGATCGCAGCTTCCTTTACTGCCTGGAGTGTTGCCAATAAAGCAAAGGAGTTCTGCTGTTCCGCCATAACTCCTAAACGGTTGGCAATAAATGTCACTGGACTGGGGTTACCATATGCGATGTAAAGTTGAAGGGATGGTTAAATTTTAGTTGGACCATATTAGTTTAATATTAATGAATTTATGGTAGTCTATTAATATTACAGTTAAAAAAAACAAAGGTGACTTGTCGAGGCGCTGGGGCACAAGCGTGTCGTGGTATAGGGTGGTGGGTGGCTTCGATCACCTGATCGTCCCTGTCACCTCTGAAATAATATATATCATCTAAGGAATACCGCGTAAAATGATAAAAAGTAGGCCCGTATAACAGTGCTGATCATTGTCGACGATAATTAACATTACAAAATCATATCGTAAATATATCTTTTTGGGTATTGTTCTATGAAATGTCACATTTAGGATCTCAAGTTGAATTATAGTCTTCATAGTTAGTTTAGACTAATGTACATATTTTTTCAGTAGGCAAAGGGAACTTAGGAACGTTGTGTTCCTTACGGAAGGAGTTGTATATATAGATATAGGAGAAGACAGAGTTAAGATATTCGATTCTTTGCTTAATATGTTATACCTATACTTGTGGTGGACCACAGTAAAGATTGAATTGATTGAGATTGAATGCTGAACACCTACACTACGGGAACATCACACTGACGTACTTTACTGAGAGAGTTAAATAAATTGTGTTCAATTTAGTTAGTTTCAGGTAATCGCGGCCATATTTTGTGAAACTCGTTCTAACTTCTACAGTGTTACCAAACTTCTGATTGATTTTATCTTTTAAAACAATTCCATTGTTTTTAATATAACAGCTCTAAGTGAAGCTATCATTTGAGGCTCGTGGCGTAGGGGCACAAGGATGTTACTGTAAACATGATAGGTTGTAGGTTTGGCTTCACTCAAGGAAATTATTTTTTTTTATTCCTGACTCTAGTATTAAAATAAAACGCGTCGCCATGTTTAACCACTCTATATGCAATACGCTAAAATTCAACAAAAATGGGAAACTTAATAGGAATGGAGCTTAGTTTAACTTAACTGTAGGTTCCCAAGTACCCTCCGCCATATCAGGATACAACGTGAAGCTAAAAAATATTTTAATTTTTAAGTTCTGCGAGAAAAGACAACATCACAAATGATACAACTAGTATCCTAACACTATCTCCAGTCTATTTTAATTTCCAAGTGTAAAGGTGCTTGTTATTTACGATAAAGAAATTGTATATTAAAAAAATATAATTCATATATAATTAATTATGTTGATTTTATTTTTATATAAGAAAATTATAACAGTTCTCTCATATTATCTTACTTACCATATTTACTTAAAAAGGTCCAACACAAGAGCAATCAAACTAACATTCGTTCTCAGGTACATTTTATTCCAAACATAAAAAGATTTAAAAAGACCATCGTTATTTCAAAGTCACTGAACGTATCCCAATGATTTATTTAACGCCATATTTATGTTCAACGGGTGTCTGTTTATTTTGCGAAAGACACCCTTTTTAATCCTTATTTCTATACAAATTAAGTTCAAAATTGATATATTTTGCTGTAGTTATAAAGTTGTTATATGTTAACTTGAACAACGATTTACGAGCTTTCTTATAAGCTCTATTCTACTTACAATAAAGCTTATTTTGGAGTAAATGAAAGCTTTTATAATATTGTAAGGTGATGGGAGGACAATAGTTTCGCGAGGGCACACGGATGTCTCGACGTGTTTTGAGACGGTGCTTACTATGCTTAAATTTTTGAGTTTATTTATTGTTTTGTATACATTGAAGTTGTAGTACGTTATTTAGTACCTATATATAGTGGGATCGGAACGGAGTGTCTTACCACTAGGTTCCGAAGTTTCATTAGTCTATTGTGCCATATGGTATAGTATGAAGTACTTATATATACTGTGTGATTTACCTTCGTGTTATAAATAGATTTTTTTTTTAAGTTGAGTTCTGCCAACTGAATATCATTGTCTCAAATGTAGAGAAGAATGAAAAGAAGGAAACTGTCGATCCCGTAAAGGTAATAGAGTGTTTTAACTCTACGTACCCACGTTCCTTCTGCCTACCCTGGCATGTGCGGGATACAGCGCGAAGCTGAATAAATAAAAAGTCTATACATATGAAGTGGTTGTTGATAACTACTTCAATACATAATCAATACTTATATCTAAAATCTTAATAGGCTTTCAATATACTAATCAAAATAAAGCCCGCAATGTATAGCAAATAAAGTATAACTAACGCATTTAAAATACTTTAACTAAGGTACATGTGTATATTTTATGATGAACATTTCGAATGCAGATTTCTGTTCAGATTAATTGCATATTATAAATAGTTATTCGGTGTCGCTTAAGTGGCTCGCTTGTTTAACTTTTATTGTGGGTGAAATATTTCATAACTCGTTAACGAACACCGGTGGTATTCAATTTTACTTTATAAACTGTCTTCTAAATTATAAATTAGATGCCTGTGGTTATGTAGGAGTACAAAGATTCAGCTATAAACACGATATTGTGGGTTCTTTCCCTTTATTTTCGATCTAAGTATTCACTGAAATTAATATCGTATATCGCGGTTCACGATTCCTTAAAGCACTGAAAAAAATCAACTCAATAAAGAAAAAACGAGTATTTATACATTTATTTATATATCATAATTGTGATCAAAGTCTATAGAGTACAACCAGTTATGAAATTTGGCAGGAAATGAAAAAGACAATCACAAAACAACTTTGTCTTTGTTTACCATAGCAAAGTAAGCTAATCATTGCAGGATTAATTATGTACATATTATGTAAAATTATACTAAATCTATTAATATAATTATGATAAATAATGTCTAAAGTCCAACCTTTTTCTTGTAGCTAAAGCTGGGGAAAGTAAAAAATACAAAACACTAAACAAATATGCGATGGGTGGCGTGATTAGGACAAAGGGCTCGAATTCAATAAGCGCTGCCACATCCTTCACGCCTCGTTGAGAAAATGATTGTCATCTGTACTGGTACTGGTGGAACTCGATGCTAAGTCGATTTTGGTATAGCTTTTGAGTATAACCTGGTTAGAAGAAGGGTATTTCTTTAGTGTTTGGAAACCATCCTTGAGGCACGGGTTCAAATCCCGCTACTTTTTAACTTCCTAAACGTTTTTTTTTTTAGATTTAGGTTTAAACTTAATGTTTACTTTTGTATTTGATTAATAATCATTACATTTTTTGTCATTTTATTATTTTTTTAATACCACTTAGCGACCATAAACTACTTAGTTATACAATACTATCTATAAATAAAAAAAATAAAGAAATTGGCTCTGCCTTAATCTAATTCAAATATCTCAGAATATTAATTGGTGATAATATTTAATATATTTATTTCTACGCTCTGATAAAAAGTCAATGTGCGGCGTTGACTTCCGCCCTCACCACGCAATGCCACAAAACCTGCTGGAACCTGCTGAAGGACGACAGTATCTTAATGAAAATAGATTGTCTTAACACTAGGTTCCCAAGTTCCCTGTGTACCCTGTCATGTGAAAATTATTTAATCAGTTCTCCAAAGTAATAACCACGAGTAGGCGCCATTTAAACAACACGAACAAAATAAATAGTGAACGTTCAGCGACATTTGTTTGAAATATTTTTAAATATATGATTGTTTTATTGCTCCCAATATCCTTTGGGGTGGAGACGCATTTGCCACGGACGCGTCGGGGCGGAATGAGTGACATATTTACGTTATTGTTTATCTGTTAGCGATTTAAAAGTAAAATATGTATTTTTTTAGCTTCACGCTGCATCCTGTATTTTTTTTTTCAGACATTGCGTAACTAAACACCGTGTACGTGTTCTAATTACTTAGAAATGATTCATTCCACCACCACCAGTGAGAATCAAAATTTTCAAGCTTTATGTTTTTGCAAATATACGCTGCCGCTGCGCCAATACCACTAGAAAGTCCTTTTTAATTCTAATATTAAAACTATGCATTTTAGGTAATATTAACATTTCTTGTTATAAAAACACTCTTATAGCAAGCACAAAAAAAAATGTAGATACGACAGGTATAACTTTTTTTTTTATATTTAAGCCCTAAATGATTTGCCAAGTCACGTCTGTATACATACAGACACTTAACGAACTACCCGCATAATACGAACTATTTAAATAAATCATATTTTGTACGTGTTTTGACAGTTAGTTTTTGGTGAGGTAAATTATGTGCACGCTATCGACGTAAACGCGGCTTCGCCCGCCTTTACGTAGTAATATATTATTAGTGTATATAAATCGTAGTCTACGCGTTATTCTGCAATGTGAATTATATTACTGTAAAGTTTGATCTAAATGCATTCAGTAATTAATACGAAAAAGTGGAACAATCCATTCTCACAAATTAACTCACAATTTATAATATTAGTAGCATTGTTTTTTTAAGGTCGGTGTTGGCATGGGTCGATATTGTTATACGCTTGTTACAACTTATTTGTTGTTAGCATCTCTGTAGGGAGATTTTTACAAATTTCCGCTACCCAAAGACAACTCGTAAGAATTATCGTTTGGCAAGAGAGAATACTATTAATTTTAATATTTTAACTATGTTTTAAAGTGTTATTCCACACTGAGTTCTCACCGATAAGAATTTCGACGGAGCTCGGTGAGAACGAATGGCTTAGTTGGTCAGAGCGCTGGAACGGTATTCCAGAGGCGCGTGTTCAAATCCTGCTTCGTTCAAAATTTTTATACGCTTTTTAAATTTAAATTTAATATTTTCTGTCCTCAGTGTGGAATAACACTTTAAAACATAGTAAAAATATTAAAATTAATAGTATTCTCTCTTGCCAAACGATAATTCTTACGAGTTGTCTTTGGGTAGCGGAAATTTGTAAAAATCTCCCTACAGAGATGCTAACAACAAATAAGTTGTAACAAGCGTATAAGAATTTCGACGGAGCTCGGTGAGAACGAATGGCTTAGTTGGTCAGAGCGCTGGAACGGTATTCCAGAGGCGCGGTTTTAAATCCTGCTTCGTTCAAAATTTTTATACGCTTTTTAAATTTAAATTTAATATTTTCTGTCCTCAGTGTGGAATAACACTTTAAAACATAGTAAAAATAAAAAAATATTCTAATTAATATATACAGGAGCAATGTGATATTCTGTTTAATAGCTTAATGTTATTTCTGCCGAATTTGAGGTGGTTTTAAGTGGCGGAACTCAACTCCGCGCTTTGCCTAGTTATCGAAGAAGTAACAGTATTAAATAATACATTTACTCGATGGGTCCGTATTGAACCCGTACCTAATCTGTCGAGTTAACAGTCAACGCATGTGACCTTGCGCCACGACAGGCCTCACGATATTCTTGGTATATATACATATAACTATTTCTTTTTATATATTTATAAAATCAAATTCAATTAGGTTTAAAATTAAGTCGATAATTTTGTTGAAAAACGTTGAGTTAATAAAGTAGAAAAGTAAAAATAATTAAGGCACTCGTAACAAACGCTTTTGCAGTCTAACAACGATGGCCTGACCCATTAAATGTAATAAACTAACATACATACATATTACATATACTTCTTTCAAAGTTTTGCGAATATTTCACTACAGTATTTGTGAATTTAAACATGTTAACGCCGGCCCGGCCATGTGACTACCCTTCCACTTTATGATTTCCCCTGGCGACGTCGCCCGCTTCTAAGCATATCTCTTAAAATTGTTTACATATGAGTGTATATGTTTGTTCGATATTTTGGCATATTTTATACCGTTTGTTTTGAGAATGAGGTCGATTTTTCCTTTATTTAGTTTGTAATTGTTTTATAATTAGAAATTTTATTCAAATTATAAAAGCATTTAATACAGTGCGGAAAGTAGTAAGTACGGAACTTTTTTAGGGTGAACGGAGAGTCGATGATAGGGACATCATTATTTACACGTGTTTCTCATATTTTGTCGAATTTCCCTCCGAATTTGAAACATTGCGTGTCGAGTAGCGGGACTTAACGCCGCGCTTTGATTTGCTACCAGAGCGTAGAAATGAAAACATTATATATTTAAATAGAAAATAATAAATATATCATTTCTTCAAATGGGGATTGAATCCACAATCTGGCACAAGCTTGTGCCGCTCGAATGTACAGTTTTAATAAATTAAACCGTTTCTCTAAATAATAAACAAAGACAGCAGGCTTACATCTTTAAGGTAACATTGCTGCTGTTTTTGTGAGATATGTAAGAGTGTGCTGTGACATAAATTAACAGGCGTGTCATTCATCGATATAAAAAGTATTCCATGTGTTAATTATGGCTTAAAGCTATCTGTTTGTCAATATCCAAATTCATTTAGATGATTTTGTTTTTTAATAAAAAAAATAGAGAACACCCAGCTTCACGTTTTATCCCGCTAATAGGACGGTCGGCAGAAAGAAAATGTTGTGGTAAGACAATGTTCCATACGTACACCATCAGTCATCGATGTACTGTGGCTTTTATAATCTAGAACATCTAGAACGAAGAAGTAAAAACCAATTATCTCCGAGTAGGAATCGAACTTACAACCGTCGCGTTCACTGGGTTCCCAAGTTCCCTGCCCATCCTGTCATGTGAAAATTATTTAATCAATTATCCAAAGTAATAAATCACGAGTAGGCGCCATTTAAACAACACAAGGAAAATAAATGGTGAACGTTCAGCGAAATTTGTTTGAAATATTTTTAAATATACGATTAACGTTTTTTTGTTTCTTTATAATGTTAAAGTAAATAGGCATGAGAATGGAATTTTTACGCAATCTTTTGATCATTGCGACAATTTACATAAAGCAAAAAAAAAAAATACTCTAAAACATTTAATTAACAATTTTAATTATATATTAGCTATACTATAAACAAACGAGATTCTCGGTAAACGTTGAATCTATAAATACCGGCCCGTTTGAAGTGCGATTTAATAGATCATTAATGGCCGATACTGGTTCTGCAGCGATGAGAGTTACTACTATTGTAACGTGAGATGTTTTGTACATATATCTTTCCCAATTTTTAAATGTTATGGGCCTCACAGCATAGTGGAATAGTATCTGGCTGTCCGGCGGTGGTTGAGATTCTAATCTTTATTCGAAGGACCAAAATATTATCTATGGAATTATCATTGTGCAGGGGCACCACAGCGCGATTATAATCATTAGATGAGAAGGCCATGGAATATTTAATATATCATAATAAGCATTTCACCGCTCTGGTAACGAGGCAAAGCGTATAGCTCAGATTCGCCATTCAACACGCAATGAAGTATGCTGCGGGATACAAGGCAATTTACTTGTTAATGTTTATATTTTAGATAGAAGCGAGACACATTTTCTTTTTAAGGGTTCCTGGTGCAAAATCCAGATATCCCGGACTTCCAATACAAAGTTTCTAAAAAATCCTTACAGCTGCCTATTGGAATTTCCTTTTTAAGAGGATTTATTTACTTAAAATTCAGTATATATCGAAAAAAATATGATTTGCTACAAGAAAAAACATGTCTTTTCAGTTTTCATACATCAATATAAATGATTTAACGATGTGGTTAATGTATAATCATAGGAAAGTGTTAATTTTGACAATGAGGTAGCTGTAATGTAAGTAAGGAAGAAATATCTATGATATAATCTTAAAATAACTAGAGTTTTATAATTTATATATTTTTTTAGCTTCACGCTGTATCCCGCACGAGGCAGAGTAGGCAGGGGGAACCCGGGAAAAGTGTTAAGACACTCCGTTCCACTTCCGTTCCCCACATTCCGCCGAATTTGAGGCATTACGTGTTGAGTAGCGGATCTCAACGCCGTGCTTTTGCCTTATTACCAGCGCGAAGAAATGAAACAATAAATATTTAAATAGAAAATATTAAATATTTCATTTCCTCGACCAGGGATCGAACCCAGAACCTGTCGGTTACAGTCACACGCTTGTGCCGCTGCGCTACGACAGGCCTCGTATAATTTATATTAAGTACTAAAAAATGAATAATACTATATAATAATAGCCATCAATTTCACAAATATTAAACTGTACCTATTAAAAATTAGTATCTTTTAGTATAATTCTCATGTAAAAATTACCGTTCGTTTAAATTAATTCTTTCTTTTTATTTTCATGAATATTTAAAAAAGAATATTTAAAAAAGAAAAGATTTGAGTTAAATCTATAGTTTAAAGTAAGTTTAAGTTAAATTAAATCTATAGTTTAAAATATTCTACCGCATTGTCTATATATTGAGTGTCACGTGGCCGCTCCAAAATTAAAATAACTATTTCCGGCACCATTGTGCCACTGGGCCTCGATGACCTCTGCGGTCGGTGGTCACTTTGAACCTTTTACTTCCATACTAAAATAACTTCAGCCAACGATTTAAAATAGCCTTTAACGCGTTTCACATAGTAAGGGGTGATTCCTGTAAGTTTTGTCAGAATTAATTTGTATGCAAATTAAAGTAACGAGGCGGTGTTATTAATTTATCTCAATCACTGCCGATCGCTCGAGACGTGCTTCACTGTGTATCATGCAGTAGGTATATTATTTGATATATGTATATGTATGTATGTACATTTATATATGATATTAGCGACCCGCCCGCGGCTGTACTGTATTACTTTCTTATTCTAATAACATTATCACTTTTAAGACTTTTTATACATTAAATACTAAAATTTCAGCCAAATTAATAAAAATGTTGTTATAATTTTGCTGATTTTTATATTTTAAATCAATGTAACTCTTTTTTTTTATTAGCCGATGAAAGTAAAACAACACTATATATTGAACAAAGATTTTCAAAATATAATATGAAAATAATTATATGAAATTAATTCATAAGAACAGCTTCGGCTCATAGCAGGGTAGGTAGGAGGAACTTGGGAGCTTAGTGTAAGGACACTCCATTTTAGAAAGCATTGCATGATGAGTGGCGAAACTCAACGCCGCTTTTTGCCTTGTTACCAAAGAATGAAGTTTTGAGTGCGGATCGAACCCACAACCTGAGCCAAAATTGACTTTATAGGTCATACTGTTAACAAACTGTTCCAAATTATCTGTTTCAGTACTACATCATTGCTTTGTTTTTACTTCTACAATGTATAGTGCATATACGAGTATGTATGTCATTTAGTTCGCTGGTGATTTTTGGTTCAGTAAAACATGCAAATGAGAGCTTCGGGAATATATATTTGCATTTAAATGAAATTTAAAAGTGGACTTTTCAAAAATATTATAGTAGTAGTATAGTATAATATATAATTACTTTAGTAAGTAACTATTACTTACTTTTTTTTTTAGGTTAACACTGTATCCTGCTCCTAGCAGGGTACACAGAGGAACCTAGAAAAGTAACTTTCGTTCCCATAAAGACACTTCCGTTACCCATTTTCTACCGAGTTGAGGATGAGTGGTGGAACTCAGTGTCTTACTTTTATCTCGTTACCAGAGCAAAGAAATGAAAATATTTAATATTTCACTTTCATGATTTCGATTGAACGTATAAATTGTCGCTTCCACAGTCGTTAGTGCCGCTGCGCCACTACTAGACCTCAACTAGGCATATCATCCATACGTTTGTATATATTTTCTTAGGAGATCAGATATGACTACTAATTTAAAATATTTTTGTAATTTTTTTATGGTGTATTTGTGGGGAACGGAAGTGGAACGGAGTGTCTTAACACTAGGTTCCCAAGTTTCCTCTGCCTGCCCTGCCATATGCGGGATACAGCGTGAAGCTGAGTGAGTGTATTTAAAAGCAATAGCAAAAAATTAAAACCAATTTCTTGAGCAAAACATTCAATTAAAAATTAAAGGAAATAAATAATATAGACAACTCACCCCTCGTTAAGAAAGAAGAAGTCAACCTGAAACAAAAAAGACAAAATATATTATAAATATTTCTTTGTAACTATAATTAATATGATTATATAAATAGATATATCCTACAGGCGCTATGGCACAACGTTGCACCGTCAGCTTGATGGTTGTGGATTTGATTTCTACTCAGAGGAACCCGTTATTTTTATGTTCCTTATTGGTAACAAGATAAAACGCAGCGTTATATTTCGCCACTCAACAACAAATGACTAAAGTTCAACACGAAATGCTTTATGCGGGGTACAGCGTGAAGCTTTACAAATATGAATAGCAGCATTAGATCTAAAAATAACGCACTAGAGTGATGAAGGTTTTAATGTACCCTTTAACCGTTTTATAAAAACTGTTTTTAATTTCTTCACGCTCTTTCCCGCAAAAAGCATAGTAGGCAGAAGATACATTCCATTCTACACACAGCTCAGTTCTTAACGCCGCGCCTGATCTTGTCACTTGAGCGAGGACATTAATGGAATGTATTATGCATACCATCGAGTAAGAATCGAACCTACAACCGTGGTTTACAGCTACAAGTTACAAGCTATGCAGCTTGCCTCCAAAAGATTAAACATTAAAAAAGCTTCCCAGTACCGTTAGATGGGAATGCATTTTTTTCCATTTTTTCTTAGCATCTGTCCCACAACGGGGGACCGTTTTTGGACGATAAATATCAATTTCAAACCCACCCACCCATTTATATTTGTTTAGGCTTGGTTTTATATTGAAGTTTTTTTGTTTGTTTTTGTTCCGTGGATCGTTTCTATCGATGTGACAGAATTATTAATTAATAGAGTAGTTTTATGTATGGATTTTTTAAAATTAATTATGCTGAAGTTTGACTCGTTTTAAACTAAAATATGTTTGTTTTCAGGTACGACGATCCTTTTTTTATTATTTCATCTTTATTATTTAGTTAAATTTTATTAAAAAAAAACATAGGCGTGCAAATGTAAGCGCGACAGGTAGTAGCTTAGAAATCTATATCAATCCATAGATATTCTGATATATATTCGACGAAATGATGTATGATATAAGTACTAATAAAATATCTTTATTCTAAACTTATTGTCAGGTAACAAATAAATATAGTTATTTTTTCTTTCAGCTTCATGTTGTATCCTGCTCATGGCAAAATACTCGAATTTTGAAGGCATTACGTGTTAAGTAACAGGGCTCAACGTTGCGCTTTTTTCTGTTAATAGACCGTTAGATTTCCTAGAGTGGGTATCGAATCCACATATAAATATGTAAGAAACAAAAATATAGGTAATACTATAGAAAAAAGTAATAAAACTTTATTCACTGTACTACGGCCTATACCAAGAATATCAAAGGGAAACCGTTGACCGCGACGTTAACTTAATTCTGTTTGCCTTCACCGATTCAAAGCTTGGCAAATTATTTGTAAACAACGTTCAGGAAGTTCTCGATATAGCGCAGCACGTGCTAGCTTTTGTTTTGGCGAGCTTTATGCGAGGAAGTCAGATGGTGATCGTTTCGATGAATTGTAATTTGTAATTTGACTCTGTCTACGATTAATGGAATTTTTGGAGTGTATTGATTGGTGGAAATGAAAAGTCGAGAGTTCAATTTTTATTGAATATCCTTTAAATGATGTTAATTTACTTAGTCTTCTACAATATTAAAAATTTTCAAATCTTGTTAGCTTCACGCTGTATCCAGCACATAGCAAAGTAAGGCAAACCTGAGAATTCAGTCTTCTGGAGCAGTTGCGTGTTAAGTGCGTGAACTCAATATAATAATGTTTTAAGTTCAATCGACCGGAGAACGGAGTCGATCCATAGATTATATTTTATGCATTTTTTTTCTACAGAATAAAGAATTTCAATAAGCATAATTATTTACGGTTTCGATCAAAATACAAAACATGGTGTTCCTCAATTATTTACTGATTATAATTTACAATTCGCCGAAACAGTCGCCGTCTCGCTTCCGTGCATATTAACTCATAAAAGCTCGTCGAAACGAAGCTTAGTGTAGTTATATATGTATATTATTGTAAATATATTATTGTAAGTATATTATTGTAAATATATTATTGAAATAAACGTCAATTAAAGTTATATCTCCATTAATTCCAATTAAGTTCATTTTTTTTAACACTTTATTTTACAATCATTCCTTTAACGTCACATTTCCATAACTAAAGAGTTTTACCAAAAAAAAAATACAAATTTTAAAAACGTATAAAAAATTTAACGTAGCTGGATTTGAACTTGAGCTTTTGTTTCGTTAAAAAAATAAAAAACAACGACTTATCTCTCTAATTCACCCACCCATGAGCCTCCAAAAACATGTACATGATGCATAAACGACGAACAAAGAATCGAACACGTAACTATTGCAACAATGCCACGCTTCGATGGAAATGGGGCAATGCGTCGATCAGAAGGACTGACCGCTTTGTAACAGCAAAGCGAGATTTCATTGAACCACGTAATGAAAAGGCAAATTTTGGCTGGCAATTATCATTTGTATATCTTTGTTATGAGCTTTTGGTTATCCGCTATCGGTGATTAGAAATCAGTGTTTGTGGTGGAGTGGTTTGATTTGGTAAGCTTTGGTTTTCTGTAATGAAATAAAGCTTTTGAATGTTGTCTCCGTTTCACGTTTCTTAAAACGTGAAATGATTAGTATTCTAAGTAAAGTACATTACAGAGATATTGATAGATGTTATTTTTTTATAATTAATTTAAAATTTTCTTAAAAATGTTTATATATTGAAGGAGCTCTATAACTTATAAGAAAAAGATAATATTTTTACTATGTTTTAAAGTGTTATTCCACACTTAGGAAAGAAAATACTAAACTTAAATTTAAAAAGCGTATATTTTTTTTTTTTTGAATTTGTAAAAATCTCCCTACAGAGATGCTAACAACATAAGTAAGTTGTAATAAGCGTATAAGAATTTCGACGGAGCTCGGTGAGAACGAATGGCTTAGTTGGTCAGAGCGCTGGAACGGTATTCCAGAGGCGCGGGTTCAAATCCTGCTTCGTTCAAAATATTTATACGCTTTTTAAATTTAAGTTTAGTAAAAAGATAATATTTGAAACCGCGACCGACGCAATGATAATAATTTATATTGTGTCATTTTTGTTAATTTACAATAGACCGTACAGTTGAACTCGGCAATTTCAGAAACTCCACATCATCTGGACACGTGGCACTCCACTACTGTGCGGTTTCGTCAAAATTTTCTTCCACGCGCCACACTTCTGTGGGTCGGCCTACCTGCAGCAGTATTTCCAGGTCGATACGATCTGGGTACTTTCAAAAAGCGCGTCAACCTTCACTTCGGCGGCCACAAACGCACCTGTAGCTCCCTTGGTGTTCCACAGGACCGTGGGCGACGGTGATCACTCACCATCAGGTGATCCGTACGCTCGTTTGTCCTGTCTTATCCATAAAAAAAACTACTGCTTGGAATTGCAAGTGTCTTTTCCTCTGTAAAATTTATTTATCGATGAAATCTATAGACAAATTAAATCACGTTATTTGCATTTATTTAACCAAAAGGACCCAAAAAACCAGGAACAAAAGGCACCTAATATGCTTAGTTGTTACCACCAACTAAAAGGACCAAGTTAAAAATTTAAGTTAGTTCATAATGTGCTGTATCTCACATATCACATTAAAGGCTATATTAGGCAGTGCGAACCTGGGAACCTAATGTTAAGATACTGCGTTTTCATTAAAACACTTTCATTCTTTGCCTCTCGACGGAATACAACACCGCGCTTTGCCTCATTGCCAAAGCGAAATCAAAATTTTATTCTTTTAGTGCAAATTTAACCATAACTTGTGTTTGTATGCCACGACGGGCTTCGGTAGCCTTCATAATATTATTAAGATTATATATTTATTATCCTTTTAAAGATGTTTATAGAACTGTTTTCTGCGAAATCGTTAATGTTTATCGTTAAATATGGAATTATAAATATTAATTACGACCGCTATCTAGAGGTTACGGACACTCAATGAGATTTATTCACAAATTAACCTTACGTTATCGCGGGTTCACTCGGTTGTTATACTATTTTTTTTATAAACATTTTTAATATTTATTCAAAGATAGTTTATGACTCCAAAAAATATTGAATTTAATTTTTATTATCTGTGGAAATACTTTTTTAGAAGTAAAATTCTAAAGAAATCGATTGCAATCTTAAAAAGATATAAACTGATGCAGTTTTAACAGAACAACATTCATAATCAGACTGTATGATAGTTTATTGTTACGATATAAACGACTGCATTTATATTGCCATTGACAACTACTAATACATGTTTTTGGCAGAGATAAAGCCATAGGTAAATGTTAGTATTTTGTAAAAATATATATATTTTTTTTAACTTTACGCTGTAACTCACATACAGCAGGGTAGGCAAAGGGAACCTGGGAACCTAGTTGTAAGATACTCCGATCCCATTTTGTTTATATATATGTAGTTTACGTTCTTGTACGTAGTTATATTTTTATGTAAAAAATAAAAATATATTATTTATATTTTGGATGCCCTCACTTTAAGTTGATGTTTGACATTAGCTATCTTATCGCGACTGGCGCCTGCGAACGTCTCGTCTACGTTATATTTTGGCTACAAGTACAATTATTCGTAATTTTATTTGCCAATAACTTATTTTTTATTTGTTTATTATTAAAACAAGAGCGCACATAACAATGACTTAAAATTTATATACAATTGTTATATTCTTCATAGAGTGTCGGTATTCAGATTTCTTTTCTACTATTACGTAACTTTTGCAGGGAAAGAGGAAATTCTAATCACCACTGTCCTCTGTCAGCTTCATTTTAAAGCAATGTCAGTTGAGTTGTGTGGATTTCTCCTCTACTCTATTGTTGCTTGTGCCGAAATGGAGAAAATAGAATGGCACGAAAGTCGTACAGTTTATATTGACAAACATCGTATACAATATTGTTCTTTTAAGGTAAAAATAAATCTTTTTTTTATAACATTCTCATGAAAATTTTCTGTTCTCCTTTTCCGCCGAATTATGTATAATAGCTGAACTCAATCCCAAGCCTCTGCCTCTGCCTCCGTAATAGAGCGAGGAAAATGATAAAATTAAAATATTTCTTACTTTGATTGAAGATCGAACCCACAACCTTTCGCCCTTACAATCGCACGCTTGTACCTACGCCACTGACCTCAAGTGATTTTTTACTCCTAATTAACCTATTGACATTATAACTATTAAAATTATTAGCATCGAATAAATCATCAGAATACCAAATCTAATACCCTACCCTTCCCTATCTTACCCTACCCTACCCTTCCCTACCTTACCCTATCCTACCTCAATAGCCTAGTCTAGTCCATGTTAGTCATAAGCTTCGATAGTTACCTAAATTGCCGTCGGTATATTTCGCCACGATTAAATTAGCTGATTACAAACTAATACCGTCACCAGGAATTACCATATTAAGACATAAATCAACACAAACTAAATTATACCTTAATTCCTATACACTAGAGTATATTTTCAATTGCTTAGAATTGTTATTAAATAATACCGTTAAGCGAAATTGATCGTTAAGTCAAAAGTGATAGGAAGCTTAATTCCTTGCACGTTAAAAGGGTTAGTTCTAATTATTTGTCAGGATGTCGAAATCTAGGATATGTATATATATAATATTATGTACACAATAGATCTGAATATTGAGTACGGCATAGTGATGTAACTTGTACGTAATTAAACAATTAAGTATTGTTAAATGTCATTAAATCCTACTTACAGACTAGTAGTAGTAAGTGGGTACAAGCGTATGGGGTTCGATTCTTACTTGAGAAAGTTGAATATTAAATACTTATTTTTTTTTGGGTCTGCCATATAGTTCTCAACACGCAATTTTATATACATTAACCAGGGTAAACTGCTACAGCTGATTATTAAAACACGTCTCTTCCCGCTTTTAGTTTAAATTTGTGATAATGTATTTTGAATGGTAAAATAAACGTCGCAATTTGAATGAGCTTTGAAGTGAAAGTAATTCTTCTGTCTCTCCCAGTTTCACGCCGTATCACACATCATACATGGCAGGGTACGCAGAGAGAACTTGGGAACCTAGTGTTGAGGCACTCCGTTAATTTCTCCACTTTCTGCCGAATTAAAGGAATTCTGATTCTTACCTTGTTACCAGAGCTAATAAATGAAATTATTAAATATTTTACTAAAAGATTTTAAATATTTTTTAAATCTATGATTGGGGATTAAATCTACAACCTGTCCTGCTCCTCAGCAGGCCGCCTTTGGTTCTCATTCTTCTGTTGGAGTTATCAAATCTACGAATGTCGCGTTTGCAATCGGACGCAGTCCCACTGTGCCACTATCAGTAAAAATGAAAAAAATATTGATTAATGTTATCCTACAAGTTATTAATTACTATTTCCAAGTCACTCTCAGAGAAATTATATATCTTCATACAGTTATTACGTTAACTTCCACCATTCGGCATGGAGTGTATCAAAATTAATTTAATTTCTTCATTAGAATAAAGACCGGCGTTAAGCTTCGCCACACAATACAATCTCTTGAAAATTAAACAACACTATGTTCCCCCTGTCCTTCCTACTATACACACGATACAGCGTGAAAACGAAAAAAAAAAATACTTAACTCTTCAATGATCTTCGATTGCATTTATATAAATCAGTTTATTAATTTTCTCATTTGCTAACTATTATACAGCATCCGTAGACAACTTGTTTGTGGAGCTTGCGCTATCACACTTTATTAGAGTCAAGCGGTCCACGGGTAGGTAGGTAGTTAGATAGGTATGTGGAGTGCAAAATAAATCTGAAAGGCTCGTAATTAACGGTCTGGCCTCATTAATATCCTCGTTAATATACTCTCGTGCCGTCTTACGATTTAATGCGTGTGTAGATGTACTATGATTTGAGATTTTGTGGGATGTGAGTAATTTCTGTAATAAATTATTTTAGGCTTGTCGTGGTGTAGGAGCGTGACCCACAAGCGTGATTGTATCACAATATGTCGTGGGTTCGATATTTCACTTTAGGAAATAAAATAGTTTATATTTTTATTAGTTACCAGAGCGAGACACTGGTACCTAATAAAATACGCCGTAAATCATGGCGTTAAATGCCGTCACTAAACATATGTAATGCCTCCAGTCGTTGGGAAGTGGTGGGAAGTAACAGTAGGCCCGCAGGTCCCCGTTTACAATGTGCTTTATACAAAGTACAGCTAAAAATAAAGAATATTCTTAGCTTTTTACTTTCGCACTATATATCGCAGCAAAGTAAAGCCTTGTGTTAAGACACTCTGTTCGTTCACGTTGAGTCATGGAATACAAAAAAATGGAAAAAGCTTATTTCTATTTTAAGGAATTGGACCCACTGTCGCGTTTACACTTAGACTCACCACACCGGCTTCAAGAAAAAAAAAACATTCTAAATACATTTCTTAAAAGATAGCTACGATTTAAAAAAACATATATATAGGTATATATATATATATATATATATATATATATATATATATATATATATATATATATATGTATATATATATATATATATATATATATATATATATATATATATATATATATATATATATATATATATATAGGTATATATTGTCACGTTCAAACAGATGTTTGAACGTGACGTGTAGAGATCTACATCATTGTAAAATAAGCTAATTACAATTCCAATAGAATGCAAAACACATCTCGTGTCATGGTAATTCCGCACTCGTCAGCGAGCATGGTGACTCTACCTCCACTAGCGATCCTTTGAACTGAGCTCATTAATGGAAAAATATCACAAAAACTGTTAATTACTTACTTAAAATTACTTAAAAGTGCTGTTTGTTAATTGGTGACTTTGCTTTGCATTGCTCGGGTACCTGTACATTGAAATATTTCTCATTCAAGTAATTTAAGTTGCTTTGGTTTTGGGTTTGTTTAACGTTGGTAAAGAAGTCACTTGAAAATTGGGAAAGAAAAAGCTCCCGATGTAAAAAGAGGAGTGTTATGTGTTCGATTTGTCTATCTGTGGAACCGTATCTAGTGAAAATATAAACTGATACGAATGTAGTTTTTTTTTATCTAAAATCTTGTTATTTTCGATGGTTCTTAGCTATGTTCGATGAAAATCAGATCAGAAACGAAGAATCAGACCTTTATAGGATTATTTTGTTTTTTGTTTGTATGTCTGTCACGATCACTTAAAATCTACTCTACTCAGTTTACGATGTATCCTGCTGATGAAAGGCAGTCCGTTCTGATTTTGCATGCAACGCGCTTTGCCTTGTTATAAAAGCAAGGAAATGATTGTATTTACTATTTCACTTGGAAATATTAAATATTTTACTTCTTCGAGTGGAGATCGAAGCCCAATGCTCCGAAATTCCGCTACTTTCTTTCCGCCAAATGGTCAAGACATTGAATACATAATGGTAAAACTCAACGCCGCGAACTCTAAAAGTGGGAATATGAAAATAATTTAACCAGATATTACCCCGATTAGGAATCAAATTGACAACCACCAGTGACAAGCCGACGTCTGACAAAACAAATATATATTAGATATTATTCATGATTTAATAGGTAAAGGAAATTCAGACACCTGCATCTTGTTGGGTGGCGATCTTATCTCTAGTGCCGTCTCAAGTTACCGTACACCCACAGACCGCAGGCAAGCATTTGTCTCATACGAAAACTATTTATAAAATGTCAATGCTCAAATCAATTTTGAAGCTTGGAATTTTTTGATTCACAATCTTTTATTTTTGAGGTCCTGCATCCAAGGGGTAATCCAGGTCTATTATTTTTTCCGCCACTCAACATGCAATGTCTCAAATTCAGCGGAAAGTGGGGAACGGAAGTGGAACGGAGTGTCTTAACACTAGGTTCCCAAGTTCCTTGTGCCTGCCCTGCCATGTGCAGGAACAGCGTAGAGCTGAAAGAGAGAGAGAGGTCTATTAATATCCTATTATCGAGATTCCTCTGTCCGTCTTTCCATCTATAGGCAGTATTTCGTGAATCGTGATAGCCAGCTGAAATGTTCACAGGTAATGTATTTTTGTTGTCTCTATAACAACAAATACAAAAAAATTGAATTAAAGAAATATATAAATAAATAAATAAAATAAAAAAGCCTTTTATTTCTTGCCTTTCAGTGGTTTTACAATTTTGAAAAAGAATATAACAAAAGTAATGGGCGTGAAGGTAATAAAAAAAGTATTACAAATTTTAGTAGGATATTATAAGTAGATATTATTTATAGTTCTTGTCTCAATTTCTGTCTTTTTCGGGTTTCATTTTATTATTTTTGGTATGATTTTGTAGAACCCGTCTCAACGGAAGGTAAAGGCCTCCTCCAGAGAAGACCATTGTTCTCTGTCTTCTGCTACTCGCATCCAGCCGGAAATATATATTATATAGAAAGAAATATATATTAATATTAATATCAAGATTTTTATGCCATTTTTATAGATAATAAACAAAATGAAACGGTTTGGAAACATTCCCCACACATACACACGTTCGGATTTTTTTTATCAGCGTTCCTATTTTTTTAATTTAATAAATAAAGTTTATTAGACAGTGAGTTTCCATCATTTTACTTTGTGATATGAATGATTCTTCTGTTATCAATTTTCATGTAACTGGAGAAACACAAATATGTTACGCGTAAATATTAATTCATAAGGTAATCGAACAACCGTCGCTTTTTTAAATAATCGCTGTTAAGAGCTTTAGACAGTTAGCTTGTTTATGTCATAATAATACTATAAATGTGAAAGTTTATAAGGAACGACGTTTCTTCCATTTTCATGAAAGTACTACTGGATTGATTTGGATGCAACTTTACAGTAATATAGCTTATATAAGAATAACAAGCAACTTATACTATTATTATAATTATTAGAAATAAGTAAAAGTGGGCAGCCACTTTAGGGTCGCTAGAACTAAATGAATGTATTACCTTTTAGCATTCGCGGCGTTGAGTTCCGCTACTTCGAATACCAAGTTCCCCCTGTTTAAAAATCAAAAAGCAATATAATTTCCTATCAAAACGACAATAAATTACTTTTTAATCAAAAATAATGGACACAATAGAGTCTATTCGAGGGGACATTTGTCATCGCCACTGTATTCATATCATTTGATAGTACGTACATTACAATACTAATGTGGGAGGTTTTTAAATATACGTTACTAGCTATACAGATACGACTTCGCCCGCTTAAACTTATTCCTATATTCGGGTTCGCCCGCTCATGCTCATTTTTATATTACAGCCAAAAAAAGTTTTGATAGTTAAAAAAAATTGTAAGCATAACTTTTGCTTTATAAGGTTTATTACTGTCAACGTCTGGTCTTAAGTTCGTTCATTAGTTTTTGAGTAAAACGGAACAAACATCAATACTTACTATCTTTAATATTTTAAATATTAAATTAATTAATAGTATAATATACAATATATACAAGGAAATATTTCAATAACACAACGGATCGAGGCCTGTCGTGGTGCAGCGGCAAAAGCGTGTAACCGACCTGACTGTAACCGACAGGTTGTGGGTTTGACCCCACACGAGGAAATGAAATATTTAATATTTTCAATTTAAATATTTAATGTTTTCATTTCTTCACTCTGGTACAAGGCAAAACGCGGCATTGAGTACCGTCGCTCAACACGCAGTACCTCGAATTCGGTGGAAATTGGATTACGAAAGTGGAACGGAGAGTCTTGACACTAGATTCCCAAATTCCCTGTGCCTACCTTGCCTTGTGCGGGATACAGCTTGAAGCTGAGTATGAGCACAATAGATAAATAAGATTTAAAAACAATATAAGTGTTTGGACGAAGGCTGATGAGACAGTAAGGCGCAGTGGAACAGAGGTATTTTAATGGATTCCGTCAAGCATTCCGTCTTCATTAAAACTCTGTCCCACTTTTTTGTATCTTTATTACTTTTCTCTTTTCTCTGTACAAAACGAGGCGTTGAGTTACGGCACTCAACATGCAATATGTTGAAAATTTGGCCGGAAAGGACGAAAAGTGTTAATTTAATATAGATTTCGGAGCGAGAAGCTATAAAAGTAAAGAACTTGTGGATATTATATACATACGCCATTACTTATCCCAAATTAAGATTTTGAAGAAATTAACAAACATATATTTAACTAAGAAATGTCTTAATGAACGCGCAGAGGTAAAACACGGGACTGTAAACGCGACATGCTGTGGGTTCGATTCCCGCTGGTGGAAATTAAATATTTAATAATTTCATTTTCTCGTTCTGGGAACGAAACGAAGTCGTTGACGCTCTGCACTCAATATGCAATACTTTTAATTCAGCGGTAAGTGTGAAGGCTGCTTCTGTTGTTAGTGTTAAGTCACAAGGTTCCCATGTTCCTTCTACATACGCTGCTATACACGGTAGACAGTGTAAAGCTATAGAAATATATTTTTAATAATACGAGTATAATATATGTATCATTTATATAAAAAAACGTGTTATGAAAATAGAATACTAACTATACGTTTGATGTTCGCGATATTTATTTAATGGAACGGCGGACTTTTACGATAATTTATTGATATGTTTCACATTATTTGAGAAATATGGTAATACAGTGATAAAAAGCTTGTTTATGTATTGATATGTTTATTTTTGAAATATCTAGTTATGAACGTTCTAAATAAGAAATAATTAATTATTATTATATATATTGTCCTTGGGATAAAATTTAAGTAATCATTTACCTATACATATCTTTTTTGATAACCTCTCCTCAAGATTTTGTGTCTATAATATTACAATCAGTTCATAAATAAAAAAGTTCTATACATTATTTTGCTGAGGCCTGTCGTGGCACAGTGGCACAAGCATGTGATTGTAACCGACTGGTTCTGGGTTCGATTCCTCAAATGCCTCAAATTCGGCGGAAAGTGGGGAACGGAAGTGGAACGGAGTGTCTTAATACTAGGTTCCCGGGTTCCGTTTCCGTGAAGCTAAAAAAAATATTTTGCTTGACAAAATTGCTACAAAGAGAATAAATAATTTTGAAGTTTCAGCGAGCAAAGTCGCGACTAGGTCGTTAGTCTTCGATAAAGTGTTGTTGGCTCTGCTCAATAGAACTGCCTTTCTCGCCGGTGATAGCAATATGTTTATTATGTAGCACTATTTAGATTAAAAATAAAAAATATTTAACATTTCAAGGACAATTTGAGTTCTGTAGGTATGAAAAAAGAAAGTTTAAAACAATGGCACGGTATTTGATTCAATGGTTGTGGGTTCAAATCCTACTCGTGGTACAATAATCGCTTCCATTCCTTCGCTTTAGTAGCAAGGCAAAGAGCTAGTCTACTTCAATTGTGCGACGAATTGAAAGGAAGACTCTTAAAAAAAGTTCTCTCTGAGATTCCCTTAAAGAAATGTCATGGTACAGGGGCACAAACGTGAAGACGCTACGTTTTGGGTTTGATCCCCACTTGAGGTAATTTAATATTTTCATTTTTTCCCTCTGATAAATGGTAAGGCTCAACTTCGAGTTCCGCCACTTAACGCGCAATGCCTCAAATTCGGCGTAAGGTGGAGAATGGGACGTAGTGTCTTAAGACTAGGTTCCCAAGTTATCTTTCCTGCCATGTGCGGGGCAAAGCGTGAATAAAAAATATATACATTTAGTAAATGAATAAATATATTCAGTTCAATTGGAAATGTAGTGGATTGTGATAACAAATATTTATACATATAATAAAATATTGACTGTTCACTGTTTGTATATGGAAAATATACGAGAAAGTCTTTTATTCGCGCCACGTATCAATATAATAGAAATCAAAACATTTGTCTATGAATTTGTTTTCCTATCTGAGAAACATATTATTATTTATTTCTATATATCTTTAATCCGCTCTCCCTAACATTTGTAGCAGCATCCCAATCAGTGTAGACCAATAAATATATAATTAATAACAATATACACTGACAGACGGAATCACTCAATCAGGGCCCTTGCATTGAATAATGTGTGCTAATGTTATTTTGTAATTTAACGCTAATCGCAGTGGGATTTACTCAGCTTCACGCTGTATCTCACACATGGCAAGTTTGGTAGAGGGAACTTGGTAATCTAGTGTTAAGGCACTCCATTTCACTTCCGGTGGAACTCACCACCACGTATCATGATTTAGACATTTTTTTCCCAAAGATGCAAAATATGGTTTTTTATAAATAAATTCAACCTGTCTGTTTGTATATCTGCCTAAGGTACCTGTAGCTGCTGCAGGAACTCGAATCGCGTGAATGTTTCTTTTTTAACTGTTTTAAGAAGATCCATTTATCAGTTTAAGAGTTTTGCCAATATGATTAGACTAATTGGGTTGAGTATGCATAGAATGTGTTTCAAAGCAAAAGCTGTGAGTTCGATGCCTATTTAGGGAAGATTTATTTTATTTTCTTACTCTCCTCACTCTCAACTAATCACTGAGGTTTAACAAGGGAATTTTGACCGTCTTAATATAAACTAATTACAGTAAAACAGAAAGTTGAGTAAAAATAAAAAAGAAATAAAGAATAGTCTCTATTTCAATCATTAATTTACTTTTATTAGTTACAAAAGCGTCTTTTTCCATAAATCTTTATCTCAATTATTTGTTTCAACACTACAAGTAATCCTATGCTTTTCAATTATCCATTCTCGCCGACATCAGCCCAAAATACCGTGTAATTCAATACAGAACAGAAATATATATAGAGTCGAATTCACTAATAAACACATTTTCGGAGTTAATGCGCTACCGTTCAACAATCGCTGGAGGTGTTTAGTTACTTTCTATTTATGGAACGATAATTAGTACGTTTCGTTTTCTGAATATACTAATGTAGGGCTGCTGTGATTGTTTGTTTAAAACTAGCTTTTTAAATTTGTTGTGGCGCAGGAGCAGTCTATTTATATGAGCGAGGTGTCAGGTTCATTTTTTATTAAATTATTTTCATTTCACTGATTACAAGACGTGGTGTTGATGTACTTCACTCAATACTTAATATTGAAGTAGATTTTCTGTCCAATTTGCTAAATTTAATGCTCGAGAAGCTTAGACTAAGAAAAGGTTAGATTCTTTTTTGTAACTGAATTTTAAATTATTTAAAATATTTTTTTAACCAGATTTATTCGGGGTAAACATAGAGTAAGTTATAATTAAGAATTGGTGTTTTGATAAAAACGACGACCACGACGGTATCAAGCACAATATCGAAAGCCGACAAATTATTTTTCATTTTCTATTTCAATATAACCATTTCAGTCTATAAAATATTTAATACTTCAAATAGTAATTTGGCGATAGAACCAAACATCCGGTCTCATTTTCTGCGTACAATGCCACAGCAAGATGGCGTCCTATTGTTCACGAAATGGCGGCGAGCGTTGGCTCGTCGCCAAAATATAGGACGTGGATTTTACATAATTGGCCCACTTCCTCGAACTTTGTTTACCAATTAATTTAAAAGTTTATAGTTCTAGAGCTTTTTAGTATTCTTGCTTTTATGCATACATATGTATGTATATATGAATGTGTACGACTTTAATAATTATGTTAGTAACTAGTTTAGTTTTTATGTATCACGCTTATCAAAATAAGTTAACTTATTCAAGATTTTTTAATATGTTTATTTAAGATAGAAATAATTTATTTTTATATCTCTAAAGGGGCCGAGGGGTTGTGAGTTTGATGGTTTGTGGGTCCTAGAAACAAGGCAGAGCACGGCGTTGGGTCCCGGCTATTAACACGCTGTTCCTCGAGAAAGCAGCTAAAGTTTGAAAACGGAAGTGTCCTATTGGGAACGGAGTATCTTAACACTAGTTTCCTAGGTACCCTCTCTGCATTGTGAACCTAAAAAAAATAGATATATTTATATGTACAACTCATTTATTATTGAGTGATAAACAACCAATCAACGAAAATCTGAATTTGGAATTTAATTTACTACTGCGTTTCGCATTGGGTAATGCCGGTGCCCATTCACCTTAAAGACGGGCAGCGCTTCTATAGCTCCTCTGAAGCTAGCTACATGGGGCCATGGGCGACGGCGATCACTTACCATCAGGTAACCAGTACGCTTGTTTGCCCTGTCTTATCCATAAAAAAAATATAATTATAATTATACATTTTTATACCATTTTTTATTTGTACAGTAATTTCAGATTTTTTTCCAAATTTCACAATTGTAGATCAACGGAAAGTTAGCGGGATAGTTTTACGATTAAAAATACATAACTAAAATAGCAGATTGAAATCAACATTTAAATAAGTTTAAGAACGGTTTTGAAAGACGCATAGTATTTAACTATGTGATTTTATCACAATACGATACAAATGGTATCCACAAGCTTACGTATTAGGCGATGTAATCTTAACTGGAGTTGAATAGATTAACATCGCATATCGCGGCACTATCAACATTTAAATATTGATACCATTTTGAAATACGTATTGTTATATAAATTTGAATATAGCTTTAGTATTTAGAGAAAGAGACACGTTGGTTGTGGATTCGATTTGGGCTTGGGCGGATCTCTGGAGAAAATGGAGAGCGCGGTGTTCAGTTCCGCAACTCAAAACATAAAATCTCGTACAATGAGCGAAAATGTGTGGTGGCGCAGGGGCACAATTGTGCTGCTGAAAAGGTGACAGGTTGTGGCTTCGATCCACACTCGAAGAAATGATATATGTATTTAATATTCTCTTCACTCTGGTAACAAGAAAAAAAGGCTGCGTTGAGTTCCGTAACTCAATACGCTATGCCTTATTCAGCGGAACGTTCTAATGGAAACGGAGTATCTTAAAACAAGGTTCCCAAGTTATCTCTGAGTACCCTGCAATGTATGGAATACAGAATAAAGTTAAACAATGTACTCTAACCAATTAATACAAATACAAATAACACAATTATATTGTATAATGACTATAACATATATTAAAATCACTTATCAGTCTTCAACTATTATTGAAAAAAAGGTTGAAATGTCCAAGCAAAATGCTCATATATAAGAGAAAAGTGTTGAAGTAAAGTCGACAATGGCAGCTCAGTCGGTCAGTGTCTTATCATCCATCTTAATGCGTCCCCCGCGGACTTGTGACCCGATGCTCCCTAACTGATAACGGACTTAAGATGGCAAAGTATATTTATTGTATAGAAACGTCAGTCTTCAAAGTAGATAGTATTTTCCAAGGTATTTCATTTTAAATTGTGAAACATGACGCGCTTTGTCTAGCATAGAAAAATAAATAAATAATATAGTATATATTTTTATATTATATGTTTATTTAATTTTTTGTTTAATTCTAGCTTTAAGCTGTACCTCGCATATGGCAGAGTAGGCAGAGGGAACATGGGAACCTAGTTAAATTAAAACACTCCGTTCCACTTCCTTTCACCACTATCCGCCGAAATGAAGGCATTGTGTGTTAAGTGGCGGGACTCAACGCCGCGATTTGCCTTGTACCAGAGCGAAAAAAATTATAAAAATAAATATTTAAATTTAAAGTATTAAATATTTCATTTCCTCAAGTGGAGATCGAATCCACAACCTGTCGGTTACATTTACACCCTTTTGCCGCGCCACGACAAGTTAGCGAGTATAAATAGTATAAATATTTATACTGAACTGTTAGTTAAGGAAAATAAAAGAAAAACTTGAAAAGTATGGCTAAAAGGAGAACATAGTATTTTATCGCTAAGTTATCTCTGCTTTGATACAAAGCTAAATAATTCTAAGTTAAGACGTAATATCTTAAAACTAAGTTCCCAAGAAGATACATTCTCCGATTTCCAAAAGAATCTACAGTCAATACATGTTGAGTGTCGGAGCTCAACGCTGCACTTTACTTCGCTGATATAAAATAATAATATGAAATATTTTGTTTCCTTAATTTACAGTCACACGCTTGTGCCTCTACAGATCGACGGACTCGTGACAATTATTTCCCTGAATTAGGATTGAACCTACAACCACTGTTCACTACACCACAAGGCTATTGCCTCTAAAACAGCACCAGGGCACATCTACGTATTTACGTTAATCTATACGAGTGTAAGCTTCAGGATGGCTGTTATCATCCCAAATTATCTTAACCGCTGTCCCAACTTATCCCCGCTTTCGCTAACTCAGTAGAGCATTTACATTTAAAATATGTCACTGATAAATAATTTAGTTGTTTGTTTACTGTTAAAATTGTTTGGTTAGTTAATTACTTTGTAATAGTTTTGTTATAACTATAACTTTATAGATTTATTTTTAAAAAAGTACATTTGGAAAAGAATATAATATCTATTATTCTTGATTTACTGGAGATTAACTGAGATAGACAAGGCACGGTGTTGAGTTTGACACTTCCACGCAATATCACGAAAATTGGTCGGTCTTAACACTAGGGTCTATTCGTCTACCCTGCTAAGTGCGAGATACAACTGGTAGGTAATAAAATTAAACAAAATTAAAAATAAAACGCCACCTGTTAAACTGACAACCTCATTTAGTTAACATAACTAAAACCAAGACGAACAAGGCTTTTGATTCACGAAAAAAAAACTCGTTTAAAGTGGTTCATGCATACAGAAACAACAGTAAGATAGACAGACAAACTTAAAAACCATATTTTGTATCCGGGATTAAAAGTAATTATACTCTCTGGCTTCACGCTGTATCCCGTAAATGGCAGGGTAGGCAGAGGGAACCTAGTGTTAAGACACTACGTTCCACTTCCGTTCTCTACTCTCCGCCGAAACTGAGGCATTGTGAGTTAGTGGCGGAACTCAACGTCGTGCTTTGCCTTGTTACCACTGCACCACGACAGGCTTCCAAAAGTAATTATTAATCAAAATAAACTAACACAAACTGAACTTTACGACATCTTAAATTTTTATGATACTCCAAAATCCCACAAGATATTGTGCTTTAATATTTTAATGTCTGTTTGGAACATTAATATCTACACTCGTATAGGAACAATTAAAATTAACCCATTTTATTTAATGGCAACATCTTTTGTTAAGTAGTTAGACCACCCGAACGTTAGATGGATTTTGTTTTACATCTTCAATGAAAACACTTTTTATGCTCATTAAAAATGTGAAAGCTTGTGAATATGGATGTTTGTTTCACTTGCAGTGCAAAAACTACTGAACAGATTCAGATGAAACTTTACAGTAACATAGATGATATATCTGAATATCACAATGGCTTTATTTGTCATAATTAAATCATAGTATTATAACTACTTTAATCTGGCTCAGAGTTTCCCGTATAACAGGATAGACAGAGAGAAACTAATATTAAGGCTCTTCGTTCTCTGTTTTTTACGACGTACTGAGGCAATACTTGAGTAGCAGATTGCTATACCGCGTTCTGTTTCATCAGAGACCAGCTAAGCTTATTTTATTAAGCTTATTTTTTGTTTGGAGTGTTAAGAAGTTTTGTGTCTGTATGTCTGTATGTGATACTGAAGTGCCGGAATCTATTTGGATGTTGTTTTGTGAAAATCGATCAGAAGTTCCAGAACTACAAAGATATTTCCAAGACGACGTATTTATGTTTTTGGGTTAGTGATATTTAAACATTATGAATTTTGTTCGCATGAGTTAAATCATATAATTAACATTGAACAATTTTACTAAAATATTATCACAAATAATTATGATATGACTTTATAAAAAGCTCATAGAAAGTTTAAATTAAATGAGACAACGTTCACAAAGTTGTTCCAGAAGATTATCATCATGGGAGTAACAATTGATTTTTTTTATAAAGATTCTTTATAAATGTTTTTATTTTTTGATATTGTGGCGTTGCAGCACTGTAAAAGACTGTAAAGGTAAAGATCATAGGTATTATTATTTCCTCATTCTGGTAACAAGGCAAAGCGCGGCGTTGATATCCGCTAATTGACACGTAATATCTCGCTAAAGCAAGACTGAATTTGGGAGAGTGATTTGTGACACTTGAATCTCTTAGTTTATTTATTTATCCAGCTGTATGCGGGATAAAGAGTGAAGCTGATAAATGAAATAACGTTTTACTCGCTTATGAGATGTTAAAATTAAAAGTTGTTCATATAGCTATTCAAAAAGATTATCATCAAGGGGCGGACAAACATGAAACTTTTGTATACTTCGTCTACCTTTTAAAATGTCACATTTTGACAAGTTTAGTACAAAATAAAAGAATAAAAGTATACAAATTTTACTTCATTGTTGTATATTGTGGCAGTAGACGAGCAGCTGTAAATATATTTAGTAACAACGTTGTTGCCAGTTAAAATCTTGAATTATTAAAACTTTTAATTATTATTTAGTTCAGCGCGGTGTTGAGTTACGTTACTGAACAAGCAATTTCTTTATAATTGAGTATAAATTAAACAAACGGAGTGCTTCAAAAACGGTTCCCTCTACGTACACTGTTATAAGCGGGATACAAAATTTAAATATATGATTAAATGAGAAAAATAAGTTGTAGTTACTATGAATTTGTTGTAGTTACTATGAACAAATATTGTTTTTAGTTTACATCGAATCATATACGCAGTAATCAACGAGAACCTTTCTTTCCCGCTAGTATTACGACACATTTTTCCTCAATTATACTGTATTTCCCATTTTCCGCAGCATTCTTTTTGAGTTACATGTTGAGCAAGCGAGTTAAATGAAAATACTGAAGGTTCCTTACTCCAACCGGGAACTAAACCCACAACCGTCCCTTTAAAAGTCGAACGCATGTGCCTTTACGCCACAACTGCCTAAATATGCCCGTAATAATTTTGGATATATTTTTCTTAGAAGTCATATAATTTACAATACTTATATGTAAAAACAAGCAAAAAGCAATATATAAATGTCTAGACATTATCAATATATTACCATGAATCTTGTATTAGATCTGTCGTACATCGGCTTGTTTTGCTTCGCAGCCAAAACATATATTTGGCACAGGAATCTTCATTTCAATAAATATGATGTTTCATGAAAAGGTTTCCTTTTTCGTCATTTCGCTGCGTTTACGTATTCTTTACGTGTTTAACCGCAGATATACTTTATAGAAATTGTGTGTTAAATAGATCTTAAAACCGCTTATTATCTTATTACTACAACGAGTAAATAAAAATATCAATGCATTCTTCCGAGTGGTATTTGAACTTACAACAGTCACTTTTAAAGCCAGACAAGCCCAACTTCGCTACGGCGGCCCACTCAATGAAATGAATACTGGGATCTGGCTAGCGTACGCTTTTGCTTACGCGCTACAGTAGACCTTATATATATTATAAGCGTTACTTATCTATACTAATAATAAATCTGTAAATGATCACTATCTGTTCATGTAAGAAATTACTCTACTCAGCTTCACGCTGTATCCAGCACACGGCAGGGTTGGCAGAGGAAAATTGGGAACCTAGTATTAAGACACTCCGTTCCACTTCCGTTCCCCACTTTCCGCCGATTTTTTGTCTTTACCTTGTAACCAGATGGAAGAAATGAAAACATTAAATATTTAATTTAAAAATATTAAACACTTCATTTCCTCGAGTCGGATCGAACTCACAACGTCTTTTACAGTCACATGTTTGTGCCGCTGCGCCACATCAGGCCTCTGCCTCAAAATTAAGATATTTAAACTTCTTACCTGTTTATATAAGCGCTAATCTCATAAACAGCTAACTAAATTTTACCGAAGTGTTCGCTATTGTATTTTGGCAACAATACTTCAATAAATACAAAAGTTTTTTTTTTTTTTTTTTTTTTTCAGCTTCACGCTGTATCCCGCACTAGGCAGGGTAGGCAGAGGGAATGGAAGTGAAACCTAGTGTTATGACACTCTGTTCCACTTCCGTTCCCCGCTTTCCGCCGAATTTGAGGCATTGCGTGTTGAGTGGCGGAACTCAACGCCGCGCTTTGCCTTATAACCAGAGCGAAGAAATAAAACATTAAATATTTAAATTAAGAAATATTAAATATTTCATTTCCTCGACTGGGGATCGAACCCAGAACCTGTCGGTTACAGTCACACTCTTGTGCCGCTGCGCCACGACAGGCCTCAAATACAAAAGTTATGAAGTGCAACAACTAAAATAGTACAATTCTTTTATCCACTTAGTTGAAATGTTAGTTTTCAATGTATAGATATTGTCATAGCAGTGATAATTTTATTAGAACACGAAAGTCATTGAAATTAGTAATCGCTAATACGTAGGTATAAAATAAATGCTTTCGCAAATCTTAACTACGTACAAACTGCTCATATAACACGTTTAGATTGTGTTATATAAACATCCCGTGGCGCAGAGGTCAAAGTGACACACAATGGTATAAGCGTCTAATTTTAATTGTAACAGTAGCGGGTTCAATTCTCATTGAAAGCAATAAATGATTTTTATTTCCACGCTTTGATAAAACGCGGCGTTGAGTTGCGCCATTTGACAGTTTTAAATAAGTGACAGATATTGAGGTAAGGAGTAATGGTTTTTGAATAGTTTAAGAAAGAGTATTTATATATTACAATTGTAATTTTCAAATTATTCTTTTTATTTTATTTATTATTTTATTGAGGTAAAAAAAATTGATAAAGTTCCCGTTTCAGAGGCCACGGTGATAATTTGCATTCTTGCCGCGAGCTGCTCGTATTATTAAGAAGCGGGGTAATCGGTGTTTTGTTTTAAATTTTTTTAATTTATTATTAAAGATAATATGTTATCATAAATCTGACCTGTCGTGGCGCAGCGGCACAAGCGTGTGACTGTAACCGACAGGTTCTGGGTTCGATCCCCGGTCGAGGAAATGAAATATTTAATATTTTCAATTTAAATATTATATTTTTCATTTCTTCGCTCTGGTAATACGACAAAGTGCGGCGTTAAGTTCCGCCACTCAACACGCAATGTCTCAAATTCGGTGGAAAGTGGGGAATGGAAGTCGAATGGAGAGTCTTACAAACACTAGGTTCCCGGGTTCCCTCTGCCTACCCTGCCTCGTGCGGGATACAGCGTGAAGCTATAAAAAAATCTATATATTATTATTAGGTATAAAAATTTGGAATTGTGAAATGCTTATAATAGTTACAGCTTCTTGCGGTATCATGCAAATAGCAGAGTTGGCAGAGGGGACCTGGGAACCTAGTGTTAAGACACTCCGTCCTCATTAAAATACTTCCGTTCCACACTGTCAAATTCTTATACGGAGTTTTGCCTTAGTATCAGAGCAAGGAAATGAAAATATTAAATATTTATATCGAATGTGGATCGAACTCATAACCTGTCGCGTTAGCACTCGCACGCTTCCGCCTATTGCTACGACAGGTCCTAAATGCTGTAACATTTTGATTAGATTTGCGGCGTTGAGCTCCGCCAATAGCACATAATGCCTTCAGATTTTTAGGTGGAGAACGGAAGTATCGTTATATTAGGAAAGTGTCTATTGACTGCATGAAGTTAAATAAAAAAAAAACGGGTGAAAACAAAAATATTTTTTTTTACCTAACTATATTTGTATTTATGTTTCTATATAAAAATACGTATTTGATATATTCAGTCAATAAATGTCCGCTTGACCTTTGTGAGATTTCTGAGAAAACTTTTATCTTAGTTATGTTTAAATATTATGACGCATATTGTAATCACAGAAGAATTTACTGTAGTATATTTTTAAAAATACTAACCTTTCTTATACTTTATCAGAAAATGTATGAAAATATGAATGTTAAAATTATTAATTTCTCTTATTTGGAAATCTACCTATATATATAAATATCAAAATATAAAGTCGAGTGATTCATTTCTCCCTTCTTTAAGAGATATTCGCGTTAAGTGATTTTATTTGCATAGTGTCAGAACAGGCTATCAACTGTAAAAGCGATGGTTGTCTGTGAGTCCTATTCAGGCGAATAAATATTTTAATTTCTCTACCCACAAAACGCGGCTTTAAGTTCCGTTTTTCAACACATAATTCTTTTTCAGCTCCGCGCTGTATCTCGAACATGGTAGGGAACTTGGAAACCTTCTGTTAAAACACTTCTTACCATACATTTTTTTTTTAATATATTCCTATATATAAAATATATTCCTCTATACTTATAATAAACCTGTAACTGTCTATAAATTTATTAGAACAAGAAATTAATTCAGATTAGTACATAAAAATAGTGTAATGTTAGCGGGAGGTCACGTAGCTAGTTGAAAATATATTCGATTATAATACTTTTACATAGTCCTGAAGTTCCTTCCAGGTGGTCGAATGGAAATAATAATGTGTTGTGATGAAATGTCAAATAATACAGAAATATAGATCATAACTGTTACAACGATATTTTCTATGGAAGACATAAAATCCATCATAAAAATATTTTTACAATTCAAACCAGTAGTTCATGAGCCTATAGCCTAATAATATTTGTATATATTCTAAAATAAATAAAATAAATATAAAAAGACATGCATCTGAATCACTGGTTGCTAACATCGTACAAATAAAAAGGTTGAGCTGTCAAAATATTTAACGACGTACATGCGCCCGCGCATGTTCGCCATTTTTGTTTGTTTGGACGTTTTAATGTTGGAATATTAGAATTTCAAAATTGTTATTACTTTATCATTATAAAATTTTATGGTGTTATTTATACATTTAGAGTTAAACAAAAATAGGTGATGTTTTTGTGGATATTTAAGATGGACCCTGTCGTAGCGCAGGGATATATGTAAGCGTACTGACTGCGACAGATTGTGGGTTCGATCTCCTAGAATTTGTTAAAAATTGGTGAAAAACAGTGTATTATTGAGAATTTGATAATATGATTGAGGCTATTTAATTTTTTCTGAAAATTTAAGAATTCTTTAATTACTTGAACTTCTCTAGTGTTAAATGCGGCGTTTGGTTCAGTTCAATTCAGCATGCAATACGAAATGATTTATTTACTTAGCAGATTTTCTTTACTTATCTATAATGTATTGTAGATATATAAATATATTATTTGTATTAAAAAATAAATAAAATATATATTTCTTTGTCTATTAAAATTATTAAAAAATAGTTCTTGGGTTACTTTACCAACTTTGTAAAAAATAATTTTGGTAAAGAGATTTTTGTTGTACTTATGGGTATATACAATTTATTTAGATATATTTGTAATGTTTTAGCATTTACAAACAACTTCATTCCCTTGGTCATATATAAAAAAAATGAAAAAAGCTTACTGATAATTTCGCTTTAAAAATATGAAACAAGAAATTATTCTCACATTAAATTGTTATGTACAAAGTATTAAATATATTTTTAATCTATTAAATATATAACGTACGGTAAAATATTTTAAAGAATTTAATACTATTAGGTCTGGAAATTACAAGTATGATTTCTAGATCATGTGGTCGTGCGAGATTTTCACTTCAACTTCTACGTCTTCACCTCCAGTGAAGACTTAGGACAGGTATTTAAGAATTAAACAGTCTATGCAAAAATATATTTTAATTACATATCATACATATTAAATCAGCCATCAGCGGCCATAGTATATATCTATAGATATATATCAACACAAAAACAAATTATATTTGTAATATTGAGATCCTGTGCACGTGTTAGAAGCAAAAAGTCGTCCCACGATAAATCTGTCATTAACAACATTAAGCATTACATGTACACTTTGTATTGCATCTGCCTTTTAAATGTATCATCGACTGAACAACCTGGACTTTCTCTGTAGCTTGAAAATCTTGACAATCGAAATATATACAAAAAAACTATATATAATCTATATTAGAATAAGCTTGTAAATGTGAACGCGACAGCTTGTAGGCTTATCCCCTGGAGGAAGCAAAATATTTAATATTTTCATTTCCTTGCTCTGGTGACTAGGCACAGCGCGGCGTTGAGTTCCACCACTCTAAGCGTAATGCCTCCAGAAATTGGCAAAAAGTAGGGAACATAAAAGTCTTGATAGGAACGGAGTGTTTTAACACTAGGTTCTCAAGTTTCCTCTGCCTACCCTACAATGTACGGCTGCTTCCCGTTGATGTAGCTAAAAAATAAATAAAGAAAAAAAAATAACACTCATAGAAATTAAACATGGGGTTTTAAATTATATTACATATATTTGTTTTCTCTTTTGTATTTAGACACATGAAATGAGTCATATGTCATGACACATTTCTCAAAAATTCCTATTTAACGACACGAGCGGAGCAGGTAGAAGTTGGTAGGTTAGAAAGGTACTGGCTTATTATTTCTTTTGTCCAAAAATTGCTACTGTTACCCTCAGTTCGGTTATGTTATGATAGATTTATCACAGGCTCTTGATCTTTTCTGTGCTTCAAGATCTGAATATTTGATATTAATTTCAATTTGACACTTTTCATACCGACACACAACCAACAAACTGATCCTTTAATGTCTACGGGTTCCCATTTTTACTTTTTACTTACTTCCGTACGTCAAAAGTAAAAGCCAAAATATTAATAATTTATATTTTTCATTTATAACTTCAATTTTCTCATATTTGCTTTAATTTGCGTTAATACAGATTGTGATATTTTATTAGAAAGTTATAACTTAACTATAGATCTAAATATTATTTATTTCTTTTCAGTTTCACGCTGTATCCCGCACATGGCAGGGTAGGCAAAGGGAACTTCGGAACCTAGTGATGAAGACACTCTGAAGTTGAGATATTGCTTGTTTAGTGGCGGAACTCAACGCCGCATTTGACCTTGTTACCAGAGCGAAGATATGAAAACATGAAATATTTAAAATGAAAATAATAAATACTTCGAACCCTCATTTGTTGTTTAGAATTTGACTCTTCATCTGTTCTACAATATCATAAAATTATGCTCGTTTTTTATATATGTATAGAACTTCGACCTTTTATTTGACTGCCAGCAAAAAGTTAACAAATCAAATTTATTTACCTTATTGATTGTATATTATATATTATACTAAAAGACCCACGCGGCTTCGCCCGCTTGCACTATGTGAATATTCATTTAGTATACAGAAATTCAAAACAGCTGAAGCTATTGTCAATATTATATTAGTTTGAAGGCTTTGAAGTTCATTCACTCTGCTTCGCGCTGTATCCCGCACATGGCAGTGTAGGCAGAGGAAACTGGGATACTACACGCTAATACACGTTAATACACGCTGTTCCGTTCCCCATTTTCCGCTGATTTAGAGATATTGCGTGTTGAGTAGCGGAACTCAACGACGCGCTTTGCCTTTGAAATGAAAACATTAAACATTTGAATTGAAAATATGAATTATTTCATTACCTCGTTTGGGGATCGAACTCACAATATGTCGCGTTTACAGTCACATGCTTGTGCCCCTACTCCACTATAGCCTTCCAGGTTTCTCTTTTTTTGTATTTATTTTTGTTGTTAAAAAACAACGTCCTAGGGCCCTTCCTAATATCTTTAACTATAATTGTACAAGGTTTCATGATAACCGGTTGAGTAGTTTTGGCATTAAAGCGTAACAAACAAACCTACATACACATTCATAACATAAGTATGATAATTGCTTATTCATTCAATCACATCCTACAGCCGTGGCTTCAAGGTGACTCTTGTAAGACGTTGTAAATGTAATTAGATATTGTAGATATTATTTTTGTCCGGTTGTTATGCACTTAAACATATAATTCAATGATAATATTGTATAGAAATTAATGATGGATTTTATTAGTTTTTTGTAACAGCGTTTAGCTATGGAATATTAATGAGACGGCAACAGGCGCATGGGAAAAAGCGTGCGAATGTAAACTAAATTTTTTTTAAGTTCGCTTTACTTGAGATATAGGTATAAGGTTTAATATTTTAATTTTCCTCTAATTCCAAAGTGACTCGTAGCGTGGTGTTCTTTCACTCTATTGTCTTAATATAAATGGAGCGTCTTAACATTAGGTTCCCAGGTTCCTTCTACCCACTCTGCTATATGCGGGTATACCTTGAAAGAAAATAAGCTGGCTGTAACAGAAGAAAATTGCAGCGTTAAGTTTCGTTATTCATCAAGAAAACTCTGCAATTCTGACAGAAAGTGGACAACAAAGAATTACGGCGAAATTAAATTATTATCGTAAAATTTGTACTTGTACATACATAAATACACGTACATACAACCATTACCTACGTATATTTTTCAACTTCATACTCCGGATAGGCAGAGGGCACTTGGGAACCTTGTGTTATAACATTCCTTTCCGTTCCCCACTTTCCTCCTAATTTGAGGCATTGCGTGTTGTGTGACAGAACTCAACGTAGCGCTTTGCCTTGTTACCAGAGCGAAAAAAGAAAAACATTAAAAAAGAATAACATTAAATATTTCATTTTCCCGGGGGATCGACAGGCTTCAACTCTCACTTACTTGCCAAGTCAAAGACTTTACAAAATCAATTTTATAGATCTTGTTCGTTATTAATTATACTCGTATTTTGGCAGTCGTTTTTTTTTTCTCTTTGAATAAAAACAAGCTTTAAATGACGGATTTTGTTTTAAAAATAATTATGACTGCACCAAAGTATAATAATAAATTACATTTTTCTGAAATGTCAGGCTATAAAAGATTTGAAACGTTGCTTTGTATTTAAACACATTACTACCCTACCTAATTTGTATAAAAAACTCAAGAACAAATTGTAGAAATATTTTATTGATTGAGTAACTCAAAAAGTAACGTAAAAACGGACACCTTATGGGATTACTTTATGATGCGCCTGTAAAGATCGTTCCTCTCGAGATCACATGGATATATCAAGCTGAAATTGATATCAAATGTTCAGTTCTATAGCTTCTTAGTGCAGCGAAAAGAAATTAAATTTCTAAGTCAACAATGTCAAAAGAAACGAGCGTTTACGCAACATTTTTGCTGCATTTTGTATGAAATTCGTCGCGTAATCAACATGTATATAAGTCAATATGTATAGGGTCCAACTTACATTTGCCCCTTTTTTCCAAATATACAAATATAATCTCGTTAACAGTGTGAATGAACACCTACACCTGTGCAGTCAACTGTAACTAACAAACTAAATTTATTGAAATAAAAAAATATTTTATTATCAATAAATTAAGTTAAAAGCAAATTCGCATTAGATAACTAGTATAGCCATTTTGAACTTTGATCCACGTCGATTGTTGCAAAAAATATGTTATTAATTTAAGACACGACGTTGTGCTTTAAACGATGTGTATTTAGATTGTAGACACTGTTTATTTATAAGTAGAAAAAATATCATTCAAGTGTGAATCAGACTAACCTAACGAGAGTTCCGTACCACTTTCATAATTATAGATTGACCTTAATGATTGTACCTTAAAAGTTTTATTACGCGGTAAGAATTATACAATATTCAGTAAACACCATAACCAATCTTTTGTTTATGTTGACTTAGAAGCCAAATTTAGTGTAGTCCAAGGGACTTTAGTTCTAAATATTTCATAATAATTTCGGCGTAATATATCTATGCAATTTTTTTTTACCATTTTAAAATTGTTATTTCACCCTTAGAAATAAATTTCAATAAGTATCTCTATGCTATCTTGATAAAAATGATCTAGACAAACAGACGGGTGGACAAACAGAAGACAAAATCGTATATAACAATTCCGTTGATTTAAATCTTAATGTGCGGAATCCTAAATACCAAATGGTATGAGAACAAAAAAAGATAATCAATTATTTGAGACAAGTGATTGTATACATAAGATAAAAAATTACGTCTTCTAGTTGTTTAAGGAGTGCTAAAGTTTTTTCTAAACTTATTTGCGTATAATTATTGTTTTGTTTCTTAACGATCTGATATTTCATGATGTCAATTTATTTAAAGAAACCATTCTTTTTGGTATATTAATTTGCCAATACAATTATTGAATAAAGTTACGTTAATTTAATTTAACAAAATTGTTCATTCAGCTGAAACTTTAGATGTCAATGTATAGTAATAAGGCAAAGCGCGGCGTTGAGTTCCGCCACTCAACACGCAATGCCTCAAATTCGGCGGAAAGTGGGGAACGGAAGTGGAACGGAGTGTCATAACACTAGGTTTCACTTTTGTTCCCTCTGCCTACCCTGCCTAGTGCGGGATACAGCGTGAAGCTGAGAGAGAGAGAATGTATAGATATTGTCTTAAAAGTGAACAAAGAAAATATATACATAATTGAGATTAGTAAAAAAAATAGTATAATTCAAGCGGGCGCAGCCGCGGCTAGGTCGGTAGTACATAACACGTGTACGGAAGTACACACTATAGAGAAAACACATATTATTTAAATTGTTAATCGTTCACAAACTAATGGCCGTCGTATGTTATGTTAGAAGGCGTTTCTATTGCAGCCCGTTTTAATATAAATGAGTAAGTCCATGAGTCAGTGACGGATATACTAACATTTGGTTGACAGGAAGCGTGACGAATATTGGAATGTGCTAAATGAATCTAAATCTAAATATGAGGCTCAGGTCAAGCGTGAGACTGTAAGCGACAGGTTGTGGTTCGATCCTCAGTCGAGAAAATGAAATATTAAATATTTTAAAATAAATATGGAAATGGGAACGGAACGGAATGTCTGTTAAGAGGTAAGTATAGGTCTGTTCTAGGGAGACGGAACTTGGGAAACTAATGTTAACAAGGATCCCAAGTTCCTTCTACCTACCCTGTCATGTATGGGATACAGTGTGAAGTTATTTCACATTAGGCTCTGCCACTTATGCGGAAAGACCTAAAAAATGTCGCTGATTTCATATATAAAAATACATATTAAGATATGCATTACTAAACTATGAAAAACAATTACAACAAAATCAGAATAAAAACCATTTATCGCTACAAAAAAAAAAAAACCAGCACCCAGAAGACAATATCACTCATTAAAACAGAAAAGGTTAACACAACCCCGACAAGTGTTTGCGGGCGACACATTCTATCATTGTACCTATATAAAAAAATGCTGGCAAATGACTGTGAATTATTATTGTAGTACCTTTTTATCTTTTTAACGAGCCTCTTCTACGGCATTCGTTAACACCTCTAGAGGCTCTATCAAATGAAATATACTTCGTAACGCCGATAAAAATGTTTTCGAGTGTAAAATTTCGTTTTATTACGCGACAGTGACACCTAGGCGATATGATAACTCGAACGAGTAGCTAATGGTGAAAAATCCGTTGATGGCACTGTGGATGTGATAGCGTGGTTCTATTAGGTTGTGTAATTTTTGTAAAGCACCGGATTTGTATGGGTTTTGTGAGTTAAGTACCTACTGGATTTTTTAGACATTGGAATCGTCAAAGTATTTTTTTGGTAATTAAAATATTTGGAGGTCTTAAGATGATGATGATTGCAGATATTGTGGATTACTAAGAAACGATTAATGTAACTTATGCTATAAGTATATGCCTATAGTTGTCTTCTTTCTTTTGATAAATGGACTGTGCAATACAAATGTACAATTCCAATACAAAAATTATTACATTGCTTAAACTAGTAGTTCTGTCAAACAAACTTTTCAGGATTACAATATGAAATATAGCTTCATATATGTATCTTAAAATAAACAAAGTTAAACAATCACAATCACGTATCATCCTAAACATAAAATGAAACCCAAATAATTTTATTTCACCATAAAAGTGGGAACTAATTAAAACATAGCAGTTACGTATTAAATGTAAACGTCCGTGTGCCAATGGCAAGTGGGGAAGTCGTAAAGTGTGTTTGACTACGACATACTTTGTACATTGTACACTTTGTACACTGTTAGATAACTAAAAAGTAGTTTATTTTAGTTATTTCAGCGTTCAGTTATATTTAGATACTTAGTACTCCAAGATACTGAGACACTGAGTATTCTAAGATACTAATCTTGTGACCAACATCTATACTGCATGATAACTTGGATAAGAACGAAAATTCACATTTTTCTAATTAATTAAATAGAAATATGTTAATTACAAAAAATATATATATAAGTTTTATGTTAAAATTGAATTGTGATTTAAAACTCAATTTTACATTTACCAGATATCAAGTAGTGATGATTTCCTCCGTCCTCCCCTTTTCCCGATTTTATACGTTTATATGCGACGAAATGTTAGCATAACAATCCATAATACCTACCTTTTACCTTTGTGTATTTTTTTTATTTTAAGTTACATGTAGATGAACTTGGAACTTAGTGTGAAGACATTACGTTCTACAAAAATTAATCAAAAATCAAATATGTGGTGTACATAACGTAGTTTAGTATAATATGTTAAATATTGACATTTCATTAAATTATGTTTTTTAACTTCACGGTACACCGTCCTACATATATATGTGTTACTGTCCCCACTTCCGGTCTCCCAGTTTGTGCTAAATTCTGAGGCATTGTGAATTAAGCGGAACTTAACACAGCGCTTCTTTCGTGTCAGCTTTCGCTTCTTGCGCTTTCACGGCGTAGAACTCCTACGCTAGAACCTCATCATATTTTATAAATTTCACAATAATTACTAAAACATTTAAGTTATCAAATAAGCAAATATAAATAATATTAATTGTAAATATAGTTGTTTGAGAAAAGGCGACATATTTCGCGGAATAGCAGGTCGCATGCTAACCTTCTTATCGTTTACAACCCAAGACTTATTTAAAGCGATATAAATGTGGAATTATCCAAAATATGAACAATTTAGTACTTTTAAATTTAATACAAGTATTTCCACTAAAATATGTAATATAAATAAATTAATCGCCCATTTATTTATTAGATGTGAGTTCGCTGTTTATTGAATCGGTAAAATTAATATCAATGAAATATATAGTAGTAGTAGAGGCCTGTCGTGGCGCAGCGGCACAAGAGTGTGACTGTAACCGACAGGTTCTGGGTTCGATCCCCAGTCGAGGAAATGAAATATTTAACATTTTCAATTTAAATATTTAATGTTTCATTTCTTCGCTCTGGTAATAAGGCAAAGCGCGGCGTTGAGTTCCGCCACTCAACACGCAATGCCTCAAATTCGGCGGAAAGTGGGGAACGGAAGTGGAACGGAGTGTCATAACACTAGGTTTCACTTTCGTTCCCTCTGCCTACCCTGCCTAGTGCGGGATACAGCGTGAAGCTGAAAATATATATATATATATATATATATATATATATATATATATATATATATATATATATATATATATATATATATATATATATATATATATATATATATATATATATATATATATATATATATATATATATATATATATATATATATATATATATATATATATATATATAGTAGTATTAGCTTGGACTATAACGACGGTGTTGAATTACGGCGTCTAGTAAGAAATGGACACTAATATTAACTAAGTACCAAAATCTTAAAGTCTAAGAACCCATTTCGTACCCACACCCCACACACCGTGAGACATAGGTGTTAAGAGACGGAACACAACTACGCGCTTTGTCTTGAAAATCGATAAAAAGAAAATAGTCCTTGTGTTGGAATGGGAATCGATTATTTACTTATGTTCTGAAATAAAGTCAAAATCAAGAATATCAGATATCAATTTATATTTTTTTAATATAAATTACATTTATTGTCAGCGCTCTTCTGAAAACAAAAATAATAATTAAGGATTCTATTTTTACTATAATTAATTAATCTTTTTTTTATTCGCTATGACAAAGCGCTGCGTTGAGTTCCGTCTCTCAACAGGCAAAGTATTGAAAAAAACTTTGTAACACTACTCCCTGCCTAGCTTTCCATATATAAAATTCAACATGAAACTACAAAAAGAAACTCTTGACATTGTTACATACAAAATAAAAACGATAAGTAAACAGTCACAAAAATGATGGTTCAGGGTTCTATGTTTACTTTAATTAGTGAATTACTTTAATTTCCTTTCTAAGACAGAGCGTGGCATTGTGTTCCGACACTCAAAAGCGTGAGCTTTTAAAATTGAGTAGAAAAATAGGAACGAACTTTTTTATCCCAGTTTTCAGTATGCGTGTAACTATAAAAAACCCCCTTGACATTGTTACATACAAAATAAATACGCTAAAAAACAGTTACCGTTCTACCAGTCAGCTTTAAATTATTCAAAAGTGGGCGACTTTTCTTGCTCCGTCACGTTTGTTGTAGGATGACTGTCCAGATCTGTAACGACTACTCTAATAGCTAAACTAACACAGCTACTGTAGAGACATCGGCTTGGGCTTGTTGTTTTACTTTGATATTCACTAAGAACTGTCGTGGCGCAGCGCGTAAGAGTGCGATTGCAGCGTGACAGGATGCGAGTTCCATCCCCACACGAGGTAATGAAATATTTAAAACTTTGGACATTAAATTTGACCCAATTGTAATAATAATACTGTTAAGAATATTTTCGGTTATACATATCTTAGATGACAACACGATTATAAAGTATCTTCGAGTGAATCTGATGATGGAGCCAGAGACAATCCGATAGACAACTCCAGCTCAGCTTAGGTTCATACAATTGTCACCTCCAAACGTTATATAGCACTTGATATAAGCAAGTCAAAAATAAAAAAATAGGTTTAAAAAATCCAATAGTGAGGCGGTAAAGGGTTATATGTATTTATAGGTTGTTATATTAAAGTATATGAATAGTTTTCATTTTATTCAGTTCAGCATAGTAAAACCTTCATGACTGATCACAGCAGTCGAGGATAGTAAATTAGTTACAAAGTTCAATTTATCTATATTGAAAGGGAAAAGCAGAAAATTACAATTACACAACAGTACAAAATATCATTATTGTTTCGATATTATTTTTTATTGAACCGATTTTACATTGTGTTAGACTTCTATAGCCTTTGTTTGACTTTGTGGATTGTTCCAGTTTGTTTGGACATTGTTTTAATAAATTTTTAGGTCTCTATAATTTTTTAGGTCAAAAAAATAGTATAGTAAGTATAATAAAGAAGGAAAATTCTTAAATTTCTCCTTTTATTAAAGATTTATTACTTTAAAGACGTAGAATGACAATAAAGTTGATTCCACATTGTCATCTAGTCAAGGAACTACGCTTATAATGAACTTAACGTTTATACCTGGACATGAAACTTTCAACGTAAATTAAAAGGCAAATACTCTGTTTATTATTTTAAGGGCCAATATTGATAACCCACAAAATTAAAGGCCAACTTTTTCGATTTCCGTTTCTTCTCTCTGGTAAAGAAGCAATGCGTGGCGTTGTGTTCGTCACTCAAAACGGATTGCCTCCTGAATTCGGTAAAAATGGAGAACAAAAGTATTTTATTGGGAACGGGGTGTCATAAGACTAATAATAAATGTGGGGGATTCAATGTAAAACTAAGAAGATTTATTGTAAAATATTGTTGATTTTTCAATTTGAACCAATGAAACATGTATAGAAGAAGAAGACTGCTTACAAGATCACCATCATGTCAACAGTTGATAAGTTACTGTACCTCAAATACAGTTACTTAGTTTAAATATGTCGTGTATGTGTAAACAAAATATTTGAATATTTTTATATGAAATTGCAGGCAAAGCTGGAAATTTTAGATATATTAGTTCATATTTCAAGTGAATTATTACATTTAGCACAGTGAATGGCGGAGGCGACTGAGTCTCGTTGAATTAGAGGGTAGCGGGCAAACACCGTGGTCGAAACACTATACTGTGCTGTGTACTGGAATTATTATATTTCTGCATTCTATTAGGGTTGATACTTAAATGATAATAAAGTATATTTGGAAGAATATTAAATTTACACGTACGTATGTGCATGGCAATGTGATCTTTTTGTTTGAGGCATTTTGAAGCGCAGCGGCAGAGTCGACTGTAAAGGCGACAGGTTATGTGTTAGATCTACATTTGAGGAAATGAAATTTTTGAATATTTTCAGAACACACAATTCTTTAATTTTGGCTGAAAGTAGGAAGCGGAAGAATCTTAATAGGAATGGAGTGGCTTAACGTGACGTGATGTTTCCAAGTTCTCTCTGTTTTCCCTGCATGGTAGGGTACATGGTACATGGTAGGGTACATGGTAGGGTGCATGGTATGCCCCAAGAAAAGAATATATACATATTTCTAATGTAACGTATAATATATTTCTAGTGTAACGTGTTTCTCTAATGCGATTAAATAAAATGTTTTAGATTCCTGTGCTCAAAAGCTTACAGAAATTTGCGGAAACACAGTGTTATTAGTCATAAGTCACAAAAAATATACACTTCCGTTTTTTCCTATATTTTCTGCCTTAATATATTTGCTTTTAAAAAAAAAACATTATTAAGTTTTCATATGAGAATAAAAAAATATTTTTGACAACCCTGCGTCGCACTGGCGAAGTAAACAGAGGCACTGTCTAATGGCGAGTGACAGCGCTTGCACAGCTGCCTGTTCCGGCGAAATGTTTGTACGAAATGAAGTAATGTCGCGGCCTTAGGACATATTATACTTATATACTTTTAGTGTCAGGTTCACATAATTACATATGTAAATGAGTAAGCAAACTTATTTATGTACATATTCTGTTTAAAATATTTACATTTTCTCACATAAAACTATTTCTTTACTATGCGTGATTTCTTTTAACAGTGTTTTTTTCTGCGCAAGAGCACCAGTGCGATTGTAAAAACGAAATGTTTGTGAATTCAATTCTTTATATCAAAATAATATCTATATTTCCAAAAAAGTTATTTCATGACTATAATAACCTGAGCTTTCCACTCGGGAGAGAGAACTTTCCACTTGGGAGAGAGAAATATTAATATTTTTATTTGCTTACCACTTACTCTGTTGATATGTAAAACTTCTTGTATATATGACATATAAAATTCGCACACCCAAAGTTAAGCCTACTATAATCATGCGCAGAAGTTTTAAAAATTTTGACAACGTAGCTTTTCTTCAAAATCTTAATCAAATTAACTGGGAAGGTGTATTAAATGCTGCAACTATTAACGAAAAAATAAATATATTTAACTCCCTCCTTATTGAGCTTTTCGACGTGTACGCTCCGCTTCGACCCATAAAGCTTAAGCACCTTCCTGCGCCTTGGCTAACAAATGATATAAAGAAACTTATGGCAAAGCGCAACTCTGCTAAATCACAATATAAAAGAAATCCTACTGAAGACAACTTAAATAGGTTCAAAAACCTACGGAACCGGTGTAATAAAATCTGCAGGGATGCACAACGCACTTTCATTTACAATTCCATCGAAAATAGCAATTCCGCTACAGTTTGGAAATTTCTCGACTCGATGGGTATTGGAGGCTCCCGGAGAACTGTTGTGTTGAGCGACAGAATGGATCTTGATGAATTAAACAAACATTTCACGCAAGTCCGATTATTAAATCATAATACTAAAATGATTACCGTTACATCTATCCCTTTAACCTACTGTCCATCTCCTCTCCATTTATCTGCTATTTCCAATGAAGACGTTAAAAAGCATATACTTGCTATTAAATCAGATGCTATTGGTAGCGATCAAGTCAGTCGGAGGATGATTCTTTTAACTATAAACACTGTAGTTCCCATCCTTTGTCACATTTTTAATTATTCCCTTTCTTCAAATACTTTCCCAGATGCATGGCGTCAGGCGATAGTTATTCCTATACCCAAAATTTCTAATCCTTCATCGCTTACAGACTATCGTCCCATATCCATTCTCCCATTTCTTTCCAAGGTTTTAGAACGCATAGTACACCAACAACTCTCATCCTTCCTGACTAAGAATAATATCCTATCTCCCTTCCAGTCTGGATTCCGCCCTGGTCACAGCACTGTCACAGCATTGAATAAGGTTAACGACGATATTAGATTTGGAATCGAAAATCAACAAATTACTATTCTTGTGCTACTGGATTTTTCCAACGCTTTTAATACTGTTGATTTTGATATCCTTTTGGCTATCTTAAAATCTATACATCTTTCCTCAGAGGCTACTGAATGGTTTTACTCCTATTTACATGATCGGGTACAGTACATTCGCTTAAATGATAAGCGATTGTCTGTGAACAGTGTCAATGCTGGTGTTCCCCAGGGTGGCGTACTTTCTCCTTTACTTTTTTCCATCTTCATTAACTCAGTTACTAGCTTTCTATCCTTACCGTTTCACCTATACGCTGATGACTTGCAGATATATACAACCACGAAGATAGATGACATTGCGAATGCTATTAATCTAGTCAACTCCAATTTGCAAAGGATTAAGACCTGGAGCGAAGCATATGGTTTGTCTATTAATCCTAAAAAGTCTCAAGTGTGTATTCTTGGCAGTCCTAAGCAACTCTCTAAAATTAATGTCTCTTCCCTCCCACCTATTATCTTCGACACCTGTCAATTGGAGTACTCTCATACTGTCAAAAATTTAGGTATCAAGCTGGACAGCACCCTCTCGTGGACTCCTCAAATATCTGAGTTGAGCCGCAAGCTGTACTGTGCTATAGGTAGATTAAAAAGATGGAAGAACTTACTACCTATAAAAACAAAAATATCTTTAGCCCATGCACTTCTGCTACCTATACTGGACTACGCAGACACTTGTTATCTGAATTTATCGCAGCAACTACTCAACAAATTGGAACGCCTTCAAAATCTCGTTATAAGATTCATCTTTGGTCTGAAAAAATTTGATCGTATCAGTCAGTATCGCTCGAGGCTTGGATGGCTCCCTGTCAAGGAGCGTCGGAATCTTCACACTATGACTCTCCTCTACTCTATCCTCTTTCACCCTGAAACTCCAACTTACCTCAAGCAACGCTTTACCTTTCTTGGCTCCAATTCCCGTCTTCCTTTGAGTCTCCGCTCCCAGAAAGATAATTTGCTTGATATACCTTTGTGTCGTACCCGTTGTTATAGTGAATCATTCACTGTCCAAGCAGCAAAGCTATGGAACAAGCTACCACGAGCCATAAGGCAATCCAAATCCATATCTGTGTTTAAGTATAGAGTAAAAAATTACTATCTTAGCATGTAGTGTACTTTATGTCTGTATCTACGAGTATAATGTTTTCTATTAAGTTTGTGTATTTTATGTAGTTTACTGTATAGTATTTGTGCAAGTTTATAAACATATTAATATTATTTTATTACTTATATATTTTAATCATTAACATTTATACCGTTGTATATTAACTCTTTTGTTGCTTATAAATTGTTTTATATAAATAGGTTGCCTGGTAGAGATCACTCTTAGTGATAAGGCCGCCTTTTCACATTTTGTTTTCGTATTTTGTATTAATATATTTGTTATTTTTCTGGTGTGAAATAAAGAATTTTTATGTTATGTTACTTCTCTTTACGCAATGCCTCAAGAATTCTGCGGAAAGCGGCGAACAGAAGTATATCAATGAGACCGTAGTGTCTTAACACTAGGTTCCCAAGATCTCTCTACCCACCCTGCTATGTGAAAAATACAACGTAATAATAAAAAAAAAAAACATAATTATTTCAATTTATAAGCAAAAAAAACATGTAAATAAAACCTACACAAAAAGAAATCTTTCGTCTCTACTCCCATAAGCCTCTCCCACCTGGTATACAAAAGACAATGGACAATATTTACATTATTATAATTTATTGACGCAAGTTATTTGTAAGTATAATGTTTGGTGTATTACCGTTTGTGCTTGTATGACAGCTTTTTTAAGGAAGTAACAGCAATCAGGACAAAAAGGCTGTGAGTTCGAATCCGGATGTGGATTACCATAATTAGTACTTGGATAGAGGCTGCATATATTGGCGTTGAAGGAGAGCTGGGAATCTCCAGTTAAACTGCCTTAAGCTTAACAGCGAGATACTGAATTTTATATTTTAATTTAAATTTGTTATAAATAACTTCTGTCTAATCGCCATGTAATTCAAATCTTTTTCCTTAACCTGAGGAAACTAATACTTATTAACTACATTTTTGATAACTAAACGCAGCGTTGAGTCACGCCACTGAGCTCACAATGCCTCTGGATTTCTACGAACATAGGAAACGGAATGGTCATACTGGAAACTGAATACCTAAGCTCTACATTCCAAGGTAGATAAGCGTTGTCCTAAGTAAGCATTGAACCCACAACTACAAGATGTACACTAGATATAATTGAAATATATATAAATGAGATATTTAATATTTTCAATTTAAATATTTAATATTTTGTTTTTTCGCTCTGGTACAAGGCAAAACGCGGCGTTGAGCTCCGCCACTCAACACGCAATGCCTCCAATTCGGCGGAAAGTGGGGAACAGAAGTGGAACGGAGTGTCTTTAGACTAGGTTCCCAAGCTCCCTTTGCCTACCCTGCCATGTGCGGGATACAGTGTGAAGCTGAGAGTATATATATTATCATAGCATTGGATAATAAATTGCGAGGCCTAACATCGGATATTGTTTTTTTTCACTAATGCGAGGAAATTAAAATAACTCGTTCTTTCGTGTGGGAATGGACCCACGGTGGATGGATGAACCCACAACCATCAAATTCAAATTATTTTATTCAAAATAAGAAGTTACAAGCTTCATGTTTTGAATGTCAAACATTTAACCAGCAGTTCACTAAAGTCGCATTTCTAACCAGACACTACCTATGTTGTTATACCGCGAAAGTCTCTCATCTTAACTACGATTATTCTACTTGCTACTAATATTCTAAATACAAAAAAAACTTTGTGAGGATGATTGATTGTTTTACTTTTACGCAAAAACTACTGAACAATTTTACATAAAACCTTAAATATTAATACCTTGACTACATGAATTTGACTATAATTTATGTAGATTATGTATAATTTAGCTATAATATATCAACATAAGCGGACGAAGTCGCGTGTGGGTCGCTAACGTTAAATAATGCATATATTACACGTAAATCCATAAACAATTATCCTGTCGTGATCCCCAAGCATTCCGTCTCCATCCGGCCATTTTTACGCAATTTTGTATGCGAAAAGCTACCTTATTCTGCGCACGCGCATGTTTATCGATAAGTCTCGCAATCGATTCTGTTTTAAACGTCGACTCGGCGCCTGATTTGAATAAAGATAGAAAGCACTTGATGATATCATGATTAGAAATACAAATTACTGTATTACAATAGTTTGTTGTGAGGTCAATCGTGGCACAGGGGCTCAAACATGTGACTGTGAACGTGATAGCTAGTGGGTTCGATTGCCACTCGAGGAAATAAAATATTTAATATTTTCATTTATTTGGTCTGGTAACAAGGCGTTGAGTTACGCCAACAACATGCAATACTTCAAATTCGGCGGAAAGTGGGGAACGGAACGGCACTGCGTATTTAAACTTGGTCCCAAGTTACCTCTGCCTATCCAGGCAAGTGGATGAGAGAGAGGAACGCAAAATATAGCGATTTAGCGTTAAACTAAAATAAAATAATTTGAACGGTCACAAATAAATATTTAATATGGCTCTTGTTATTATATATACGCTGTTTGAGTTTGTTTGTTGAATGGTTGATATAAATATGGAGGCTATCATGGCGCTTGTAAGTGCGACAGTTGTAAGTTCGATGTCTTATGGGGAGAATTGTTTATTTCCTTTTCTCCTTTCTATTAAAAAAAAGCAAGGCACTAATAGGAGGAAATAGAATGTCTTAACGTGAAGTTAGGGAATAGTTGAAAAAAAAAGAAGTAAATCAAAATATTCTTTATTCAATTAGGCCATTACAAACACTTTCGAATGAATCAATCGTCAAGTTACATAGAAGTGACACTACTGATGTCAGTCCTACGGGAAGCTACCACCGGCTCGGAAGGCGGGTCTGTTGAGAAGAGCCGGCAAGAAATTCAACAGTTGCACTTTTCAAAATATCAATTACAGTAAAAATATAATATAGCTTCCTCAGTGAGACCAACAGCATTTAATCACACGCACTCTTATCATGGTAATATTCTATATGCCTTGTCCAACAATATATTTTAACTTTAACTTGAAATTTTTGAAGTGATACATTTAAAGTTATTTGTGGAATTTTATTACACATACGTGTACCATGTCCCATAAAAGATTTACTAACTTTTTGAAGACGAAAACTAGGTGTAGTGATCAGCTTGTTTTTACTTGTATTGATATCATATCGATAACAGTTCTTATCAATATATATATATATATATATATATATATATATATATATATATATATATATATATATATATATATATATATATATATATATATATATATATATATATATATATATATATATATATATATATATATGTGTGTGTGATTAACATATAAGTATTCGCGTGGACAGATCATTGTTCGTCCCACGCCGGCGCCCGCGCACTGCTACAGCTATTTATAGATTTATAGGTGTATAGCTTACATAGAATATAAAGGAAACAGATGTAGTAGACACGGTTTTTGTATTTTTATATTTGTATATATATTTTTTATGACATTACGCGGCACTGAATTTCGCTACATAACTGAAAGCGGGCAACGCCGATGTCCTAATGAGAATGGAGTCTTAATACTAGGTCCTCAAGTTCTTTCTATCTACCTAGCTTTGTGTGGGTGACAGCTTGAAATAAAAAAAAATGTTATCATACCACATGTGTCTTTACGTATACTATACTCTGTGTAGACTTATAGATTATAAGAAAAATATCAAAATAAAGTAGACATTTTGCCTATATATTGAGCTCAACACCGCTCTTTGTCAACAATAACAGCGACGTAGTCAATCTCCTGATTGAAAATCGAATTCACGACCATAGCGCTTACAGTTCGAACTTCCCACTGAGCCACGAAGGCATCACTACAATTTAAAATCAATTAAACTTTATAGTCTATGACTTAAATGCCAATTAAAGTAATCAAAACAGCTGCCAGTCCGATTTGGCACATGTAATTATTAAGTGTCTGTAATAAGTGAGTTAACAACGATGTGGGCGGTGTATCCTAGGACATACTCAACTACCTCCGAATATGGCTTACTTTGGAAATTACTTCATGTTTAATTACAGTTAACTATCATAGTTAGTTATTGCATTTAATCCTAATGAAAAAAGAGGAGTGTTATAGGTTTGACCTGGATGTTTGTCTGTGGTACCGTAGCTTCTAAGGAAATTAATTGATTTGTATGCGCTGTGTTATACCTGAAAGTACTCATCACTGTGGATCTTATATATATTTTATAAAATTCAGATCAGAAATTTAAGAGGTATAAGTACTTTATCTAGATAAGGTGGCTATTTTTTATTATTATAATTATTCGTCAATGTTCTTTTAGCTTAATGTTATCGCCTATATAGTAGAAGGCACCAAGTGTAATCTATTACACTACCTACTGATCAGTGCCATTTAAGGTATTGGATCTACTTTACTAAATTAATTATGTCTTAAATTAATTATACAGTTCGTTTATTAGTCTATCGAATGGCCGCTATACGTTTCAGAAATTTAAATATAGGTTAATGAATACATAAAAAAGGCCTGTCGTAGCGAAAGGGTACAAGCATACCTACGACTGTAAACGCGGAAGGTTGTGGGTTCAATCTCCACTCGAGGAAATAAAATATTTAATATTTTCATTTTCTTAACTTTGGTAACTACATAAAGTCATAAAGTGCGGTGTTTAGTTCCACAATGCCACAAATCCGGCAGAAAGTGGGCAATGGAATGGAGTGCAATAACACCAACCCTGCCATGCCGTGTGCGTGATTCAATGTGAAGATGTAAAAAGACGAGTTTTTATAATAATGGCTTTAAATATACAGCTTACCTACAAAGTTTTCAAAAGGTGTCCAAAACTGAAACAATAAAATAATGGTAATATTATGACAATAATCAATTAAACGAACTATTCAATGGTAAAGAAAATTAATAAATAAAAAAAAACACGAGTCCTTCCACGCACCGCAGAAGAATAAAGTGACAAGGTACTCAACAGGTACCACTGCCTCGGATTTAGTGTGCCACTTCTCAAGATGCAACAACTCGAAATTGAAATATACGGAAAATTGAGTTCCACAAATAAGATATGCGGGTTAAAGCGTGAAGCTGTAAAAAATGTATTTATTGTCTCAAATAACTATTGTATTTAAATTTTCACGTTTAAATTATATTATATATTAAAATGTATTAAGAAAAATACGTTGCGTTTTTCTCTTGCTTGTAAAGTCAGATTTTAAAGGTTAAAATCCCGCCAACTTAATTTTTTTGTACGTATACAATACTATACAGCTTATGAAGCCGGTATTATTCGCTGTACGGAATACATACTCATAGTAGAATAAGCAGAGGGAACTTGGTAACTTAGTTCTAAAACACTCCGTTCCCATTATAACACTTCCATTCCCACTTTCCGCTGAATTCTTGACTGCTTTGCAAGGAAATGATAATATTAAATATTACATCTCCTGGAGTAAGAATCGAACCCAGAACCTGACGCGTGTACAGTCGCAAATAGTTGATTGCTTAAAATCTTAATATTACCAGTTACTAAACCACGGTGGGCGGTTTAACGATCATAACGGAGTTTACGACATCCTGCGACTATCAATTACTGTTTACATGTTTTTATTATTGACTTGTTACGTTCGTAATTATATATATACTCGTATGTGTACGCGAGTGGTAAAGTTCACGCGTTACATTGAATATACACAAAGACGATAAGTTTACTTAGCTTCACGCTGTGTCCCGCACATTGAAGGAAACGGAATTCAACGCCGCGCTTTGCCGTCTTACCAGAGCGAAGAAATGAATATAATATATATTTAATTTGAAAATATCAAATACAAATTTCATTTCGTCGAGTGGAAGGCTTGGGCTTGTCGCGTTTACAGTCATGCGCTTGTGCATGGCCTCAATGATAAGTTTATGATATGTAAAATGTATAAGATGTAAAATAAAATAATCTCGCGTGTACAGGGTACAGGGTGGCGTTGAGTTCCACCACTCAACACGCAATGTCACAAATTCGTCGGAATGTGAGGTCGAGACGGAGTGTCACAACACTATGTTCCCAAGTTTTCTCTGCTTACCCTGCCACGTGAAGGGAAGATTTTTAAAGTTTTAATTATATTTTATTATAATGTTTCACTATTTAGAAAACGTTTGTGGGTTTCATTTTCGCTCAGAATAATGTAAATATTTATTTTAAACATTTTATCGAATTAGTTAAATGTGTTGTGGGCAAATCGGTTAAGTGACACAACTCAACGCCACGTTTTGTCATCATATCTTAGAGCGGGTATCGAAACCACAGGTGGACCACGAAAACTTTACTTTACTAGTTATAGATAAATTGTTAAATAAGTAATATTCAAACTCGCCGCTCGTGTGTCACAAGTTTGCGGTCGTTAAACGCGCGTTAACCGCATCCTGACTGTACACAACGCGGCGTTCAACATTGACAACGCGTAAACTATTCTATTTATTCGCTCCCACCGACTTTTATTGACCAAATGTAATAATTAGATTTCTATTGAATGGGGTTTTGATTGATTATCCTGTTACTAATTCCATTTTAATTTGCGTGTTAAATTAAAAAGACCTGTCGTGGCACGGAAGTGTGTGATTGAAACAGCGACAGGTTGTGTGTTCGATGTTCTTTGACGCAAATTAAATATCTAAAATTTTCATTTCTTGGCTTTGGTAAAAAGATGAAGCGCGACGTTGCTCCACCACTGAACACGCAATGACTTAATTTTACCAGAAAGTGGGGAACGGAACAGATATTTACCATATCTGCTTCACGCTTTTTCACTCATAGTAGAGTAGACAGACGAACGCTGAAACATTTCATCCCGCACTCTTGAAATGTTGCGTGTTAAATGCAGGATAAACAGAGGGAACCTGGTAACCAAGTGTTAAGATATTCCGTTTCATTTTCTGCCAAATTCAATAAGACATAGTGTTTCGAGTGGTGTAACTTAACGCCGCGCATTGCCTCGTTGCTAGAGCGGGGCAAAATAAATATATAATTAGCTCGAACCGGGATCGCATCCACAAACTGTCACGTTTACACTCGCTTGTGCCGCTGTGTTACGACAGGCCTCTACAAAAAACTTAAAATTATAATTTAAAATTTAAATATAAAAGATCCAGGGATGCGCAACCTCTCAATTTGATTAAGCGTGGCTTTAGCCCTGGTAGGCACTACTTTGACAAAAATTTCCAGTATGTTAAAAGTCTAACGAGCCTAAGTGTCATTTAATAAATTCGTGAGCACGTCACTCGCGCTAATTATCGTTACAGGTAATTACTGCTTAGTGATATGCATCGTTGGATTATACATTTTTAATTTTAACCTGGGGGTTGACGTTCAGCTATGATTATGATGGCAGAATTACTGTTACTGGTGGGAAGTAGTGAATAGTCACTATTTTTACCCGATTGCGCGACGTAAAAAAGGTTAAAGAGTTTATCAATCTATGTATGTATGTATGTTTCTATGTGGCATTGTGGGTACCAAACACGCCTGGGCTTTTTTTATGATTCTTTTGTCAATAGATCTATCTAAACCTTGCAAGTGTCACCGAACATAAAGTAATCAAAGTTCACTTTGACACTTAACTGGCGACAACTAGTTGCCATATTGTAAAAATGAAAAAAAAAACGACGAAGAACGTCAGGTAGGGCATCGTTGTATAGGTATTTTAAAAATATTGTTAATTCTTTTTAGGGTTTTAAGTTGCTTGGCTCATGTTATATATAAATGTTATTATTTAATCAGTGTTGTAGTTAAGGAGGTCAGTAGCAGTGACCTACAAACAAAAAGGAAATAGAAAATAATTATCAAAATCTAAGCCCCAACTGCCCCTTCTCCAAGGGTCAAAGTCAAATATGAAGTTCACTAGGATTAACAGTCGCGACATATTCTTTTACTAATTAAATCTTTATTGTAAAATTTAAATGATCCATACAGTTAATCCTAATGAACTATGTAGGTGCGTATTATTTTTCTTTTAAGTTTTCATTTCAAGGTTTTTGAATGTTTCATATTTTTTGTTTATTTTTCATGTTGATATTTTCTGATCAGCTATGATCCTGAAATTGGAACGGAACTTTTGGTGGGCGAATCTTATTCGCACTTAACGGTTTAAATGTTTACTTAGCTTATGCAAATTTGGTTTTTGAAGTAGATTCGACTAAGATAATATCGCTTCGCTTACTATACTAAGCGGAAATTTGTAAAAATCACTCTACAGAGATTCTAATAACATTGCCGTATATGAATTTATAAAGCTTAAAGAGAACATATAGCTTAATGGTCAAACTAAAACGCTTAAACGGATTCCAAGGGACACGGGTTCAAGTCATGCTATGTTCAAATTTTTATGGTCTCAAAATAAGCAAAATTCTTTCTTAAGTGTAGATTAACACTTAAAAATTAGCTCAAACATACTTCGCTTCGATTTAAAGGCTATAAAAATAAACCAAGTTCAAAAAGCTATCGTTTCACCGAGTAAAAAGGAGTATTTGAACCGTGCTATTAGAGTTTATTACATTAAACTTTTTTTTACTCTCACTTTACAACTTCACCCTCAGGTAAGATTAGTGAATAGAATGCTATCCTTTAGAATTTATGGCATTGCGTTGAAAATAGCGGAAGTGGACGCTTAGATTTCTCTTCCGGCAGCGGGGAGATGTCAATAAGTCATTGCCCCGACCGGGAACCGAACCACATTTACAGCCAGACTGTGTTCCACTCCACCACAATAACCGCAATAAATATTACTTTATAGTTTCTAAGAAAATAATGAAATTAACTACAGCTTCTCCCACTTGAACATTATAAGTATTTAAGAAATTACTTCGCGTTCAGCGCAGTGTAATATTAGTTAGCGGATATTTTAATAGCAACTAAAGTACAAGAGATACTTATAATTTTCAATGTTCTAAATTAATATTGTTTTAACAGTTTTAAGTGCAGATATTCTAAATGAAAATTAAATACTAATCGTGTTAGCGTAACATCTGGAACTTTAGGTTGTGGTATTTTTATTAATTGGAAGTAATTGATTGCTTGTTGGGGCCTGTCGTAGCAAAGAGGTATAAGCGTCCCACTGTACATACTACAGGTTCTGTGTTCAATCCTCACTCGGTAAAAGAAATAAATTAAAAAGTTATATCAACTTAATAACTAAATAAGTTTTGCAAAACTGCAACAAAATTATTAATGTGGCTGACATTTTAGTTTTCAATGTTTCATACATTAACATTAACAAGAAAATAATGATATTGACAAATAAAATAATGCGATTAAAGCGGGCGAAGCCGCGGGGTAGTTGCTAGTATTTAATATTTTCATTTTCTCATTGCTGGTGACGAGGCAAAGCGGAGTTCAGATGGTCAACACGCAACACTTCTATAATTCAGCGTTAAATGGGGAATGGAGAGTCTTAACACTAGGTTCCAAGTGAACCTGGACGGTTTGGGTTCGATTCTCCTTCATGTGAAAGAAACACGGCGTTTCTTCCGTCATTTGATATGTAAAAGCTGAAAAATTTTGTCGAAATGAGCAAGGGATATCTAAAATTAAATCTTTATAGCACATAAAAATTAACAATATTCTAAAGATTAATTCAAGCGATCATTTCAGTGAAAGCGGGATGAAGTGATTACAGCGAGTAGCTTCGGACCGTAATTTATTTTACCGTTTAACACACATTAGCAAGGAGCCCCAATAGTAGTGTTAGCTGGTTGTCAAATTAATGGCTGGGATAAAGGATAATCCGTTTGAGGTATCCCATATTTGGGTACTTTATATTTACGGGGCCTGTCACGGCGAAGGGGACCAGCTTGGGAGTGTCATTGTAAACGCAGGTTGTGGGTCCGGTTGGTCGGTCTTCACTAGAGAATATACGAAAACAGATCAAAATGTGCTATTCTAAAATTTCATCATGTACTTATTGTTCAGTTAAAATTTTTAACCTTTATTTGATACAAAACCACTCTTTGTACTTATACTAGTGCGTGATGTTGTCATGTACTCCAACTCAGCTTTAAAGCGTAATTTGAGTTTCATATTAATCTATATTTTAATGTAAATTGATGCAAATATTTTTCGCATTCTCGAAATTTGACGTCAACTTTGATAGTATTATCATACAATATAAATGTTTGTAATTATTTTACCATATACACACTCGGCGTTCTGCTCCGCAACTCAACACATAATGCCTCAAACTGTAAGTGGGTAGCGGAACGGGGTGTCTTATCACTAGGTTCCTATGTTCCCTCTGCCTATAATTACATTTATAAATAATAATTGCATTTTATAACGCATATAAGAAAATCGTCATAACACTGTAATAATATATAATATACATATCAGTAATAATATAACTTAAATTATGTACATATCTAGATGATTTCCAAGACGTGCAGGATTTTGGATCGCTATGTTCAATTAATTTGAATTTTTAAGCGTACATATCGAAAAAATATTAAGATACATTAATTTGTGTCTACATCTTTCATATACATGTGTTCATGTACGTTAATAAATGTGGAAGAGGCGAAAGAAATTAATAAAATATTCTTTATTCAATTAGGACTTTTGAATCGTTAAGTTTAAGTTTAAGTTCTGTTGATCAGAGAAATCCAACAGTTGCTCCTTTCAAAACATAATTTTTCAAAAATATTCATACTACTTACAAATTTCCAAGTGAGCATTAAACAGCATTTATGCCACGCGATGTGACATCATAATGGTTTTAGATCGCAGAGGGATGATGAGGTATGCAGAGAATCCGTTCTCTCTAGCTACTGCGCTAGGAATAACTTGAAATGATGAAATTAAAAGAAAACCTGTCAGAGACAAGGCGTACTTAGCCACCGAAAGCATATTAGGATTGTATGTCAACGAGAAGTAAAACTGACAAAAGGTTCATAACTATTTATAGGTCCTTCAGTTTCACACAAAATGCAGCAAATCGGTACATAGGAGCCCAATTTTTCTGATTTGTGACCAGTTTGTGGGTTCAATCCTCACTCGAGGAAGTGAAATATTTCATGTCTCATTTCCTCGCGCTTGTAACAAGGCAAAGTGCGGACTTGAGTCCCGCTACTTGACATTGACGGGCAATAAAGTTATCCTACAAGGATTTTTTTTTACAATTTTTACGTCAAATGACGACTTAATCTCAAAATATCAAAATGAATTGAGTAAAGATAGAATAAAATCTGTAACTCTGAAACATAGTGCAAGGAGACATATCCCAACACCTGAATCCTATTAAAGTGAAACTTTTCATGCTTAACGTACTGACACATTTAACCCCAGATATGTATCCTTGAGCCAGTTGTACCGTATAAGTACCCTCCAAAAAGCGCCTTAAAGGCCCAACTTGCCTAAAATGTATGTGAACGAGCTTTGGTGCCTTAAAAGCTTACACAAAATGAACACTAAAGTTGTGATATTTATTTGAAGATTCTAAAAACTATACTTGCCGTCGTGGCATAGTGTCTAACAGGCGACGGTTGTTGTTGGTTGGATTCTATTTCACTTCCACGAATTAATTATTATAATTTATTTGCTCGAGCTATTTAACAAAGCCCTGCTTTGAATTCCGGCGTTCAATATGCAAGGTCTGGAGAACGGAATCACTAACTATTAGAATATCTGCTCTGCCTGTTTATTCGCAGGATACAGTGTGCTACAAAAAATATAAACACACATGTGATTTAAGATTTCCAGAAATAGGTAAAGAGTGGTGTGGTCGTCATACAAGATTTTCCCAGCATGTTCAGCTGTAAGAAAAAAATACTGCGTTGAATTCCGCCACCCAAAATGCTTCAAGATTCGGCAGAATGGGCAACGGAAGTGTTTTGAACACTAGGTTCCCAAATTCCCTTTGCCTATCATGCCGAAAAAATATATAAAACAGCAAAACGCAGGATTCTCATTACTGATATTTAAAATAAAATAAAAAAAATCTTTTATGAATCATAAACACATTCACATAGTTTCGTCACCGACTGTTAATTTAGTGAGACGTGAATTATGCTTGACTTATATTAATTGCCGTTTCAACAGTCGCGTAAGTAATTGTTCGCAAATAAAGTACTCAAATCGTATAATTAGCTTGGCAACTCGCGTGCTCGTATTTATAATATAATTGATTCAAGTACCTTATGGTCCAATGGTGTTTAAGGACGTTTCCAGTTCGATTCTTCGCAATTTAAGTGGTACGTTGTGTTTTTTTAAGTTTTTAAATAAATTGTGTTTGTGTTTTTTTTTTAAATAATTGACAGAACGATACTGTATTAAGTAGGTAACTTAAAAGTATTAGCATTTAATTATTGTATTGCATTTGCTGAAAGTTATATCTGGCCAATGGCCAAATTATTTTCTGTCAACTTCATGCTGTATCACGTTCCCTCTATTTTACGTTCCCTCTATTTTATCTAGGTAGATAAGATAGAGGGAACCTGTGACCCTAGTGCTAAGATAACTTTCTGCAGTGTCCTGCAGTCCTTGTGTCTATTGGAATCAAACCAACAACCATCGCGTTTACACACCACAAGTTTTTTTCAACGTACACAACAAATGAGAATTAAAAATAAGTAAATAACGTGACTTTGCTATTAAATAAATTAGAAAAGACGCCTATTTCACATTCAACAAGCTAACACCTCAAAACCATTTCCTCTCTCATATAAAATGTCCTCAAAAATAATAAAAGGCGTCAAATTACTATTAAAACACCCAGAATTGTATGAATAAGGAACAATGTCTCCAGATGTCGCGGGTCGAGCGGGCGACTGCTGTGAACGGGAGTTAATGTAGCGCAAAAAATACATTCAGAGCTGGTTTACAATGAACTTGTGGTTACAATACGATAAAGAGATTGTATGTGGCTTGGAAATATATTAAGAAAAAGAAAACGTAGCACAGTGGACGAGGCGAAAGAGGCAAGCGAAGACCGTAGCCTTAGGCACTCTGTTCTCTCTTGCTACCTCGCTGGGGATACAGCGTGAAACTTCATGTAAAAATTGCATTTGTTTACTGACTTTATTCGGTAATTTCGGTTTGATATAGTGTGGTGTTGGTTTTGGTGGATATGAATATGAAACCCAAATCTAGAATAAATTTTGATAAAAATAAAATTAATAATTTAAAATTATATCTGAAGTAACATTCGTATACTGCCAATTTATTATTTTTACTACAATACTTAAGAAATGGAAGAATCCACAACTATTATATTTTAATTTAAAAACTCTGCCACTGAGCCTAATATACCTAATTTCCGCTTCATAACTTTACAGTAAAAAAATACCAAATCTATGGAGCCGATAAATCTTGTTTTGCAGAGAAATGGTAGTACAAGTGTACCTCTCACGTCTAGAATTGGCATTAAGATTTAAGGGTTGAATGGAGGAAGCATTGTGGCGTTGAAAGCCTGATTTTTTATAGGTATTTAAACATACCTGTTAGAAAAATTATATAAACCAATATGGGTATACCGTCAGGGTGACGTTACTCAGCGGCGACTTCCACACCAGAAACTAAATCATGGGGAATAAAATCATGGTGGTCTAGAAGATATAGCGCCTGTTCCTTATTGAAGATATCGAGTTCCAACTTTGCTACTGTCTTAAAGAATTATTCTGCTTACCTTGTTATACTGGGATTTCAGCGTCAAATTATTAACCTGAAATGAGAGTAAAGTTAAGTATTAAAAAAACGTCGTTCTCAACTTCACTGATAAAATTTGGTGGTAACTTTTGTATTCTCTTGGAAAAATTAAAGAAAATTCTTTTTTTTTTTTTTCATTTACTATATTTTCTGTCTACTTTAGTACCAAAATATCAAGTTCTAGGTCACCCAGAAGTGGAAATACGCTTTTGATGAGTGAATCAGTAAATAAAAAAAACCGTTTTTTTATGGAAAAGACGGCAAACGAGCGCGTACGGGTCACCTGATAGTAAGTGATCACCGTCGCCTACGGCCCCGAGTAACTCCAGAGGAGCTACAGGAGCGTTGCCGTCCTTTAAGGTGGAAGGGCACCGGGGCCCGGCATTACCTAATGCGAAACGCAGTGGCCAAAGCCACTACTTAACGCCGGTCTCAAATGCCGGGGGTGTTAATAATCCGGTCGATTCTGCCAATGCGTGTTGCCATTACTAGCAACGTGACTCTACCACGCGCACTTTAGTCGCCTCTTACGACAACATCAGTACCAGGGTGATCCTTTTCTAAGCCGGAATCACACGGCAAGCATTAGATAGCATTGTAGGCAGAGAGAACTTAGGAACTTAATGTTGAGAGTCTCCGTTCCCGTTCCGATACTGACTTGTCACCTGTCATCCTGTAACTATAAATTAAGTTCTAAAACCAATATAAAATAATTTTAACCATTAATCAATATAATACAAAATAAGTTTTCTATAACAATAAACCACGTCTCTTTCTATGAAGTCTTAATAAGAATAGGCGTAACAAAAATCCCCTTACATTAAGTCGATATTCAGTTCAAATGCCCGAAATAATACAATTGTTCGATAACAAAGCCTTCTCTAATCATAATATTGTGACCATTGTATGGGAAACGGATTTTATATGAATAAAGGAACACTTAAGTTACAGTTTCTTTTGGATGTGACTGTTACGATTATATTTATGAGGCAACGTGTACATATTATTATGTTATTATATATAATAGACCTGTTGTGGCTCAGCGGCACAAGCGTGTGACTGTAAACAATAGGTTGTTGGTTCAATCCCCACTCGACGATATGAATTATTTAATATTTTTATGTTAAATATTCGATGTTTACATTTCTTCGCTCTAAAGTGGGGGAACGGAAGTGGAACGGAATGTCTTAACATTAGGTTCCCAATGTCCTTTTGTCTACTTTGACATGTGCAGGATAAAGCGTGAAGCTGAGTATTACTACATATATATACTAGTTGTCGCCTGCAAATTTTGTTGTTTGAGATTGTCGCTTTATTAAGCTCTCTCGCTTTATAAAACAGCCATCCATGGAAGTTTGTAAGGTTGTAATTCTTAAAATAAGAAGAAAATATATACTATTTGTGTTGAAAAAAATAAATTTTCAAAAGCTAAGGTATTATTTCTCATTAACAAATAAATCAACTTCATTTATTCAATCCAATATATACTAACTTATTAATAGGCTCAAAGTCCATTGACTCATTAAGTAGAAAACCAATAACTGTTTCAGCGGTAATATAATGCTTATTTTAAATACAATTCTATATTGGCGGCGGAGACACAGCGTCTGAATGTACACACGGCGGCTTTGACTTCAATTCTCACGCAGAAAACTGAAATATTTTAAAATTCCTCCACTCAACATTTCATAACTCGAAAATTAAGTAGTATATGGGCAATGGACTGACTTAACGCTACGTTCCCTCTGTCACTATTGAATTTTTAGGGTTCCATACTTCGAATGAAAAAAAAGACGGATTCTGGGCTTCTTTGTTTCCCGTCTGTCCGTTGTTCCAGACTATTTCAAGGTCTCAGATCTATGGTTACACAGAAATTTAACGTTAAATTCAACGCAATTAAATGATACGAGCGTGTATACATAGTTTTTATTGCATTTTATATAGAAAATCACCGAGCAACATTTTCTGTTGCTGCTTGTTGCCATTTGGACGACTCCCGTGGACTTATAATGTTAAAAATCATTATTTCATAGGAATGCATACGCACTAAGTTTGTGAACGTTAATAATGTACCGTTCAGAATTGTAAGACAACGGAGCTATAATCCTGTAATTATTGCGGAAACATCGATTGGCGAGACCGACTGACACACGATCGGTTTATTTTTCAAATTATAAATATATATTTGTTTCATGTTATAAATCTCTTTACACTTGACACATTTCGAAGTCTCCCTATAAGAAGACCGGTCCGGCACATACTGTTAAGAAAAATACAAAATTTAGTTACGTATTTATTTTTATATTCGTCAAGGTATCGATTATTGTATCGATATCTTATGTTTGTATGATTTGGAGTCAGAAAAAATAATAAATCCGATGGTGGGTGTTCATTTTTATGGTGAAAACGTTCTGAGGTTTTGGTGATCAACATTTGACAAGAATAGTGTCTTTTACTAAAATATATGTGTACTTCTTATTGTTCGGATAAACCTTTCATAACAAAGAGAATAAAAAATATGTCAAATTAAAAAATAAAATAAAAAAAAATATGTCGATATTTATCGATTAATTTATGAAGAGATATCAATTATTTCTTCATTCAAGCCTAGCCAATGTTGTTGCTATAAAGCTGATATGGTGGTATGTAGATTGAAGACATACTCGTAAACGCACATATGCACAAGATAGATACAATTGTACATATGCCATTTTCCCCTTACATCGGTAAATGGATGCAATTGAGTGTAAATTCTGAGCGGAACTCAACACGTGATGACTTGAAACACTCTTGATTAGAGTGAATAGCGTTTGAATTTGACTAAATAGTGAATTGTCGTAAATTTGCTTCGAATGCATCCAATTGGAACTGCTTTAGTGGTCTGTTAGCATAAGTAACTGAATAATCAACATATTTACAGTACTTTCATATTTTATTCTATAGTTTTTAAGAAATTCATAAATTTAGTTATATTAATATTAATATTAATTTGAGTGAGGCCTGTCGTAGCGCAGGGGCATAATTGTGTGACTTTAAATGTGACAGGCTCGATTCGCACTGAAATATTTAATATTGTCTTTTCATCTCTCTGGTGTTTTAACACTAAGCCCCTAAGTTACCGCCATGAGATATACCGGGCATATAGCAAATATAAAAGAGTGATGGAAAAAAAAAACTTCTTCGCTTTGCCTACAAAGTAAATTAACTACAAATTCCTAAAATTTGAAGAAACTTTCGACTCAAGAAATCATAAAATGCTAATATTTTTTTTATAGCTTCACGCTGTATCCCGCACTAGGCAGGGTAGGCGTTCCACTTCCGTTCCCCACTTTCCGCTTGAGGCATTGCGTGTTGAGTGGCGGAATTCAACGCCGCGCTTTGCCTTATTACCAGAACGAAGAAATGAAACATCAAATATTTAAATTGAAAATATATATATATATATATATATATATATATATATATATATATATATATATATATATATATATATATATATATATATATATATATATATATATATATATATATATATATATATATATATATATATATATATATATATACATATATATATATATATATATATATATATATATATATATATATATATATATATATATATATATATATATATATAATATTTATATATATATATATATATATATATATATATATATATATATATATATATATATATATATATATATATATATATATATATATATATATATATATATATATATATATATATATATATATATATATATATATATATATATATATACATATATATATGTATATATATATATATATATATATATATATATATATATATATATATATATATATATATATATATATATATATATATATATATATCGTTTCTTCTTTTTGTTTCCACTGTCAGTGTTATTTCTAGAGCTACTTCTATTTAACAATGCCAGTGAACTGAAAAACTTGTTAAGTTAAGCTGATTCAGAATTTTATAACTTTTTTTTACATAACCCAAAATGCACAATATTTGTTAAAGGCCTGGGCTTAAGAGCTATAAGTCCCACCATGTCTGCCCAGTCTAACTGGCGTTAGTCAAAGTACTAGGGCAGACATGGTGGGAACTACAATATATTGCCTGACAGACGCTTGTAGACCACAGTTTAGTCAAAGCGACTAACAGATCTCTGGTTACACGGAAGCTAGACGTTATCCTTTCACGGATAAATTGCTAAGCTGATTTTGATGGAATTTAGCTTAGATTTTCTTGTAAATGCTTTTGCTTATACACTTGGCAAGGGAAACGTAGTATCAAGACTCCAGCTATATTTTAATGTAAGATGTACGAGGATTAAAAAATACATTTTAACATTTTTTTTAACAGAAATTGGATTTCAAAGTAACGCTAAACGCGACAGTGTATGGGTTTGATTCCCATTCGATGAAGTGAAATATTTAATATTTATGCTCTGGTTACGAGGCAAAAAGAGACGTTTAGTTACGTAAGAAAGAGACGTAGAGAGAGAGTCGAACGACGCCACTACACACGCAATGTGATGGGCACCGGGGCCCGGCATTACCCAATGCGAAACGCAGTGGTCGAAGCCACTACTTAATATCGGTTTTAAATACCGGGGGTGGTAATAATCTGGTCGAGACGGCCCATGTGTGTTGCTATTACTGACAACGTGACTCTCTCACACGTACTGTAGGCGCCTCTTACGACACCATCAGTGATGTCCAAGGTGATCCTATTCTAAGCTGGAATCACATAACATAAATCTGTTTACCCCATTAACTTAAAAATATTAAATAAAATGGAATTATCAAAACTATGTCCCATCTACCTGCACTATTTTTGACTTGACTTTTACGGATTCCAAGAGACGCGGGTTCAAATCCCGTTACATGTCAATTTTTACACGTATTCTAAATAAATAGTTTTCTATCCTATATGAATTAACACTTTATCAATAGTAAAAATAAATAAATGATTATTTGTGGTTAATAAACATATAAAACAGTTTAAACGTATCTTAAACGAGTACGATACTCCATGTCCAACGATCTTGGCATACTTTTCCTAAGAAATTCTTCTACTCAAGTACGTACTCTTGCGGTCCTTATATGAAGCCTTCGATACGACTCAAATGGGACTTTGTAAGCTGTTCTCGATTTCAGCTACCTTATTAACATGTTACTTATTGGATTTATAATTTTGTATGAAGTCTTAATAATATATTTTTTTATTTCTATATTAAATTTAAGTTAATACATTTTTATATTTGTTTGTGCTTGTTTGGCTGTAGAGTCAAAAACATTATTTTATTCTATGCTTAAAAAATATATTGTAAGAACTGACGCAGTTGCTAAGAAAGTATTGTAAATGTATATTTATAATTATTTATTAACATTTTAAAATATAAAAAAGTTTCTAGACTTTCGGAGGCCTCGATTTTTTTGAAGTAAAGAACGGGAGTGTTTGTATGGGAACAGAGTATCTTAGTACTTTGTTCCCAAGTACTCACTGCCTACCTGAAAAGTGAAGCTAAAACAATATTAGAAAACACATATTCAGTTCTATTATAAATAAAAAATAAAATAATTTCCCAATAACCTAAGAATAGAACACTTAAATATCAAAGCTCAACGATTCGGATGGTTAATTTTACATAAATTCTTCTTTGACAGCAACAAAACAACTGAACATTGCAATATTACACCTCGCGCATCCGTCGTACACGTTCTCTACTATAAATACTTGCATCCGGCGCTTTGCGACGGAACTGAATGCGACTTTAGGAAATAAACATTAAGTTGAAATTACAAAAATTTTTATCAAATGAGCAAGTACCTGTGGGTTAACGTTAGCAAAAATTATGATTTCATCTTGAATATTTGTTTTTCGAGGTCTGCCGTGGCACAGGGGCATAAGCATGTGACTGTAAACGCGGCAGGTTGTGCGTTCGATCCCCGCTATCAATATTTAATATTTTCAAATTAACTAAACATACAATGCCTCAATTTCGGCGGAAAGCCTCGAAATGGAAAGGAGTGTCTCAAAACTAGGTTCCTGAGTTCCCTCTGCCTACCCTGCCATGTGCGGGTACAGCGTGAAGCTGAAAAAAAAAATTGTTTACCGTGTGTACCGCACGTATCACGGCAGACCCCTCTGCCTTGTAAACTTCCGTTTCTCACTTTCTGCCAAATTCTTAAAATATTGCATAGTAATTAGCGGAGCTTAACGCCGCGCTTATTTCTAAAGCGAAGTAATCACATCAAATATGATTTTATTGCGATTAAAAAACATGTCAACCCTATACTCCAGAAGCAGAACACGATTATATATAAAAAAAGAAAATAAACAGTTGAAAATTTAAATATCACTAGGAAATAATGTTGCCATGACATTAAATATGGATGTAGCAAAATGAGCCCAATTTTTAGATACTAGAGTATATATTCAAACGCTTGGCAAGTATATTTGTAAAAGCAGACGATCGCCGATGGACAAATTTATCTGTTTGCATGTAGACTGTCAGATTAATAGATTAAACTCTGCTCCGTATGTAAATTACTTGAACATGTTATTTGGGTGATGTGATTTTCGGGTGTTAATGTTAATGTGACATCATACTTTGACGGAAATACTTTAACGTATAGTAAAATAGGCAGAGTCAATCTGAGATTAAGACTCTCAGTTCTCCGTTTACTGTCTGAATTAGAGATGTTGCACGTTAAATAGTGGAACTCAACGCCGAGTTTTGCCTTACCAAAGATAGTACTGAATCTACAATCAACAAGATTTCTTCACATATATAGGAACACACTAGAGGAACTACAATTTTTTGTAATCAATGGCCGATACAATCTTTTTTAGAATAATATTTTAATTTTTGATATTTTCAACGTAGACTTCTAAGTTTCACAACACTGTATATCTCTCAATAGACGGTCCATATCCATCGAGTATTTTAAAAATAAAAATAAATAAAAAAAAGTCTACCGCATACCTCAACAACTGACTCAACCAATTTTTCACATTTTTAAAATCCTGGTTCATACTGAGGAACGAAAAATACTTATTTAAAAAACGTATACAAATTTAAACGACGTAACCATATTTGAACAAGCGCCTCTTGGACTGTTTCCAAAAACCCCGCTACAAGAAAAAAAATATACATTTTCTAAGCAAGTATTATTCAAACAACTTCAACATGGCACATTGAATTAAGATCAATCGCGCACTTTTTCTCAGAACCGTCATCATGATGGATCGGAATTGTTTTACTTGCGTTAGAGCAATTTGGCTCAACTCGACGGCACCCAGTACTTCCTAATTTACTCCTCTTTATTTTGTCATCAATCATTTTCGTGCTTTGTTTTCGATTGCCGTCTATTACGTAGCTAACGTTTAACGGTTTTCTTTGAAAAAATATTATATATTTTTTAACTGTTAAACATTCAGTACTAATACATCGTCGAATTATGGACACAATAATTGTTAAGTTGCGGAAACTAACGCCGCGGTTAGTCTACTAGAGAGGATATATGAAACGAAACAGTAAACTAAATATAAGCATTGCCCCAAATGGAGATGGATTCAGACACTTTTTCACTAGTCCACTACAGCCTTGGAAATAATATATCAGAATTTTATTAGAAGTAGTTTTGTGTTTTTAGTTTCTTATAATTTATTATTTTTATAATTTTAAGCCGCTAAATATTATGTGTTGATAAGTAAAGTTGAACAAGTGTCTCGAGAAGATAATATAACTAATATTCATAATTTATGTCTGTCACATAATTTATCTTTAAGCATTGATAGCAGACATCAACACTGTACTTTGTCTAGCAAGAACTACTGAGATCAGTAGTTTAAATTTACCACTTCAGTCTATCATCAATCGTAAATCCTACTGCATACTTGCATTATCATTTAATTTCCCATAGATCGCAACCATTTTTTATTATTTTTAAATTTCAATAACTGATCAGAACAGCTGTTACCACGTTTGTGAATTTTAATCCACAAACTAACTCAGTAGAAATTAATGGTAGTCTATGCTCACGTGTGTGTGTGATATATTTATATATATATATATATATATATATATATATATATATATATATATATATATATATATATATATATATATATATATATATATATATATATATATATATATATATATATATATATATATATATATATATATATATATTTCAATTAACAAGCTCTTCTATTTGATAGGTATTATAGCTCGGTGAGAGGCTGGTCGCAGCATCCTATACAATCCCATCCATCATCTCTGATTACCGACGCTTGTTCTGACAGCTCTGAGAATGTAACAGTACGTAGGCGTAGGGCGACCGGAGTTACCAATTGTTTAACGTAACTCTCTACGAGTATTTACAGTTAAAATATGGCTAATTAAACTAAATATTTGCGTAAAAATACTAAAAAAAAAGAATCATCGTGGAGTTGTAGACGTGTTTATTTATAGAATTATGCAATTTCAGTTTACTACCAAATATCTTGCTTGCTACTTTTATTTTTATGCCACTCAACTTGCAATATCTCAAATCGGTAAGCAGTGATTAGTAGTGTCTTAATGGGATCAGAGTTTCTTAACACTAATTTCCCAATTCCATTTACCTACTTTGCCTTGTGTGAAACAGCGTGTATCTATTACACAGTTCCCGATAACAGTATAATCATCGAAAGCAACAGTCTTACATTTAAAGTAAACAGTATACAATTTCCAAATCGTAAGTTCCAAATTGTTATTTTAAGCGTAAATCAATATTAGCATGCGCGTGCGCTGTTTACCCAGATGACTCGCTCACTCGTTGCCAGTTAAAAAAATTAAAAAATCTAAAAGGAACTTTTTACTTGAAGCACCTCTTAAAACATGTCATCTTCGAAATGTCACGAATGTTTTTTTAATATTTGTCTTGTCTGCAGAATTGGTGATAATTGGACGGCTGTTTAGTTTAGAGCGTTTGTCAGTTATTTTAGGTTATTTTTTGAGAATCATGTTACGTTTCATTATTGACCACCGACGTAAAATAAGGGTGTTATAACTTTAAACTGGCTGTTTGTATGTTTGTATGATTATGGCACTGTTACTCCTGAATTATAGAACCGGTTGGTCGGGGGTATACCAACATTTTCTTTTTTTTATTAACACAAATAGAGATTGGTGGTTGTTGTGGGATAAATCACAATTTAACTAATTACGAGTTTTTATTGACATTAAAAATATTAAACATGTAAGAATTTTGGTTTCACATACGGGAGCTAAGAGATTGCTATTAGCAATAAGACCGCCCTTGCACAATCTGTATGTTATTTCATGTTTTTTTTTCCTGTATTTTGATTTTTTGTGCAATAAAGTATTTTCTATCTTTTCTAATGGTTGGTTAGTATATGGTTAGTTAGGTAGAGTTTTGTTTTCGTAGAAGGGAAAGTTGAAAGATAGGAGTGCGTGGTATTAAATGCTGTTGGTACTCACTAAGGAAGCTTATTATTTTATAAATTTTGTACGGCCAAACGCGCAGCTATGCTGACGTTTCACCGTCTCAACAATGCAGCTAAGGCCCCGTTAACTCTGTTACCGGCAGCAATACGCCTTTCCACATCCATTTTCTATCTTCCGTCTCTGCTAAACATACTTCCCAGGTATACTACCTCATTCCCTTTTTCTAATATCTTATCATTTACACTGATCTTGCATTCTATCCTTTCTTCATTTCTTTCAAATATCAGAACCTTCGTCTTATTCGCATTCAGGCTTAGACTATTATTCGCACACCCTTCTTTTAGAGTGGTAACCAATACCTGTAACTCGGTTTCTGATGATGCAATAGGCACTGCATCATCTGTGTACAGCAGGCAATTTATATTCGAAGTACAGTAGGCACTACTTGGCTCCCATGTCACTTTGTATCACTAATAATTATAACATATTTTAAATAAAACTGTTTTAGCGGAACAATCGCATAATTTTGTTTTATTTACAAACAAAATATGCTTTTAAAGTTTCTGGAGCATCTTATTTAGATCCCACCATTACATTTCTTATTTCATTTACATTTTCTAAAAGAATTCTTTTGGTAGAAAACGTGAGAATGAAGCGGAATTTTAAAATAACTCAAATCTCGCTACGTTAAAATGTTTATACATGAATATTTTTCCTTCCTAAGTGCGATATCTACTAAGTACATTTAATTTAGTATCATATTAGTATAGTATACGCAAAGCTAACGAGAGGTCAGTTAGTTCACTTTAAACAGTATCAAGCGTGTGCCGGCGCTGTGTAACGCTAACGAACGAACCAAATGCAATCAGCAATCAGTCTACGTGTTGAGCAAGGAGAAATTTAATATGGTACTAACATATATACTCTAGTATGTCATGAACATGTATGTAGATTTTAAAATGGAAAAAAGTGGGTCTTTAGAAGTCCGTCTTCCATTTTGTTCCAATTCCGTCTTCTGCTAGCAAGACTAAACGCAGCGTTAAGTTTCGATAATTATGGATTGACGGGTTGAAATTATTGTAGTGTGACGTTAGTGTACGTGCACAGTGTAATCACACTAAGACTATGTATAGGTCATTTTAATTGTTCTTATTTTAAAACGAATTTAAAATTAAATGATATATATATAGTTAAATGATATTAAAATGATATATATAGTTTTAGTAAAAATATTCAAGGGAAATCTCTCCTCTTTACGAATTTGTAAATAACAAATAATAATAATAATAACAAAATTTCACAATCTAACACTAAAGCATACATCGTCAATAGACATTATACCATGTATTCACGACGCTTATCTGTCCCAGGTCCTGTATTCATTATCTGTTTACATTTGCCCGGGCGGTTTGACACGTATAGTTAGCTAAAGGATTTAATTGTGCAAGGAACTAAGCCAGCTCCATTGTGTAGTAAATAATGGGCTAGGATCTGTTCTGTTCTGATGTACCAAGTAGAAACTGTACTATTAATTTTATGGTAGTCTAACTATAGGTTTATTTGGTTATTTTGATGGGTACATATAAAATAATCATTCATGTATGATTTGGATAGAAGACAAAAGAGATATGCAAAGACTATGTACATTTGGCGCTCTTTTCTCTATAACTCCCTACTTAGAAATAACGTGAAGCATAAATAATCAATAAACTGAATGTTGATTGACCCCACAGCCATCTAGAGGTGCGGCAGTGCCTCCGCCAAGTCGGGCACGAAGCAAAACACTGTCATGCTATCTTTTCTGGAACCATTTTGGCATAATTGAGAACATATAGATAGATTTAGAGTTTTAAAACAATCATATTTTAGTAAGCTATAAGCATACACTAGAATTCCAACTAAAGTTTTGAAATTCGTAGGCCGTATATTTCCGGAGTAATTTGAAAGAAAAATAGCACTTTTTGGATAATCACACACTCATTGATCATCAAAATAGAATTAGTACTCCCCACAGACTAGAGAGTGGATATTTGAAATATTGATAGGGTTTAATGTCCACATGACAGGAAAACTATCACATGTAGAAATATCGAACATTTCGAGTACCTGATGAACTTCAAAACTGTAAGAGCCCAGCCAAGCAAGCTATAATAGATGTTGACAGACATATTACCGTTGCAAAATTTACTCAGCATGGTGGGATTCTTCTTTTGATGTAAGACGTTGTAAAAAATTTGATGAGAAGTATCACGTATACGATGAACCCTAAGAACTTGGTAACTATAAGAAAAATGGTTTATCGTCTTAGCAAAAGTTGTCCAATATGATGAGCCTATTCTATTGATGTACATATGTATGTATGTAAAAGAAACGAAAATCTGGCACTAACCGCTCTGCTAAGCTAATCAAGTAAAAATCTGCTTCTTAGAAAAAAAACTGAAATCTCACCAGAAACCTCCTGTAAAAAACCAGCCTAGTCTCGATGAAGCCGTGTGAACGGCCAAGTCACATAAAATTTAACTGTCATCGCAGTAATACATAAAATATATTAACAAGTAGAGAAAACTTGGTGTTAAGACTCCGTTCTCTTTTCCACTTTCCGCTAAATTTGAGGATTGCCGGGATTTCCCCGAGAAAATAAAGAGATACAATAATAAAATCCATATATTTATATGTACCAACCCGATAATCCAAAAACATGGATACGTTGTAATAATAAAATTCAATAAGCGCAAGTGACTGAGCAGCTAACCCGGAGGCTCTTCGGTAAATATGAAATTTGGCGAATCAATTGATACGACGGCGACACCGCCTGTCGGTAATATGTCTGGGCGTTTTGTGATATATTCAATTTGGCTGCGAACCGTCGCATGGCATGTGACGACCCATGCCACGTCGAATTATGGGAAAAGTGCTCTCGGGTGAAACGGAAAATGGGATTTTGTCATTATAGCTTGTATGTGGGTATTTTTTATGTAACGGTCGTTGCTCTTGCAAATTCTTATACATTTTTTAAATTATATTTTTGATTTAGGTATCCGAGACAATTTGTGAAACACTTTGTTTCTCACTTTTTGACGTACTTTCGCGACATTGTGTGCTTATTGAGGTAGCTTAATGGCGCACTTCATATACCATACTGATAACTGAAAATATTTCAAATATAATCTCTTCCCTAGACAAGAGACGAAACCCCCAACTGTCAAGCGACTCAAACGCGGTTTTGATTTGCAAAATGTGTATATAAATGATACCCTATGTGTTATTCTAATATATAAGAAAAGTTATTGTAAATTTGGTCAAAAATTCTAGTAAATCTATTCACCGATCTTTGTGTGAAAATAGAACAAGTCCAAGATCCATCCTTATCATTTTTCACATTAGTAAAATTCATACTAACCTTATTCATGATCGTTAATTTTATCGGCCAAGTCCGTGCCACCTTAGATCCTAAATAAATGAGCCAATTTTAATAAAAAAAGTCTTGTTTATCGCACTGTTACTCAGGTATATTTTATGAAAATCTTATTAGCAGTTTCAAGCATTCATTATAAGTATTTTATTAAGATTAGCTGGTGACTTTTGGATCAGTCTTTTGTTTTTAGTTCTACATTTACCGCCTTTTAATTGCCGAGGTGCTTGCTAAATTTTAATATGCATTATACAAATTATCATTCGAGTGATACTTTTTATTTTTTGATTTTATCTCAACAATTCTAGCCTAACCACAATTTAAGATCTTTGCTCATTTCAATCAGCGACCAATGTTCATATATTTTATAACGCAGGGGTCCTCCGCATAAACAGAGTTAATTCGAGGCGACATGGAGAGGCGCGTGGCGCAATGCTGACCTTGCGGACGTTTAAATTGACTTCGATTGACGACAAGTTCCTTTGAACGCTTGTTACGATTGTGATTTATTTTGTGATAAAATAAAAATACTTATGCGACGCCATTGAATAATAATCTTGTAACAGTTGACTGTTGAAATATCTACTGCTTATATATCTTAGTAGGTTTTGTATATTGTACCAAGCTGAAGGCCTGTCGTGGCGCAGGGGAACAAGTGTGACTGTAACACGATAGGTTGTGGGTTCGATTCCTAATCGAGAAAATAAAATGTTTAATGCAAAGCTGCATGTTGAGTGGGGCTCCACTCAACATGCTGTGTCTCAAATTTGGCAGGAACTGAAGAGGGGAACTGAGTGCACTAGGAGGACAGTAGGTTTCCAAATTTCCTCTACCTACCCTGCCATGTGCAAGATAAAGCGTGAGGTAAAAAAAACCGCAGGATGGAAGTCTGTAAAAGAAAAATAGCAATAAATAAAGGTGTCAACGTTCAAAGTAAAAAGAAATAAACCGAACTCCTTGTGATGAATGCGTCGCCGGGAAAATTTCCCACTTTGTTGTACTCAAACTTCGCTGAAGTTACGTGGAAAGTCTATGGGGATTAAAAGGGGCATGATTCTATGGCATGCGCGAGACATGCGAAAAAGTTAGGCCTGTGTTAAGTTCACAACTTCTAATTCTATTATATTTCATAGGCGTCTAGTGCTGGCGTTTGTTGCTGACATTGCTTTAAGTGAGTTGACAGTTTAACATGGTATATTCCATTATCATGTTCGGTACATACTATAAGCGCAGCGTTAAATGACTCAACACGCAATGCCTCAAATTTGAATTTCGCCTTTAGATTATAAAGACTTAAATCTATACTGAAAAAATGTTGCAAAATGATTACCAATATGGTCGTGGTTGACGGTTACTCGAAATGGTTGAAATTTTGAGAAATTCTTTTTAATGGTTTGGTATGCTTTCGAGTTTAACTCCTTATCCAATTTAATACTCTAAGTCCTCTAGGTATACTTTATATCTATTTAAATAGTATTGGTACACGAACGGAGACAGGATAGACAAGATATCGCAAAATATTTATTTACCATGACAGGGTAGACGGAGGGGACTTAGGAACCTAATTTTATGATACTGCCATTTCCTACTTTTAACCAAATTTTGCAGGCATTGCGTTGAATGGTGGAACTCTGGGCTGCCTCTTTACCAGAGCGAAAAAATATCGAACCTTTTCTTGCCTCAACCTGCGGCACGGTTGTGCCACTGCTCTACAATAGGCCCCATACTTAAAATTTATAAATAAATTATTGTTTAGTCACACAGATTTATTAAGCCACAAGTGGCAACTATATTTATTAACAGACACGTCTTGATACGCACATTAAGAGCAATTAATCAGAATAATTGATTAAGGAATGCATTTAAATGCAATGTAAGTACGTGAGTGGCGTCAATCGTGGACTGGTTAATGTTTGTCTCATTTCTTTTTGTTGTAGGCTTTAGATTTAAAGGCTTGAGGGAGTGTGTTTAATAAAAACCTGTCTAAAATACCTGTCTAATTAGGAAAAAAGCGAACAAAAATAGAGAATCAGCCTAACTACAAGCGTTGTGGGTTCAATGTTTACGAGGGGAAAAAATATCTAATTTCCGTGAAGATGACAAGAATTATAAAGTTAAGTATATATTTTTAATATTTGTATTGTTAACAATAGGTTTCATTTGAATGAAAAATGAAAAAACAATAAAAATAATGAATGATAAATTTGATGCTCACTTATATTTGAACTCGTAGGTACTGAGTATGGAGGTGTAAAATAAATATGTATAATAAAGAAGACTGTCGTAGTGTAGGGGCAAAACTGTTCTACTGTAAATGCGACAGTTGTTGGATCGATTCCTACTTGAGGCAATGAAATATGTAATATTATAATTTCTGCGCTCTGGTAACAATGAAAAGCGCGGCGTTGAGTTCCGTCACTCAACACGCTATGTCTCAAATTCAGCAAAAAGTGAAGAGTGAAACGTTATACCTTAACACTAGGTTCTCAAGTGCCCTGTGACTATCTTGCTACGAGCTTGATAAATGGCTTTGATAAATCAATAAAGTATGAAGCCCACGCCTAACTATTTAATATGTAGTTTATAACCTTAACGAGAAGAACAAATTGGAAGCATAAAGATTTGTTTTCTCTGTGTCACGTTTGAATTAATTAACGAGCGGCCGGTTTAAGTGGATGTATTTTTAACATTGTAAAATGTTGTGTATCACACTTTAGAAAGTAAAATATTATTTATAAAATGTATGGAAATTTTAATGTGAATTTGAACGCGTGAAGACCTTCCAAGAGTGCACTTTCAATTTTCTCTTACTCGGATGTGGCTTGATGAATTTAACTGATTATTTACTGTACTTTTTGTTTATTTTTTAGTCCTAAAAAAGAAAGAACGTAGGACTAACACACTCCATTGTCCTTTTTTCTTGAATCTAAGGTAATGGTGCTTAAGTAACAAAACGAAGCCTATTGTTTTGTGTTACCACAGTAGAGAAATGAAAATAATTCACTCCCTGAAATAGTAATAGAACCCTTAACCTACGTTAGATATATGGGTATGTTGCTAACTTCGCATATATAGATAATAATATATATAAGTATATTTGTATTATATTTTAGCGTACATACAAAAAGAATTTTACTCGATCCAGATCCAGCCGAATATGTTTTATGGGTCACATAAAACGCCCCATTGAACCTTGCCCCAGTAGTTCCTGCCACAGTGTAATAATGAATAGACACATTTTATGTACAGGATAAATATTATTATTTCGTATACTGTGTGTACACACAGTATGTGTAATGACTCTATTACAATATTATTCTATATTAGTTTCGTTGCTTAACGCTTTTTAAGAGAAAAGAGCTACAGATTCAATGGCCTCTGCAAACCTCTTTGGCCTCGGTCATCATTATTTGGTTGTCATTATTCTCATTGTATACGTTTTCCGGAAGGTCCAGGTTAATACTTTCCGTGATCTTCAGTATCATAGCTCATTCCATATATATGATTAATAAATATGGTTTTTTATTCAGGCAAGTAGTTTTGAGCCCTGTCATAGTGCAGCGCCACAAGAGTATAATTGTAAACGACAGGGTTCGTTCCTCGCTCGAGAAAATGAAATATTTAATCTTTTTATTTTTTATTTTTTTTTTCATTTCTTCGCTCTGGTATCAAGACAAAGAGTGGTGTGAGTTCAACAACAGTGGCGGAATTCAACGCGCGCTCATCGGATTTTATCTTATTTTCAGAATAAGGATATAAAAATATATAATAATTAATTTTACCAAAAAGTGAATCAAACCCACAGCCGACACAACAGCCACAAGGTGTGCTACTGAGCTACGACGGCTTCATATAATTTTTAAATGAATTTACTGTTTGTTCATAGTCTGTGTCAAATTTTGTAGTCAGCACTGTGATATCTGCGCTAAAGGGGCCATCTTCAAACAGCTCGTAGCATTCTATTGACATATGAAGCTTTAACGTTACCGAAAGATATTTCCAATACAATATTGCTATTATCGACAGAAACAAGGCACGTATCGTATTTTCCAAGAGGCACGACTCTCTTTCAAATCTCTTCTTTTGACTAAATTCTAAGATTTTTATTCAAAATAAGAAGTTACAAGCTTCGTTTTTGAACGTCAAACATTTTACCATCAGTTCACTAAAGTTACTGCCTCAGACAATCATAATGTTTGATTTAAAATATATATTTTTTTTTAATTTTACGAAATGAAGGTAGTACCGATAGAGGTCTAAAATTGTTAGGATCTGATGTACTACCCTATTTAAATATAGGTATGATTTTACTAAATTTCAGGAAACACACTATACTCTATACAATTATTAAATATATCAGCAAGATGAGGAGCAACAGCGTCTATTTTAAAACTAATCAATTTGACAGAAATACCCCATAGATCTGATGTTTTCTTGATGTCTAGTCTCTGTCTTGAATGTTTTAACAATATCTCTAAAGTTGATTGAATGCTAAACTAAATAATATGTTTATCTTAAGTGAGAAAAAACATTATGGAAATGTTAAAAATATATTTTATTTTAACAGAAAATAGCTATTTATGAGGTGATCGTAGTGCAATGGTATAGCGTCTGACTGTAAGTACAATACTGTCAGTAAAATTTGTGGGTTCATTCCCTATTTGGCGGCATATAACAGCTACACATCGTATTCTGCATATGGCATTTATACGTTAACAGAAACTAGGAAACATAGTGTTAGGACACTCCGCTTCCATTGTCGATTCAGGTTATTTATCACAAATTTCTACTAAAAAAATTAATTTCGATTAGGTATATGTGTATCCGTTCCCCACTTTCCTAAAAAATTTAATTCACTAAAAAGCGCGGCGTTGAGTTCCGCCACTAACCCCAAAGTTCACCAAAAAGCGCGGTGTTAAGTTTCGCAACTAAGCACGCAGTGTCTCAAATTCCTCAAAAGGTACGACATTGATCGGATTATCTTAACATGTTTGTGATGCAACGTGAAAAAATATTAAGCAAGTATATCTATATAAAGGATAATAATATCGTAGAAGCATAGAAGTGAGTGTGCATAAAACAACAGTTCTAAGTTCCGCCTCGAGGGGTCTGAAAATTTAACCGGCCGCTTACAGGTGGCCGGTAAATTCTGTGGCAACGCGGTTAGGATTGTGTTCCTGTAACATGTCTGAGCTATGCTTTTATTGTTATGTAATAATTTAATAATAAAAAAATATATATTTATGTTTAGTTAAAGAGAGAAAGAAGAAGTTGGGAGCACAAGCGTGTCAACCTAAACGCTAAAGGTTCATAAGGTTCGAAGCTTAATTAAGAAACGATACATCTAATATTTTCATTCTTTCTGCTTGAGTTGAAATTGAGTGTAATAAAACTGAAAAATAATTTTAAAAACCATGCAGATATGTAATTATAGCTGATTTTAAAATTTATAAAGCAACGCAACTACTGGAACTGAGTCCTTATATTACAATGTACCCGCCGCTCTCAAACATACTATAAAGCTGTTTTATTTATTCTTAAGCACTTTTGTTGTGCAGTTTCAGCGAGCTTTGTACGTTACTCATAAATATTTGATTATATGGAGCTTATGAAAGTTATACTGACGTCGTAGTGCAGTCGTGTAATTGTACGTGCGACGGTTGTGGTATCGATTCTCATTTGGGAAATAAAATATATTATACCTTAATATACTCGAATTAGTCCAGAGGCAGTGTTATTAAATTTCACCACTTAACACTTCATGCCTCAGTTCGGTTTAATGTGGAGAAAAGAGGTTACCACTAGGTTCCCAGGTTCCCACTGCCTAACCTGGTATATATGGGATACAAAGAGAAGCTAAAAACAAAGATATAGTTGACCATATCGTCTCTACAACAGGTAAAGGATGAAACTATTTGTTTCACTCAAACCAACCGGAAATACTTGAGCGGAAGTTGGCAGCTAGTATGGACGGTATTAGCGGACAAGTTGATTAAGTTAATAAATCTGTCGCCCGCCGCAAATACCGGAACTAAGTTAAGCAGATAAATAATTACTGGTGTATAGAATAGAATAATAATACTCAGCTTCGCGCTGTATCCCGCACGAGGCAGGATAGGCAGAGGGAACCCGGGAACCTAGTGTTATGACACTCCGTTCCACTTCTGTTCCCCACTTTCCACCGAATTTGAGGCATTGCGTGTTGAGTGGTGGAACTCAACGCTGCGCTTTTGCCTTATTACCAGAACGAAGAAATGAAACATTAAATATTTAAATTGAAAATATTAAATATTTCATTTCCTCGACTGGGGATCGAACCCAGAACCTATCGGTTACAGTCAAACGCTTGTGCCGCTGCGCCACGACAGGCCTCTAGAATAATAATCGCAGTTTTATATTGCAATATTGTTTATATTTGAGACCTGTTGTGATATATGGGTACAAGCGTGCGACTGTTATTTAAATAAATATATACTAAACTTAAATTTAAAAAGTGTATAAAAATTTCGAACGAATACACTTTTTAAATTTAAGTTTAGTATTTTCTGTCCTAAGTGTGGAATAACACTTTAAAACATAGTAAAAATAAATAAGTATAATTTTTTTTCTCTGATAAAAAGATGTTGAGCTACACCCTTTAACACGCAATATCTTGAATTCAGTAGTAAGTGAGAAACTCAACGGAGTGTTAAGACTCATTAGGTTCTCAGATCTCTCCTGCCTACAGTGTGAAATTATTGAATACGAAAATTTTAACAACATATTTAACTAATAAAGAATTTAAAAATATATTTCGATACTTTACACATTTCGTAGGTTTTAAATGTACATTTTATACAAGTATAAATAAAAAAGCTTCTTTAATGTATACAGTAGTATGTGCTGAAACCAATGTGCCGAAGTGCACGTATCCACTTGATTTATACGTCCGTTGTCGAAGTATTCAATAGATGTTACTGCACTTTATTTTATTTATTTATTTTTACTACAGTTTATGAATGTTTAAAACTTTGAATGATTAAAACATATATATATATATATATATATATATATATATATATATATATATATATATATATATATATATATATATATATATATATATATATATATATATATATATATATATATATATATATATATATATATATATATATATATATATATATATATATATATATATATATATATATATATATATATATATATATAGATATACATACATACATACATACATATACTTATTTTTAAAATAAAGCAATTCTAAAATGATCCACAACAAAAAGGACAATAAGCATAGGATACTATCAAACTCTATATTAGTTAAGCGCTATCTACTCCGTATTTTCCTCTTGCAACATTTTTTACATAATTGAATTTAGACTGCGACGCTGTGTCCACATGCATCCGGCAAATTCGGCATTTCGCTATTATTTTTAATAGTCAAAACCTGCGCACGATGACTAACAAAATAAAATCGACTTAATTGGATGCCAACATGCTCACTATGAATTTGAATTTAAATATTTGTCCATTGCATCGGCGGATATTTTACACGTTTCATACTAAAAAATATTTTATTTACGAACTTTTTTATCTAAATACATTTAAAAATACACCTTTTTAGCTGAAAATTTGGGTTGAAAATCGCTTGTTCTATTCCTATCTACTTTAGAAGGGTTTGATTTTTCGACTTTAGACCCACGATCACTTATAAGTACTTTATTTTTTACTTTTTCGGATGCCCGAATTATTTAACGGCTGACAAATTGGACGGTCCGGTAATTGATCGCGGTACCCTCGTGCTAGGCTTTTCAATCTATACTGAAAATGCTGGAATAAATAATACGAAGTTTGATTTTTTTTGGGTGTTCCTGGGTTTTCTATTTATTTGTGAATGTTGTTTTAACTTACTCTATAATAATAAAATCTTTTTGGCATACATATATCTTGTAAAAATAAGTGCTCGTCGTGGCGCAGCGGCACAAGCGCGTGACTGTAAACGCGATAATTTTGTGGGTTCGTTTCCACCTCGAGGAAATAAATTGTTAAATATTTTCAAATTAAATATTAAATGTTTTTACTTTTCACTCTGCCAATAAGGTAAAGCGCGGCGTTGAGTTCCGTTATTCAATACAAAATACCTTAATTTCAGCGGAAAAACGGGAACAGAACGGAATAGAAGAGGAAACACTAGGATTCTAAGTTCCATGCCTACCCTGCTATGTGCAAGACATAGCGTGAAGCTGAAAAAAAAATAGGTATGTATGGAGTGAGTATACATAAGCCTTTTTTTTATTGTAATAAAAATCATCAAAGTAAATATTGTAATTTTACATCTGGTGTGAGTATCGCTTGTGTCAGATAAAAGATGCTCATCATTTGAGTTATCAATATTATTGCTCTGACATTGATTGACATTGATTTTCCATATTTCTTTCATTTGTATTTCATATCTCTCATGTATTTTTCATACAAAAGTAAACTATACAATACAATTTTAGCGATGTAAATGACCATTGCACCGTTGTTTCCGTAATTCATTACAATTTTAGTGGCAGAGGGAACCTGAGGTTGAGGGAAACTTGGTTATTATTACCCACTTTTCTTGCCAGAGCCAAAGAAAAATAATAATTTATTGCCCCGGATGGCAATCGAACCCACAACAAAACTGAACATCACTGTTACAGTCAGAGGTTGCCAACTGACGAATTAAATACGTAAATTAAAAAATCTTTACTTGGTGTTGATAAAAATGAAAACATCAACATAAAAAAAAAAAAAAAAAAAAACAAAATAAGCCTAATATTTTACTACCTTAGAATATTTTTCCGCAACAGTTCCGTATCAGAGAGTTTCTCGTTGCGGAAATGAGGTGTACTTCCTCCAGACCGGCACTTCCGGTCGGCTATATCCGCTGTCTGTACTTCGTTCGATGTTTGTTCGCAACATACAATGGGGCGGTCGGCTACTTTGACATATGTCCGTGGATACAGAAAAGGCATGGGTACATTTTATTTTCGCTATTTGCTCCTTTTGATATCGATTCTAATTCAGATAGACTGAAGTCAGGCAGACTTAAAAGACAAACAAGAAAATTGGGAATGTCTGGTTCAATATTGACATAGAGTTACAGATTAGATGTGTGGTTTTATTTGGTTTTTGTTTATTTGCGTAAATCCAAGAACTGATTAAAGTTATACAATGCTTAAAGAACGTCGTTAATGCAAGGCAAGTCGTAATGTAATACAGCATACATTTTATAGCTTAACTCTTTATCCTTAATATAGGAGAGTACCTAACTAGGTACCACTGTAGTGTTCAGATTTTCTGTCCCCCAATAAGTTACTTCCGTTTCCCATTTTCCGTAAAAAGCAGAATTGCACAGTGGCGAAACTTAACATCGCGCTTTGCCTTTTAAGAAAGCTAGAAATGAAATTATTTAATTCCTATTCTTTTCCTCGAGTATGAATAACAGTTCAGAATCTTACGAAAGTGACCCTAGGCCATGACATTCCCTATAGAATATATATAGAAATGTAGTGTCAGTAGTGTCAGTCTTACAGAAAGATAACACTTACACGAAAAACAGTTCTGCTGAGATTTACTGGTAAGAATCCGGAGTAAACTTTAACTGTTTCCCTACGTTCTTATCATGATAGTAAGTAATTTAGGATCCGATAGTTAATGTTTTTTCAATAAATATATTTTTTAAAATTTAATTTTAAATCGTTTTACGTAGTTATATACCCCTAATTATTATTTTTACCTTACCTTACCTTAATGAAATACATGTAGATCTTAATTTGTTCATCTCACTTTCATAAAACATAGATAAAAAAGAAGATTAACAGGGCAAAGTGTGGCGTTGAATTCCGACACTCAACACTCGAGGTCTCAAATACGGCGGAAAGTGGGAGACGGAATTGGAACGCACTTCGTTCCTAACACTAGGTTCCCAAGTTCCCTCAGCCTACCTCACCATGTGTGGGATACAGCGTAAAGCTGAGTTTAGATAAAAAAAACTATGATGAACAAAGCTTCTGATTATAAAACCTGAGATCAAATCGTTCAAACATTATCTTACGATACTATGATGGCTTTCTTTTAAGGATTTTGTAAAAACACAAAGCTCAATTATGGAAAAAGGCACTAGAACTTAACAAAATCGTTAAAACTTTTAGTCGAGATTAAAAAGATGTGAAAGTGTAAGAACAAGTGAAAAACGAAAAAAAAAGACACGGGCAATTAGTAAGAAGAAACTTTAAAAAGTTCCTAAGATAGTGGTGTGTCAATTGTTTCCTAAATAGCTTTAATAGCTTAAAATATATAAGTTTGAGACCTGTCAAGGTGTACAGGCCTGCGACTGTAAACGTGAAAGACTGTGGGTTCGATCCTTAATCAACGAAATAAAATAACCATTCGTTCTCACCAAACTACGTCGTTTGTTTTTACCATATAAGTTGAAACAAACGTATTAAATTTTGACGTAGCTTGATGAGAACCAATGACTTAGTTGGACGGTCTCCAGGAGGCGCTGGTTCAAATCCTGCTTCGTTCAAATTTTTATACGTTTTTCAATTTAATATTTTTCTGTCCTACGTGTGGAATAGTAAAGATAAGAATCAAGATAATTTTCAACATTAGGTTCTGCTAGCCAAGCCACCAAATTCCTGCTGTGTATCCTGCCGTGTGCGGGATACAGAGTCAAACTAAAAAAAATGCGTTATTTTTATGAATAATAAGGGCTAAATTTTAAATTTATATTAAAACTTATATATTTAGTTCAATTATCAGTAATACTTATATCTTTTTAGTTTTCTAAGTTGTATTAGGCTATACACATTACAGACGGAACTCAACGCCGCGCGTAGTGTCCACAGAGCGGGGAATGACCCTACCAGGCAACTAAAGACTGCCAGTATACTTGTTAAGCTAATAACGTCTCGGTACAATATTAATACAAACAAGATTTTGCACATCAAATGAATATGCAAATATGGTGATTATTTTTATTCGACATTTCATAATGCCAATGGTGTGATCGAAAAATATATATATAAAAATAAATTCTATATGATAAATATATCCAGAGGGTGTCTTTGACATATGTCTGTCCGATGTGTGTTCTTTGGCATACGGGTGCGCGACCCCGGATCCTCGAGCCACCACTATTATACCTCCATCAAGTCCATAAAAGTGGTGTCCCTCCTAATTATCCTTCCCCCACTTCCACCAATCCCATCCCTCTTTCCCGCGGTTTTTCCCTGTGAAGGGGTTTTGGAGGTCAGATGGCAGTCGCTCCATTTAAAAACCGCCAACCGCCACATTTATGGCAAAGAAAATAAAAGAATGGGTACGGCTAGGGCGTCGCCGCTAAACGACGCGCAGGCACATCGCCCTACACCTGCGACAAGTGGGCCAGGGCTACCGTGTCAAGTACGGGCACGGCTAAAGACGCGAGTACCCAGACGAAAACTCCACTTTGCAACGTGGAATATTGGCTCTCTTACCGGACGATGCAGAGAACTCGCAGATGTACTCACGAGACGTCGGGTCCAGTGCGCTTTCCTCCAGGAAACTCGCTGGAAGGGCAATAAGTCCCGTAACATCGGACAGGGTTACCGGCTTATATACACTGGGTCACCTTCTGGTAAAAACGGTGTGGCGGTGGTGATTTCTGAAGAGCTTCAGAATGGACTCCTCGAAGTTGACCGTCGCTGCGATCGCTTGATGCGGGTAAAGGTACTGATTGAGGGAGTTACCACAAACTTAATCAGTGCCTACGCCCCTCAGGCGGGCTGTAGCACGGCCGAAAAGGAGTCATTTTGGGAGCAGTATGAAGAGGTTCTACTTGCTATACCGTCTACCGAAGTAATTCTAGTTGGAGGAGACTTAAACGGCCACGTCGGTAAGGCTGCAGACACGTATGAACGTGTTCACGGTGGTTTTGGACACGGTCTTCGCAATACAGAGGGCGAAAATATTCTAAGAACCTGTATTGCGTCTGATCTGGCCGTTGTGAACACATTCTTCCAAAAGAATCCTCAGCACCTTATCACGTATAAAAGTGGGTCCCACTTAACGCAAATTGATTACTTGTTGACCAGACGGTGTCATATGGGCAGGGTTACTAACTGTAAGGTCATTCCAGGTGAAAGCTTGACGGCCCAACATCGTCTTCTTGTCATGGACTTTAACGTCACTCCAAAGAAGAAAGTAGCCGAGAAACGTAGGCCTCGGATCAAGTGGTGGTTGCTGAATGGACCGATGCAGACCGACTTCCTAGCAGAGGTAAAAAGTCGAAATCTTACGACTAACACCGAGACTGCTCAGGAAGCTTGGGATCGAGCTCAGTTAGCAATCATTGCGGCAGGCAGGACGAGTTCTTGGCGTTTCTAAGGGAGGACGTGTCATCGACAGGGAGACATGGTAGTGGAATGACAAGGTGCAGGAGGTGATTCGTGAAAAGAAGGCTGCCTTTAAGAAATGGCAGAAATCCAACTCTCCTGAAGACAGACTGGAGTACATAGTAGCAAAACGTGTCAGCAAAAAAGCTGAAGCCAGAGCCCGCAGTGAGAGTTTATCACCATTATATGATAAACTCGAAACTGCGGAGGAGCAGAAGCTCATATACAAACTGGCCCGTGGCCGGGATAAAGCGACGCAAGATATCGCAAAATGTCTTTGCGTCAAAGATTCCCAGGGCACGTTGCTCTGTAATCCCGCTTCTGTGAAGGAGAGATGGAGAAGCTATTTCCAAGAGCTGCTGAACACTCAGCATCTGTGCAGTCTTCATCACGACCCACCGCCTAACCTCGGACTTGTTGCCCCAATAACCTTTGATGAAACTCGGAATTGCCTTCGACGCATGAAGAACGGAAAAGCGGTGGGGCCTGACGAAATTCCGATCGAAGCGTGGAAATCGTTGGGCTCTCTTGGTGTGCTCATACTTACTGACCTTTTTAACTATATCTTGAACACTGGAAAGATGCCACACCAGTGGCGGCTTAGCTTTATTACCCCTATTTACATGAGAAGGGACAGTGTCCAAGATTGTGGTAGTTATAGGGGCATTAAGCTTATGAGTCACACCATGAAGCTCTTCGAGCGCATTATCGATATCAGGCTCCGCCGAGAGTGTACTGTCTCTGAGTCTCAATATGGATTTCAGCCTGGATCGGGTACTATGGACGCCATTTTTGCCCTCAGAACTTTGATGGAGGCATACAGGGAAAAGAGGAGAGCTCTGCATGTGGCTTTTTTAGATCTGCAGAAGGCCTTTGACTGTGTGCCTCGTCAGTGTATCTGGTGGGCATTGCGTTTGAAAGGGATCCCTGAGGCCTATATTGAGATTATCAAAGATATGTATCACAATTCCGCTTCCATGGTTAGGACTGCTGTTGGCGACACCATACCTTTCCAGATTACAGTAGGGGTTCACCAGGGCTCAGCTCTTAGCTCATTCTTATTCAACGTAGTGCTAGATACTGTCTCGGCTCTCATCCAAGACCAGCCTCCGTGGCTAATGATGTATGCCGATGACATAGCACTCGTTGAAGAGAACCGGATGATGCTAGAGCGTAAAGTGAACCTCTGGAATGGTACGCTTGAGAACGGCGGTCTTAAACTAAATGTGTCGAAGACCGAGTACATGGCTTGCGGGAGACCGGACTCGAGCACTATCCATATAGGTACTGAACCAGCCGTTAAGGCGGAAAAGTTCAGGTACCTCGGATCCGTTATGCACGAGTCTGGAGGCATCGATCACGACGTTCACGATCGGATAAGCGCTGCCTGGGCCAAATGGCGGGAGGTCACTGGTGTGGTCTGCGATCGCAGAATACCAACCAAACTCAAGGGGCTGATATATAAGAGCATCGTTCGACCGGTTCTTTTATACGGCAGCGAATGCTGGCCAGTACTATCTCGGCACACTCAGGAGCTTCATGTCACGGAAATGAAGATGCTGAGATGGATGTGCGGCGTAAAGCGGTCTGACCGCATACGTAACACATTCATTCGAGGTAGTCTTGGAGTCCGTGACATAGCGGATAAGCTCCAAGAGCGTCGCCTGAGGTGGTATGGTCACGTTGCGCGCCGGCCTAGGAACTATGTCGGACGCAAGTGCCTTGATATGTCTGTCCCTGGAGTGAGACCTCCCGGACGCCCAAGGAAGCGCTGGTTGGATGTCGTGATGCAGGACATGAGAGCCAATGGTCTAACCACTGAGGACGTACAAGATCGTGCAAAGTGGAGTAGGCTCAGTAAGAAGGCAGACCCTGGCACAGCAAGCCGGGATTAATGCCAGGAAGAAGAAGAAATTCTATATGGTACATTTCAAAAGATAAACGGTTATCTATTTGTGCCTACTAAGTGTGCGACTTTATACGATAGGGTTTTGATTCCCAATCGAATAATAAAAAAAAACAAAATTATGTCCTCGCTCTGGTACAGACGCAAAACGGACATTTTGCCATTCGACACGAAATGACTTATGAATTTTATGAAAGTAATTTAATGAGAATGGAGTGTTCTAACACTAGGATACAAGGTCTTTCGCCTCGTCCACTGTCATCAACCTCTTCTTCTCTATATGGCCATAATATTAAATTATAAAAGCGTTTAAAAAATTATAGAATTTTTCGTAATAAAAATAATAAATAATTGTTATTCAGTATTGGTGTGGTTAACAAAAGCCTGGATGGATTTAACGTTAGTATCGTAATCTGTAACATCAAGCAGTTCATTCAGCAACAGTATATAGTAGTGTTTCATCCAGATAAATATATTTTCTTTCTTCACTTTTCACAGAATACAAAAAGGCATTGCAAACTAAAATTTTATGTTTTTAAAATTGTTTAAATCTTGCAACTTAGAGCTAAGCTTAAATTCAAATTATTTCTTAACTTGAAGCTTAAGTTTCGTACCGCAGACCGCATATGTCCTATAAAAACATATAAATCTTCAAGAAAGGCGATGTTGCGTAAAGTTCAAACACGCTGGACCATAGCGGACAATGTATGGTCTTTTTATCGCCCGCCTGTAGCGCAGTGAGCAGCGTGGGGGCTGTTACTTTGATTTATGATATGAAAAATTTTAATTTTACACTTTTATACATGGCCAAAGTTAAAATATGCATGTGGGTAAAAATATTTTTTACAATTTTTAAGTTTTTATTATGACGTGTTTAAGATGTTCAGTAATTGTATTGAATTATTTCAAATTATATTTATATCGACAGCGGCAAGTGTTGGCTTATAAGTGCGATAGTTGTCGGTTTGATTCCCGGGAAAATTAACTCTTTTTTCATATCCATGCTCTGGTCATATGGAAATTGGATGTTGTGGTCTTCAGAGTGACAAAAAGAAGTTTGTCATATCTATATGTCTGTGGCACAGTAGCATTTACATGAACTGAATGGTTTTTTTTAATCGAACAGCTTGTTCATGTTTGTGGTTCTTAGCGAAGTTTTATAAAAATCAGGCTAGCAGCTTAGGAGCTAGTGAATATACCAAGGTATTATTTTAGGACGGGAAGTAGTATGATTTTAGGGCGGGACGTTTTTAAAGCTTTATCTTTTCCTTTCTGCAAATAAATATAACATTTAGTTTTTAGAAAACATATAGAAGTTTGAGTGTAGTGAGACTCGAACCCGCAGTTTTTGAAAATTCTCCAAACACTCAGGCTCCATTAGCCGTACGTTCTTATCAAGAACCTACCTTGACTATGTGCCTGTTATAATTTATTTAAAAAAATATATGACTAAGAACGGTTATTTGATTGGAGATAATGGTTATTTAATAATGTCTTTGATTTTCGCGATTGTTACACATTTTAAATGAAACACAATTTTTAACGAATTTATCGCGTATATTGGATTTTAAGCATTTTTAGTCCGTGGTCACGGGAAGACCCAGTCTAACTACTATAAAGTGTTCGAAACGTCGGGTTTTCAAAAATACTTAAAATCTAAAATATGCGATTAATCCACATATAAGTGTTTCAATTATAATGGTTATTTATGAAATATATTTTCACTTTAACTAAGTGTTATTCCAAACTAAAGGTATAAAAATATAAAAAAAAAAAACTGAACGTATTTTGACTCACACTCGTGTCTTTCTAAAATCGTTGAAATCGAAAATATTTATTTAAATAAAAAAATTAACTCTCTTATGTTCAATTTTACTTTGATGATTGGATTTTAAAACAATGTATATAACAGTGGCAAGGAACGCTCGCGTCTTGTAACGTAGCACCTTTACGCATGAGTGGGAGTGAACATAAAATATGAAAGTTATCTTATATCTCCTTCGAGAATACTCACCTAGGGACCAGAAAATAAAATACTAAATATTTGTAGTGCAATCGGAGAGGTGCGAACTAGGAAATTATTATTCAAATATACAACTTTACTTTAAGGCCATTGTGGCGCAGTGTGATCGCTACTGACAGAAAACCTGATGGTCCTGGGTTCGATGTACATTGAGAAAATTAAGCCCCCCGAATGGGAATTGAACTCACAATCGTAGAGTTTACGGTCAGAAGTTCTACCACTGCACCACCACAACCTCAGTATAACTTAATTGTATATCGATTACGGCTAATATTCGTTTCGATATATTTTCAATAACACTAACAAAACAATTAAAAAAAATAACTTAACATACACGATAAAAAATTATCAGCAATTATCGTCAGGACGTTAAAAACCAATAACTTTTGATCTCTTTATCAAAAGGTTACTTTTGAACAAGATAAGGTGAAAAAAACTGTGCTTTAGCTGACTTTTTGTCCATTTCTCATGTGAACTGGCTAACCCATGCTGTTACATTTCTATCGATAAGCTTCTTAGAAGACAGGATGTAGTCTGTTTGGTTATTGATAAAGATCGCAAAAATATACCTGATCTGAGATTTGGACGACATTTGGCATTCAAGATAGAAATCAATGGTTGTGAGTTCCAATCTTTGTTTTGTATTTTTTTTTCTTTAAACTATTTCTTGCATATAACGGGGAGGCAGACATGAGAGGAACATGGGAACCTAGTATGCCACGTTCCCATTAAGTTATTTCCGTTCCTTACTATCAGCCAAATTCTGAAGCTTTTCGTGTTGGGTGGCGGAACTCAACACCGCGTTTTGCCTCGTTACTTGAATGAGACTAGAACCTACTAGTGTGGAAATTACAGTCACACGTTAGTGTTTTTGCCGACAGGCCTCTAAATTAAATCTTACTATTGAGAATATTTCTTGTTACAATATACTTAGATATTTCCTCAGTCAGACTAAAAGAGAGCGTTTATTTGTTTCGTAATACATTTTAACTATAAGAATATTTAGTAGGTAATAACTAGCAGCGTAGACTGCCATTAAAAGCCTTACCATTTTTGCTGTTCGTTAAGTTTTTTTGGCTTGTATTGTAATAGATAAATGTCTTCCACCAAAAACGGACTCTATCAACAACACTCGACACAAAAAAACATATTGAATTCGACCATGTAGTTCCTGAGATTAAAATACAATAAGTAATAAATAAATGACATTAAAAATATTTATTAGGAAATTATAAAAACTTTTTAAAATATTGCTATTATTGCTTTCCCAAGACTTGTAACATTTTTATACAAATTTTAGAAACAAAAAGAAGAACACCACATGTACCCACTCGAGTGTACCCGTAGATACAAGTGGCTACAAATCAATCAGTAAGATTAAGATTTAAACGATGGTTAAGTGCGACAGTTGCGGCGCCAAGACGCAGGTAGTCCATACGAATAATATGTATGAGATGTGTTTTATATCGATATTTTAAATTAGACATTCACCGTTACTAAAATATATTATTTTATTATTTATATAATTGTCTTTAGCGCCTTGGCTTTGCGGGATTTTTTCCTACAGTGGTAGAAATAACAAAGTAATAAAGGTATCCAATGAAAAAAATATGTAGTGATGTAGCGTCAGATATATCCACAGTCGACACTGATATTCCATTTATTTTTAGCTTGTGTTATGACTAATATTTTTTTTTTAGATTCAAAACCGTCGTGTAAACGCGTTCCACTTCGTCAAAACGGTCTCAATATAAATAGTCTAAAACTAAAGATAGAAATAGTACAAAAATAACATTAAAAATATTAAAATACTGGAAAAAATACATAAAATAAATTTACTGTTATCGACATTTTTAATTAATCGTAACATCACTATCAGTTATCTCTATTAAATAAAAAGAACAACTTATTTGTAAAGTGTCTCGGGCCGTGTCGGTACAAACAGTTTTAATAGCAGGACGTAAAGATTGCAATATTATTAGTATACTTAAGTTCTCAGCTTTATGCCTATATGGCAAGGTTGGCAGAAGAAAAAATAGGGTTGAAACACTGCGTTGCTCTTACGGCACTTCTATTTCCTATTTCCCGCCAAAGTTGAGGCATTGTGTGTTGAATGGAGAAAGTCAGCGCCGAGCACTGTCTTATTACCAGAGTGAAGAAATGAAACTATTAAATTTACTCAACTGGGTGCTGAACCCACAACCTGTAGAGTTTAGTGTCCATGCACTACGAGATACTTCATTAGAATACTTATACATATATAAATAAAATATTGTATGTTTGCCTGTCGCGGCGCAGCGGCACAAGCGTGTGACTGTAATCGACAGGTTGTGGGTTCGATCCCAACTCGAGGAAATTAAATCTATGCATATAATAAATCTGTAGAAAAGTAATTTTTGTGCATTGAAGAAATTGAAAAAAAAATAGCCAGCGTGTGAAAAGATAAGTAACAGAACCCATTTCTATCATTTTTGAAATTTTTGTCTGTTTGTATGTTTGTTTGTGAACCACATCACGTAAAATCTACGAATTCAATGCAGACAATGTTTATATATTAAAAATAAACGCAACTTGAGGTATAACTTAGTTTTGTTTTGTTTCATCAAAATCGGTTCACTCTATCAAAAGATATGATTAATTTAGTGAGTTCAAGAAGTAAAATATTACGTTACGCAATTCAGTATAGTACTTGCAACGACATCTACATATACTAATATTATAAAGCTGAAGAGTTGTTTGTTCGCTTGAACGCGCTAATCTCAGAAACTACTGGTCCGATTTGAAAAATTCTTTCAGTATTAGATAGCTCATTTATAGAGGAAGGCTATAGACTATATATCATCACGATAAGACCAATAGGACCGGAGCACCAATTAAGAATGTTTCTAAATCGGGGGATTTTTTCCTAATTGAGAGTTTCCGCTGCGTGCGTTGCGTAAACGGTTAAGGTTTCGCAAAAATCATGTATAATGGAATTGTTCTCCTTTTGAAGTTTTTAAAAAAAGTCCGCGACAGGATATATCTATCTTTTTAGGTTAGCTTTTTATGCTAACCAATTTGTTCTAAAATAATACATTATTTGCGAAGGTGTTTTTATAAACAATTCTTAACTTTCTCAAACCCCTAAGTGATAAGGGTTGAACAAACCTAACATGTTTCCCTTTTTATGGCAAAACAGCGTTTGCCGGGACTGCTAGTATTTAATATTTTCAATTTAAATATTTAATGTTTTCATTTCTTCGCTGTGGTGCAAGGCAAAACGCGGCGTTGAGTTCCGCCATTCAACACACAATGCCTCAAATTCGGCGGAAAGTGGAGAACAGAAGTGTTTTAACACTAGATTCCCAAGTTCCCTCTGCCTACCCTGCCGTGTGCGGGATAAAGCGTGAATTTGAGTGAGAAAGTGAATTTATATAGACCGCGAATATTATTTGTAGATTAAAATAATCAGATGTTGGAAGTGAAAAAACATATTGATATATCGGTGTATCTATTAAAATATTATATATCGGTAACTATAAAAAGATTTTTGTTTTAATAATTACCTTAAAATAAGGTTTTTATTCTAGAAAATGTTCAAAATTTTCAATAAACATAAAAGGATTTTATAAATGTACCTCTACGTGCAGCAAAGATACTTGTAAGTAATATTTTAATGATAAACTCGCTAGATGTCAAAGAAGCATGGAGAGAAGCATGCTAGGAATAAACACTTAAAGATAAAGAAAGAAATACAGACATCAGACATAAAACGAAATTGACTGATATCCTGGTCCGTATTGATTAACTCAAGTGGAGGTAGACTGGACATATGCTGAGGTGTAAAAAGGAGAAATGGAGCAAACAGGTGACAATCTGGTATTTAGGTCCCCTATGGACAAGAGTGGCGGCAGACAGAGTACAATGGAAAGAGTTGGAGGAGGCCTTTGCCATAAGGCACACCGCACTAAGAAACCTGTTATAGTGGATGTAGATTATAGTTTTATAAATATTGTTAAAAATTATTCAAGAGCGGAAATAAAGGATTATTATTATTATTATTATTATTATGTTGTTAGCATTTTTGTTCTCCCCAAGAATTGGGGGTACATTAACCAAAAATTGCGAGCACGTAGCCAAGCAATATTTGGGTAAAAAATAGTGTGATGATCAAAAAATTGTGAAGTGAAAAAAAAAAAAAAAAAATAAAAAAATCTATCTATCTGATGATAAGAACTTCCTAACTATACGACACGTACACATTTCGGGAAATTTAGTATTAAATTCTTGGTGAAGAGGTTCTAAATAATTATTTAATAATGTGGTTTCGCATTTTGTAATGATAAGATATGTGCGCCAAATATGAATATTCATTATTTCAGTCCATTTTTTTCGCGCACGTATAGAGCCCGCAGTGGGTTCAGGGTAATTGGCAGGTGCCTCCTGTACAACATCTGCTGACCTTTTCATTTGTGATGAATATGATGACGTCGGTGATGAATTAGGGGAATAAAATAGGGTACGAGTTGGATGACAGGATGAAGAAATAGATGGTGAGGATGATTTTTCGGCTGTAACATTTTTTTCGAGGGGAACCCGCCTGTTCAGTCCCCCGTCGCCAACGGTTCGCATGCTGTGGTATCCAGCGTTAGCTCCAGATACGCCCCGGCGACCCCCGGGCAGCGGCCGCAAATTATATATATTATTTTTCATACTCTCCATAAAAAGGGTTACCAGAGCCATGTTAGCCGTGTAAGTAATTTAATTTCACGTTTCCGCCCCCCACGAGAATCAGGTGTTCGATTCGGACGTATGGTTGGACTTTAGGGGGCTTATTATTATTATTATTATTAATATTTTAATGTAACCAGTGCAAATCAGTGTTAGTGCTGTTGTTCGCTATCAAGAATTAAAAAGTTCTACTCTTTACATGTCCTTCTGTCAACTGTCCATTGTAAGGGACCACCAATTTAAGCCTCCCAGCCATCACAAGCCGCACTGAACAGAATGTTTAGACGCTGGTGTTAGTTGTTTAAGATATTAGTGGGTTAACATTGCTAGCCCCAGATATATGACTTATGATTTCCAATAAGATTATATTTTTACTTTGTTTTAAAGTGTTATTCCACACTTAGGACAGAAAATATATAATTAAATTAATTATTTAATTAAATATATTTTTTAAATTTAAGTTTAAGATTATATTGTTTCTGTTTGGTTACATTCCTTTAAGTTTTAGTATTGAGAAAGAGTCTATCGTCTTTGATATGAATTCCAATGTTGAAAATATTGTCAGAATATCTTATATTGGAAAATATATCGATAGTTTTTTTACACTCCTATTGCAGATGTTGTTTAATTTTTTTAGCTTCACGCTGTATAAGAAGCTTGGAAACTTAGTGTTAAGATACTCCTTTCCACTTCCGTTCGCTACTTTCCGCCAAATTTGAGGCACTGTCTGTTGAGTGGCCTTCTTACCGGAGCGAAGAAATGAACATATTAAATATCATACTTAAAAAAATATTAAATATTTAATTTTCTCGAGTGGAGATCGAACCCGCATCCTGTCGATTACAGTCAACACGCTGGTGTCACTGCGCCACGACAGGCCTCAATATATAATAAGTATATCTATTATCAATCAATACCTACGGTATTGGAGGGCTAGGGTAGTCAAAGGAGTCAGAGTACATTTAAAACACACTCTGTTGTCTGCCTGACAAAATTTTAAGACATTGCGTGTTAAAGAGTGAAACTAAACGGTATTTTATCTTAGTGCCAGAACTGAGATATAAAATAATTAATTCCCCCAAATGAGAATAGATAAGAGTGGAATAAATGGAGGGAGGCCTTGGGACAACAATGGGACAATATAGGCTAGATAAAAAAATAATAATAAAAAAAAAAAATGAGAAAAGAACTCGGAATCATCACGATCTTAATTGAAAAAATGGTAAGATAATTTTAATAGATATATTGTTTGTTCAAAATACAAACTTTGAAGTGAAATTATTTCAAGATTTCTATTATATTAACGGTCTGTCTGTTTGGCGATTGGGTGTTCAAAGGCTATTTAAAAATAATATGCACCAAATTTATGTAATTTTTACATACAAAGATTTCTTTATTTCATACCAACGAATCACAAGAAAAAGTTTAGAGGAGTTTCTATCTTTCATTATTTCGAGATGAAATGCTTGTGTTTTATCTTCTTATAGGATATTCCAAAATAATTTCAAATTACATATACGGGATACATCGGTAAATTTAAATTTATCGATGTATCCCGCATATGGCAAGGCAGAAGGCACTTGAGTGCCTACTGTTAAGACGCACCATTCCCATCGAGGCACCTTTTGTTCCCAAGTCCATCCATCCAATGATACATTGAGTATTAACTCAACGCCGAGCTCAGCCTTGTTACCAGAGCAAAGACATAAAAATATTATATATTTTCATTTCCTCAAGTAGTCATCGAACCCTCAACTTGCCGTATCTATCGCTAGCTTAACGCCCTTGTGCCTACGACAGGACAGACTCACAATTAGATAGTTTATTAGACAGACAGTAATTTATTATTATTTAACAAAGCATGCTGTAAATCAAAATTTGATCTTAACATTCTTAAGTCATAACTTTAAGTATTCATTACAGCAGTATAATAAAGATAGAAACGATAGTAAACAGAAAGTCAATGTTTTCACAGAACTACATGTGGATCGAATTACATGCGTGCGCGCATCCACGTCTATAGTATGAGATGGTTTCTTTATGTTAAGAGAGAATTTTTTTATTGTAGGTTCACGCTGTATTCTGCAAATGCGGAGTAGGCAGAGTTAACTTGGGAACATTATAGAATAGAACGATGTTACTTCGTTCTATTCTCTAAGTTCTTAGTCCTATTCCCACTTTCTGAACTTGAGGCATTGCGTGGTGAGAGGCGTGCTTTAGCTTGTTACCAGAGCGAAGTCATGAAAATGTTAAATATTTTATTTTCTCAAATCTGGATCGAACTCACGACCTGTAAATTACAGTCACACACTTATGCCCCTGCACCACGACGAGACTAAAAAAACGGTATTAAAGTTTATTTACATACTAATATTATCAAAATTAATCCGAAACAAATATATGCTTAGTTGTAAAATCACAGGTAACACTAGAGTATTCAGATTTATTTAGATCATCTTTAGACTTTAAGCCCTAGCGTAGGGGCTAAAGCGTGCCACTATGAAAGGTACAGTTCGTACAGGGTTCGATACTACTAGAGAGAATTAAATATTTCGTATTTTATAGGCCCTGGTTACTACGCGAAGCGAGACGTTGAGTTCCGATATTCAGTACGCAATGCCCCAAGAACTGGAACGGAGTTTCTTATTAGTAGGTTTCATCTGCGTACCCCTGCGGGACACAGCGTGAAAATAAAAAGTATTTATAATCAAGACAGTAACGCAGTGGTATATCATTTAACTGTGAAAGCGATAATTATGGGTTTTAGTTCATTAAGTCCCCTTTGCCTTTTTAGTATGTAAGAATATAACCTAAAATTTAATCCTAGACTATGGATATGAGCATATTGCATCGTTCAAGCCAAGGTATTTATGAATGGGAGATGCATTTCGTTAAGCGTATTATTGACGAATGAAACAACTATGAAAGGATTATAGAGATTTAATTGAGGATAAACAGAAGAAAGTACTTTCTTCTTTATAAGTGGGCGTATGTATGGAGCTGGTTGTTATGGTGTTGTGTGATCAGTTCCCTAAGACCCCTTAGAGATCTAGGGACGACTTCAGAGTAAATCAATTTAATTTGAAAAGTTGTATTACAATTATTTCTTATTAAATGTTTTGTTAAGAACAAAGTATCCTACCATCGTGGTGTGGGGGCACTGCGTGCGACTGTAAACGCGGCCGGTGTTAAATTTGATTCCTACTTAAAAAAATAGAAATATTAAACATTTTTCATTTCTTCTTTCTAGTAACAAGACAAATCACGGCGTTGTTTTTCGTCTCGAAAAGATGACACCGAAAGTATATTAATGGAAGCGGAATTTCTCAACACTCAATTTTCAAGTTCCGTTCACCTAACCTTCTATATTCAGAATAGAGCTGAACGCTAAATATAACGTAAATTTCATGATTTCAGATGAATAGCATGAATCGGCGGTCAAAGCTGGAGCATGACAGTGTGACACCTGCCACCGTGACGGCTGTGACACTAGCCGCATCTGCGAATGAATACCGTAAACAAACTGTAAAATCTGCTAGTGTTGACATTTTTTTAATAAAAACTATGTATTATATATTACGTTAGACATTGCCAGCTACTTTGCTTGTGTGGATTTCAGTGGGCAGAGGCGTGCATTCTATGGTAGTGAGTTCGATCTGTACTCGAGAAAATTAAATTTATAATATTTTAAAATTAAATATTTATTGTTTTCTTTTCCTCGCTCTGGTGATAAGGCAAAGCGCTGCGGGTAGTTCCTCCACTCAACACGCAATGTCTCAAAGTCGGCGAAAAAGTAGGGAACAGAAATATTTTAATGAACTTTGTACAAAATTATGCTTTTTTAAAATTAATTATGGTTGTTTATGCTAATGTTAATTATTTTTATATTATCTATACTGGTATGTCTCATAAAAAACGTTTAACTTTAAGCTTTTCCGGAGATTAGCCGGGACAAGTAGAAAGACAGACACAAAAAATGTGTAATCTTATGTGTTAGTATTCTCTTCTCTTCTCTTCTCAGCTTCACGCTGTATCCCGCACTAGGCAGGGTAGGCAGAGGGTAGGCAGAGGGAACCTAGTGTTAAGAAACTCCGTTCCACTTCCGTTCCCCACTTTCCGCCGAATTTGAGGCATTGCGTGTTGAGTGGCGGAACTCAACGCCGCGCTTTTGCCTTATTACCAGAGCGAAGAAATGACACATTAAATATTCAAATTGAAAATATTAAATATTCCATTTCCTCGACTGGGGATTGAACCCAGAACCTGTCGATTACAGTCACACTCTTGTGCCGCTGCGCCACGACAGGCCACGACAGGCCTGTGTTAGTATCGTATATATAATTATATGCAAATTAAAAATTACGGTTAGTATGAAAAAAATACTAACACTACTACAGACAAACAATTTTATTTATATGCATATGATATATGTATAATATGAATCAAGTATAACGTTAGTAAGATAAGTCTAAGAGCATTGAGACCACACACAAAGTCTTACTTACTACTATTACACTTACATATGTATGTACATATCAGTGCTTGTAAAGTTCTAGCAAGTTGAGTTGCGACGCATTCGACCAATACGAACATATGGTGACCATACTACACCGCTTTGTAAGACTGTATACCTTTTACCTGCGACTCCTCTTAGTAATTATATATTCTAAGATGATGGGGTGTCTTGATACTAGGTGGCCAAATTCACTTTGCCTACCCTGCCATATGCGGGATACAATGTGAAGATGAAAAAAAAAAGTCTAAGGTAATTCTGATCGCAGTTCAGAGCCATCGTGGCATCAACGTAAAGCTCAACCATTCAACACGTAATGCCTTAAGAATTAAGTGCAATGTGGAGAACGGAAGTGTCATAATGGGAACTGAGTGTCTTAACACTAGGCGCACAGTTGCCCTCTGCCTACCCTGCTACCCTGGAGTCAAAAGTGAAGTTAGAAAAAAGTAAGGCTTACATTAAAACAATTAAGGGGATGTGATATAGCCTAAAGTAAGCCTTATTCTTTAAATAACTAAAATTTAAATAATATTATCTAAGAAAAGAAAAAATGTTAAATTCAAACCAGCAGTTGCTGAGATCATAGCGTTTAACTAAAAATGAATATTTTTGTATTTAGGTTAACAAGTATGAACAGTATAAATTAAATATAACTACAAAATAATGCTTAAATTTATAAACTATTAATTTATTGAGCTTTTTATCAAAGTTTTACCTTAACACTGGGTTCCCTGTCTAGGTTTCCTATCTATTTTTCCTTCCTCATTAGTGGTAACAGTTTTAAAACTACATGACAAAATTTACTTATTTATATATAAGTTATTAAACAAAATACAGTGTTAAGCTCCGTAAATCATAGCCATCCTACTACGGATGAAGCGTGCGCTTGCGATGATAGCGAAATGCACGCGATGATCGATTTACGTTACGACAATTCGTTTTGCTTAACTTAAAATCGACTTTATATTTACAATTATAAAGTTTATAATAGGTTACGGTGCAATGTGTCTAAAACAGTCCAGCTAAAGCTGAGCATTGTACGAACATCCGCTACTGTGGTTTAGGAATTTCAGTTCTTTATTTTTATAGAAAGATTATAGTGACACATCACTTCTCATATACCATTATTATAGTACCAGTACATATATTAGAGTAGCTAATATATTAAATGTAAACTCTTTTTCTTTCGGCTTCCCAATGAATGGCAGGGTAGGCAGGGGAAATTTGGGAACCCTTTTATTTTTTTTCCGATTTTTTTTTTTTCGTTCTAAGTGGCGGAACTGAATACCACGCCTTTTTACCAAAGCGAAAAATGTTAATATTAAATATTTCATTAATTGTAGTTCTTACATCGAATTAAATATTTTATATTAGCGTAATATCACTATCTTGAGCCCTACTACATTAATAAACTTTATACTATGTAAAGACAGTGCTCAGTTATAGATTTATTATGAGTAAATATTCGTGTAATTTTTTTATTTAAAAAGATATAGATTTTTTTTTATAAACTACTTTCAAACACAAATATTTTAGATTTTCTATTTTTATACGTTTACAGAAAACATTCATCATTACTACTGACATACTGACTTTTGCTAAACATATTTTTTAATTTCTTTACGGATTTACATCAGATGTCACCAGATGTTACAGATTTTTAAATCTCAACAAAACTGAAAACTCATCATTCCGAACAACTTTAGTTAAGGTATCTAAGTTAGTTTCTTCAGCGTTAAGGTGGTATTTTAAGGTTCTATATGAGGTGTTCCAGTCTACAGTACAAATTATACCCTATATGTTGGTCCGACTAATAAAAAATACTATAAAAATATTTCATTCAATCCGTCCATTAGTTCCGGAGATTAGCTTGTGTAAACAGACACACATACTCCTACGGACTTTTTTTTCAAACCTTAACTCTTTTACTGTTTTCTATCCACCCTATTTTACTTTGATTGAGGAAAAAAAACATTTATAGACTACTTCTTTTAGTTTCGTATAATATAAATACATATCTGATGTATTGATATAAATATATATTTGAGTGACTAATGAGTAGGTAAGGTTAGGCGAAGCAAAGCTCAGCGATGCGTTCTACCACTCAACAGGCATTGCCACTTCATTTGTTTAAGTGAGGATCAAACCCACAACCTGTCTTCAAAGGTTCAAATGGATTACATACTATTCTGAAACGTCAAATGATTCCTGAAAACAGTAAATTAGACTTCGACTTGAGACTTGAGGTCTATAATGGCGCAAGGGCACAAGCATGTGTGTGTAAACGCGACTGGTTGCAGATCATTACTCTTGGAAATTAAATATTTAATGTTTTCAAATGAAATATTTCATATAAAAACAAATAATTTGTCAAATTGTGCGGAGAGTGGGGAACTGATGATGAGCTACCCACGTTTCCTCTCCCTTCATATATCGTGATCTGATACAGCGTGAAGCTGTCCGTCTGTTAATTATACTCCGTGTCATTCTTCAAAATTATATCGTGCCATAGATATTTCAGATATATATTACTATGTCTCTAGTAGTAATGGTAATCAAAATTGTGGCGTTTACACGTAGCCGCTAAAAAGATATTCCACAACAGCATAATACTCACCAAATATGGTGCTGAGCGCCTTTCCAATTTTGGTGTAGGATCTGTAATCAATATATATACTTTTATCAATAATAATTACATTTTATTTATACTGTTACTTTATTTAATATGCATTTGAAAGGTTTACGTATTCTAAAGATATGAGAGTATTTTTTGAACTTTTTCTTACTTCTAGTACATTGAAGAATTATGTGAAATTATCATTGTTCCGTCACAAATTTGATCGCTAACTCCTAAAATATTCCTCCATAAATGGAGTTATATTTGAATTATAATATTTGGATCAGACGTATTAAGTTAGGCTATAAACTATTTTTTGTAACTTAACGCTAGAACCCACACTTTAAAGGGTAGGGAAAGTGAATTTGGGCACCTAGTGTAGAGAAATTTAATTTTCTTTAAGACCACTCTGTTTCACATCTCCACACTGACCACATTTCGTGTTGGGAGTAGGAACGTCACGCTTTTTCTTGTTTTCAGAACGAAGAAATGAAAATATTTTTTATTTAAATATGCGGATCGAACTTACAACCTGCCGCATTTACAATAATAATAATAATAATAATAAACCCGCAGGGCAGCTTGTGGAGAGCTGTTGGGGAGTGGCAACCCTTTTGGGACCGGACTTGAGTCCTCGTGATGGTATTGGCTATACCCTTGGACAACCAAGCTGATCTGAGCTGTCGACAAAGACAGACGTCCCTTAGTCTCCCTCAGTAGCCCAGTTCTCATTGAATCCAAACAGCATTTTATAGCTCCAATTTTGTTTTCCATATTTTCTACAGTGCCTAAGCATTATTCGGTTACCATCTCTGGGCAATTACCTCTCGTTACTCAGAAATAGATCTCGGCTAATGCGTCAGTAAAATATTTTAATATTCTCTAGGGGCTCTACGTGTTGGCCCTGTGTCCTCACGGAAGCATTCAAAAGGCTGACTGTTTTTCAGTAACATCTTACGAAATTTGCTCCCTGAGATGTAAAATTGCAAATAAGCGAGGCTAACGATTTCACCAGGTTACGCTTTAACAACCACAGCTCTAATTACTTTAATTAACAAATAAAAACAAAAAATAACGGACACCCATCGATAAAAGCAATCAAAATAAAACAACATTAAGCGTTATCAACGTTATGTTAATTCAAAGTACATTTTCTTAAGTAAATACGTGAATGATCAAATTGAAGTTCTGAGGTCTCAGGGGCGCGTCCCTAAGATGCGATGTTAGATTGATTGTCTTAAACGAGTATATTATACTTAGGTTGTTAATACTTTAAAAATACTGTATAAAATAGCAAATATTTTGTGATACTTGTGTTAGTAGAATATATATGGCTGACTGATAATTTTCAGCTTCTACAGATAAAAATATATATCATTATAATTTGTTTCAAACTGTCGCCGCCACGTAGCTGGGTAGGCAGAGAAAACTTGTGACCTAGTGTGAAGATATTCCATTCCAACTAAGACACTCCCGTTTTCCATTCAATTCTTAAGGCATTGCATGTTGAATGACAAAGCAAACCGGTAACCAGGGTGAGAAATGGAGATATTAAAAATTTAATTTCCTTGAATAGGGGATCGAACTCACAATCTGCCGTGTGTGTACTTGTACTACGATACACCACATTTTTTTAAATTATTCACGAATCCCAAGCTTATTTATGAATCGATACTATTGATGAGTCCATGTCGTGACTACAGATATTACTATTTAATGGACCTACACATGTAGAACATGTACTTCGATAAAGTTCAATCCTCCCTCCCCTAGCGGTTTATACGTTTATTTTTAACAATTTGTTCAACTTTGATTGATAGTATATTTATTGGTATAAGAACGAGATGTAAGTACTTTGGAACGGTCAAACAAAGCATAGCGTTTTGATTTGCCACTTATTTTTATGTTCATTTTAGTATGTTACGTACTTTTACAGTACGATCCATTGTTGTTCATGCTGTATTTCCCTTATAGCAGTGTAGGAAGAAGGAACTGTCTAGACCTGGAAGAGACCTTCCACATTGCACATTTAACCTTCTTACCAAAGCGAGGATATTAAAATAGTTCATTCTCACGAGGGCAAATACAGCTCGCAACTATCGTGATTGCAGTCAATGCCTTATCTTTTTTTAGTATTACGCTATATCCCGGTCGGGAGAAGTTATCTGGGAATCTAATGTTTAGACACTCTGCTCTCATTAAAATTATGCTGTTGCCCAATTTCCGTCGAATTACGGAGGTATTAATTGTTGAGTGGCGGAGTTCAACGCCGCGCGTTACTAAACAAAACCACTTAAAATCACACTAACACCCATAATTATAATGCTAATTAAAAAAAAAAACATCTACTTAAAAATTCCACGTTACTTAAGAACAAACAATACTATCCTATAATAGAGACGTCGTTTACTAACAAAAGGTGACAAAAAACGTATAATAAAAAAGGCGCGTCAAGGCAACAATGCAGGCGTTGAACCGTCAGCCGTGTCTCAATAGAATCAATATGACAATTAAAGTAACGAGCGTCGTCGGGAGCCACAACAAGTGCGATGCTAATGTCTAATACGATTGTAGAGAGTGCTGTTCATGTAGTAGAGAGGGAGTGAGTGATGGGAACTGGTATGTCGATATACTTTGTAAGGGTTGGTTGTAATTATAATTTTAACGTAGAATTTACATGATATTTTTTTATAGTAGCGCAGAAGCACAGTGTATTACTGTAAACTCAACGGTTGTAGGTTCAATTACCACTTTAGTTGTAGTTACTCTACTCAACTCTACTCAGCTTCACGCTGTATCCCGCACACGGCAGGGTAGGCAGAGGCAACTTGGAAACCTAGTGTTTAGATACTCTGTTCCACTTCCGTTTTCCATTTTCCGCCGAATTTGAGCCATTGCGTGTTGAGTTGTAGTTCGAAACTACTTTAACTGTTACCAGATTGAGGCAAGTCATGAATTAATTTCATTTTCTCCTTCTTCTAGTAACAAAATCAGCAGTTGGCGGAACAAGTTACTGTAAAGGTTGTGAAAACAATTCCCACTTGCAATAATGAATTGACTAATATTTAAATTTTCTCACTCTGGTCACAAAACAAGAGGCGACTTAGATATCTGCGTCTCGATAAGCAATGTCTTGATAAGTGGATGGAATATGAGAAATGGGCTGTTAACACTAAGTACATAGTGCCTATCCTGTTTACACATAAAAGTAAATAATAATAAAATTGGAAGTAATATAGAAAAAACTAACTACTAATAATGCATAAAGAAGGTATAAATATAAAGAAAATAAATACAGACCAGCACGTTTTTGACAAGAAACACAATAAAACATTTAAAAAAAAACACCAATAGCAGCCATTATACATAATGTCCACGATCACCATTCATTTTACAGATTTTATCGATATAATTACCTCAATTCAATACTATCGAGCATCAAAATACATATGTACATGCCTATTTCTCCCCTTGCTTGTCATTAAGGGTGATCCATCAAAGTCCGCTAGGATTTAGGGTGTACAACGCTTGCGCGGTAGCCTCGAGCGATGGGGTACAGATGGGGTAAGGGGTAAGGGTAAAGAGGGAAACAAACAAAATTAGATATTCGTGCGGTGTCCCAAAGCGGAGCACATCTGATTGATTGCTTTCCCAAAGATTTTCATTTTTACCCCCCCTTCTGTAGTAGCTGTAATTTCATTGGTACAGGTCGTTGGTCTGCTATTTTTTCTTAATATACATTGCTCTTTTCGGTCGCAAAGAAACGATATTGTCAAAACATATTTTTTTTAGTTTTACCTTTATTGCCATGTATAGTTAAATTACAAAACTCTGTTTGTATAAAGAAATTTACTTTTCCACATAACTCATTGCCTCGTCCATCCCCTCGAGTGGAAATCGAATTTGTTGTGATTGTAATCACTTGCTCGTGCGCGTTAAAAAGTAAAGGCTTTTTCAAATTTTAGAATATATTATAGTTAATATTATTGCTTTGATAAGGCCAAGCGCGGCGTTAAATTACATATCAAACAATATAATCACGGCATTAAAATCAGACAGTATTAACTTTCGAGTATCTCTTCTTGGTACTATATATACTCCGATGAAAATCTTTTCTTTACGTAACTAGTCTATTTAGTGATCAAAAAGATGAGGGCTATACTTTACTTTGAGTTATCCGGCGTGCAATTGTCAGATGAAATAAAGATGTTAAAACAGTAAAAAAAAAATTTTTCATCCTCATACTGTATCTCGCATATGGCAATGTAGGAAAAGAGAACTTGGAAATCTTTTCTCACTTTCCGGTGATATTAAAGGATTGTGTGTTAAGTGGTGGACTCAACGCCAAGCTTTATTTCTTAACTAGAGCTGAGAAAAAAAATGAAGTTTTTTCGGGTGGGGATTGGACCCACAATCTAACGTATTTACGATTGGTCTCCAGTAAAAAATAATAATTAACACTAACTATGATAGTCTAAGATAGTGTTAAGTTAAAAAAAAATAAGTACTTCCTAATTTATATATTGCGTGTTTGGTGGAAATTTTTATCATATCCGTTTTTGTTTCAGTAAATGAGTTTGTTTTGATGATCAAATAGTTTTTTTATGCGTTACTTTGATATATTATATGATTTATTATTTTAAGCCACTGTTATATAATATTTATATCTCCCGCATACATCAGGGTAATGCATGTATGCATAATAAAATAAATGTCATGAGAAAACATTGACAAAAAAGTCCATACCGTTATGAATTAAAGTAAATTATTATTTCAGAATTATCATTGTTTTATATAACACAAAGCTCTATAAATGTATAATTCCATAGTCCTTCAGATGGAGTGGAAAAAAGATAAAGCACGCATATGCCGATCGTGCCTCTCTATTATTTCTTCTCTCTATTATTCTTTTCTGCGCTCTGGAGAGGCAGAACGTGACATTTTTATGAGCGTGCAGCCGGTGGTAGCCACCACATTTTATAATTATATTTATTGTGTCAATAACAAGCAATTAAATGTCCATATCTAGGCCTACCTCTACATATTCTATACAAACTTAAACAAACCACTCAAAAGAAAAACCCTCGAAAGCAATGAGCGCCTTCAACAACCTAACTTCCAAAGAAGAGAGCAACTACTTACGTACGTATTGGTATCGATTGTTCATTCAAATAACAATGGGTTAAGTAGTATATTGTAGGTAATGAATGGCGATATTTCTGTGAATATTTTTACAAAAAATGTGGATTAACGTATAAATTTAACTATGTATTTGAATAATCAGTTCATATAATTGAATGTCCTAATCTCAGAAACTATATACTCTTTTTTTTTTTTTTAGCTTCACGCTGTATCCCGCACGAAGCAGGGTAGGCAGAGGGAACCCGGGAACCTAGTGTAAAGACACTCCGTTCCACTTCGGTTCCCCACTTTCCGCCGAATTTGAGCGGCGGAACTCAACGCCGCGCTTTTGCTTTATTTTCAGAGCGAAGAAATGAAACATTAAATATTTAAATTGAAAATATTAAATATTTCATTTCCTCGACTGGGGATCGAACCCAGAACCTGTCGGTTACAGTCGCACTCTTATGCCGCTGCGCCACGACAGGCCTCAAACTATATACTCAAATTATTATTTTTTGTTCTATGTATATATATATGGAGGAAGCTGTATAGATTTGTAATATACCTTATATTAAATTACATTATTTATTTCTACATGAGCCACTTTATCTGCAATTAAAGTTACTTCAGGTAAATTATGTATTAATACATTTAAAAACATATAAAAATTTGAACGTAGCCGGATTTGAACCCGCGCCTATAGTAAATCATCCAAGGACTCTGACCAACTAAGCCATACATTCTTATCAACCTACGTCAAGATTTTTTACATCTTATTTATGTTTTTAGCATCTCCATAAGGACGACTGTTACAAATTTCTGTTACCCAAAGATAATTCGTAAGAATTATCGTTTGGCACGATCATTCTAACGATTTGATTAAATTTGCTTCAGGTAATATTTTATAACTGACATCTCTAAGTAATTTCCATAACATAAAAACCACTTTGCATTAAAAAACTAAAAAATACTGTAATTAGATAGTTCTTGCAAAATATTTCTTGTTCAAAAACACATGAAAGACAATCTATCTAAATTATAGCTCTACGGTGCCCATACATTGTGAGCAGCATATTTGTCTTGCTTTACGGGTAATGGGTAGCTTCGTAACAACAACGGATACCTAGTATCTGTGTAATAAATATTGACTACCTATGTTAGTTTGTAGCTGGGTCTTTATAAAATACGTACTAATTGAAATATAATTTTAAATAAGTCAATATTGTTTTTTATACGATATCTAAACGTATAAATATTTTTAGTAAAAATGTTATTTGTCTTTTTTGTTTGGAAGGAGTAATCTCTACAAGCTAAAGCTCAACCGATTTTTATAGAAGGATAAAATAATATGAATAACAGTTTGTTTCTATCAGTATAGATAATCATTCAAGATTGAGGCCTGTCGTGGCGCAGCGGCACAAGGGTGTGACTGTAACCGACAGGTTCTGGGTTCGATCCCCAGTCGAGGAAATGAAATATTTAATATTTTCAATTTAAATATTTAATGTTTCATTTCTTCGCTCTGGTAATAAGGCAAAGCGCGGCGTTGAATTCCGCCACTCAACACGCAATGCCTCAAATTCGGCGGAAAGTGGGGAACGGAAGTGGAACGGAGTGTCTTAACACTAGATTCCCGGATTCCCTCTGCCTACCCTGCCTCATGCGGGATACAGCGTGAAGCTATAAAAATATATATATCAGGCGGAGGAAGCCGTGCGGGTACTGTAATGAGAGTCAAGAAACTGAATTTGATCCACGTTTAATAATTATATCAATATGAAACTTGAGTTATATGTAATATTATATTATTATTTAGTCGATCTTTTAATAAAATATCGGTTTTCAAAGTTCAAGGATAGAACACTTAGATGAACATAGACATAGAAATGTGTAATCCTGTTACTTGTTAGAGTCGTTACCTGAAAGGAAAAACCGAACCGACAGAGGCACTGTCAAGAACATTTATCTCGAGATTGCGTAGAAGTATAAAGCTGAAATTAATATCAAATATTAAACTAATAGGTGAATACAATCAAAAGATATTCGTCATTAATTTGCCTATTTTTTGTGATTCTCGTTGACATACAATACTAGTACGGTACGTACGACTCGCACTTGAACATTTTTTTTGTTATAGTTAGCAACGATTAATAGTTATTTTAACCAGAGAGACCGAAATGTCAAAGCTAGGGTCTCGGCACCACTTTCACCATAGTCAACATTCAGCTTAACTTATATTTATTGAAATATGAGGCCGTCGTGATAAAAATAGGGAAGGGAAGGTTCATTCATTTTAATATTCCTACTCTATTAAACAAAACGCAGCGTTGAGTTCCGCCAAATCGTCTTCATTGTGAATGGAACAGGCGGCCGGCGTTACATTAATGAATCTACAGTAAATACATATATTAATTTAATTTGTAGAAAAAAAAAAACAAAATAAGAAAAAGTACAATCTGTATCGCCAGTAACATTTACAAGAGACGTATCACAAAAGGTTGCAGCCACAATGGCCACGTTGGAGCGTCGCCAGTTCAATGTGGAATGGACGGCTTAGAAAACCTTAGGGCTTACTGTTCTTCCCCCTCAATACATTTATTCTGTCAAATATATATTTTAGATATTGCTTTCTCAGATATTGCGAGATTTTGTGGTTTCTTTTAATATTTATTTCTTTGAGGGCGCAGTGTTGGAGAATGTTATATCCACTTTTTCGCTGTAGTATTAAGGCAAGGGGCTTCACGTGACGCAGGAGCATAAGCGTGCCATTGTAAACGCAACTGGCTGTGGGTTCGACCCACTCGACCTCACTCGTCGTCGTAAAATTTAATTCTCAAGTTTTCTCTGCCACAGCTATGTGCGTAAAGCGATAAAACAGGTGCCCTCTTCTTTTACTCTATTATTTGATTTCGAGATATAGCAAGCAGATAAAAACTAAGGTGGGAAAGTATTATCGAAAACAAATGCAACTCAGTTTTTTTTCTAATATTACAAGTACAGCGTGAACATCATAATGCACCCTAAAGTGTTTCAGCATCAGGTTACCAAGTCACTTTAGACTACACTGCTATGTGCTAATACAGCATGAAGCTTAAAAAAGCTTTAAGTATCTAAATATTAAAAATTATCCAGTAATTCTACTAAAACAGTATAAAATCATAAAAGTTTTACGCGATACAAAGCGCCGGCAATGCGAGCTGAATAAATGACAAGCTCATCTTGACCGCGTCAAATGTCGTCGTTCTGTGAACGTTCGAGGTGCGGCTTTTTTGTTTACAACTTTCATGTTTATATATCATAAAAATGAATATCTGTCTGTGTTCGGCAAAGTTATTTCTTTATTTTTCTACATGCTATGGCGATGTTAAGATACGCCACTCCAAATCCGAGAATTCGAAGTCAAAATTAAAATCAAAATATTCTTTACTCAACTAGGCAATTTCATGTACTTTTGAATCGTCAAGTTATATACATATCTGTAGTGTCAGTTCTACAGAAAGACATAAGCGGCTCGCAAGGCGTCTCCTTTTATGCTGATTTTAAATGTGTAATAAAACATTAAAATTTATAGAAATTTAAAAATTATTAATTTATGAATTGCCGCAGACAAAACACGTACTTCCACTTGAACACATTTATTCACGTATATTTTTTTCTTTGTTACAAATAAATTAATTTTGAATGAATCGAAACGACTCCTTGTAATCACTAAAAAAATATTATACATAAACTCCACCATAAGTAATGTAAGTCGCTACAAATCCATTTTCCATCATTCATCCAAATTTGGTGTTCAAGAAGCTGAAAAATCTATTTTGTTAACTGACCGTACTCTATATTCAATGTACTATACAAAACTGAAATTTGTACTTAGAAAATAAGATATATTGAAACCTTTCTTATGATTTTGTTTCCTTTCTACCTACGAGTAGTGTTCAGTGAATTTGAAATTATTTTTAAAATCAAAGATCGTAAGATTTTCTTTGCCTGATGTATCCTGTAGCACGGGCTACTGTACAAACAAGCTATTGTCAATGTAGCAGGATGCGGGTTTCAATCGTACTCAAGAAAATATGATATTTAATACGTTCATTTCTTCGCTTTGGTAACAAGGCAAAGCACTTTACCGCGTATAAGCGTACAAGGAACCTAATATTAAGACATTCCATCCTCACTATTTGCAGAGCTCAACGCCGCATGTAGTCCTATTAAACTAGGAAATGAACTTAATTAATTCTGAGTATATATAGCACCTGTTACTGTCGCGTTTAAACTTCAAATAAATAAATAACTTAAATAATATGTAAAAGTACTGAAAATTGTACAAAATTATTTCAGTATGAAACAGTCCAAAAGATTTAATGTCGATGCTTATCCGCGACACTGCCTTTACGACTTTATGGGATCAACGGGGATAAAGAGCGCATGTTTATTATTTGCAGACCCCGACGTAAAAAGATTATATATTATAAGTTTGTCCTGTCTGTCTTTGTATCTGTATGTGGCGTTCTACCTCCTAAATTTATTGAACCGATTTAAATATATATTTTTTATCCAAAGCCTTGTCAATCGCAGTGGTTCTTAGGTATGTTTTATTAATGCCGGACTAACCGTTTAAGCACTTTGCCGAGGTGAATTAGTGATATTTTATTAATTTAATTTAAAGTAACCCCTACTTTATAATTTAACATTTTGTATAAGTACTACACTTTCCTCAAGTGGCAACCAACAACTTGTAGTAACGTCTGGTCACACCTGTTAGTACCTGCACGACGACTGGCCTCTCTTTAGCTTTCCTAATTAGAAGTTCTAATATTTTAAATTAAATCATGCCTATGAAAAGATCGACTCTAAAACGATAACCAACTAAAAAAAAAAAAAAAAAAATAAATTAACACAAATTTACCTGTATAATAGTTCAATATTATAATTCAAAGGCATGACGGCTATCACCGTTATTAAAACAACAAAGTGTACAATGCTCAGTATCTGGCCATTACGGTTTTTGTTCGTACTAAACCCGCCCGCCGTCTCTTCCTTTATTCTTCGGTAAATCATGAAAATGGCTCTCAGACTGATGCAGATGGGTATTCAAATTATGAAACGCTATCGTAGCTCTTCTTGATAGGTATGTGTTTGGTTGTATAAGCGCGCCCCTGTATAGTCGCGGATTCTATTCCACTTTGAGGGAAAAAGTTCTAGCATTTAACAGCTATACAAAAAAGTTACTATAGTAGACTTTTAGTTAATAGTAGTAGTTAATGATTGTTACCATTATTTCTGTTATAAGCAATATTTTAAAATAAACTATCTGTACTTAATATTGTAACGCTGAAGTGTTTCTTTAGTTAAACGCGCTAATCTAAGAAAGTACTGGGTATACAAAACACTGTACTGTAATCAGAATTACTTCGAGCTCTTCGTAAGGCCCATACTATATATATGAAGCTAATCGGTGAAAGTAATCGATAAAAGCAAAATTATTAAATTTCTTAATTTATACTCAACTGGTAAATTAAATATTTAAGACAAAATTAAATTTGAAAAGAAATCCATGACCTAATAATATATCACTACCTCATCTTGGCAAAATTCTTGTAGCTCTTAAATTAATTATCAAATTTCCATAAAACATAACATGCTAAAAGCTATACAATAAAAAAGCTTACACTCAAATCGGCTCACTCGTTCAGGAACTACAGTGCCACAGACAGACAGACAAGTCGAGCTTAGAACACCGTTTTTTTGCCTCATGAGTTAAAAAAGGGACAAATAATGAAACGTATTAATAAAGAAAAATACAAGAAAGTCCTCCTTTCATACGTTTCAAAGAAAATGTTTTCCATAGGTCCAGACGTGTTAAAATCTACAGACATGAATCGACGTAAAGTATCTCGCGTTTGAGTTGTACAGTGCGCTATAAAGCTAAGCTTTTTAAATATAATTTGTTGTCCGCACTTTTTTTAAGTATTTTATTTTTAAGATTATCAGTAACTTTTACCTCTCAGCTTCATGTAGTGCCCACTTGGTAACCTAGTGTTAAGACACTCCATCCCCATGAAGTCATTTCCCCCTTTCCGTAGAATATGAAACATGGTGTGTTGCGTGACGAAACTTAACGCTGTGTTTTACCTCGTTACCATAGCGATGAAAAGAAAATATCAAATATTTTATTTCCTTGAGTGGGGGACCGAACCCACAACTTGTTACTTTAACAGCGACACGCTTGTACTTCCGCGCCGTTATAGGACACATTTTAAGACATAAAACTTAACAGCTGTATAGAAATTTCGATGTAGCGACATGAATGTATAATTAACTCTAACCTTCTTACATGTTTATATAATAGTAGTGGCTCAAACGCGGCTTCGCCCGCCTAAACTTGCTGAAAGATGATAAACAAAGTTTTTATTTTTTTACATAAATTGAAGCTAATGCGTTATTTTGATATATACGTTATATTAGTGTAAAGTTTCATCCAAATTCTTTCAGTATTTTTAACTTGAAAGTAGTACAAAGAACAATCCTTTACATTGATCATTTTAGTAAGATATAGTAAAATGGGAGTGGCTTACGAGTAACCGAACCTGAAAACTTCAGTATGACAAAATCAAATAATTGTATTATGATCGCCACTGGAGGAAATAAAATGTCTAATATTTTCAGATATCCATCTATTCTCCGCTGTTCGATATGCAGTGCCTAAAATTCAACGGAGAGTGGGGAACGAAAGTGTTTCTTAGGATTGGACAACCAAATGGGTCTAATTTAATCTACAAGTAAGTTAACCTAACAAAAGCATGTTGAAAAGCTTTTAAACAAAACCTAAGTACATTCCTGTTATCAATTGGAAAAGCTCAAAACATTTGAAGTTCTGTAAGGGTGAAGCTTTAAGCATCTCAATGTGTCAGGGCGTCTTGAGAAATGAGCGAACATTCCCCGTGTAATATCTTAAGATGCGTGTACTTTATATCTCATACTTGTATGTGTGAGTGTCACGTTTTACACACATCTGTGCTTTAGAGAGCTTTTATTATGTACATTATTGATTAAGACATTTTAGTTCTAGGACCAGCGCGGTGTTGCGTTCCGCCACTTACTTACGCTAGGTTCCCAAGTTCTCCCTGCCTCCATGTAAGTAAGTAGCTAAGTAAGTAATGTCAGCCATGTAAGTAAGTAGCTAAGTAAGTAAGTAAGTTTTAGAACCATGGTATTGAGATTGAATATATTTAACTATTAAGGCAGAAGACTTGCGGCGTTTAGTTCCATTCAACTCTCAATGTCTCCATATTTGGGCCGTGCATAGAAACGGATTGTCTAAAGGCTAGTTTACCCGTTTTTTTTATATTAAAATACACCTCACTATAGTTATTTCAAATTTCAAAGCTTGCATGTAACTATTACTATTTAGTACAAATTTAACGAAAAAACGAAAAAAATCAAATCATTTACTTTAAGCACGCAATAAAATTGACGATGTGACTTTAAACCTTAAAAGTAGCAGAATAAGAGTTAAAATAACTTGTTTTTTTCACGAAAGGTGAAAAATGTATGTAGTAAATCAAATGAAGGGAAATGATTCAGAACGTCGTAAATCAGACGCCTGTATCGTGTAGTAATCTACCACGAGTTAGTGTACGATACGAACGTTACTTTACCGTAGTGACTATAGTTTAAATGAAGTATTAATCACGTTTAATATTGTGAATGATATTTTTTGTGTTTGTTCATTTGTTTTAAATAACGTACAGGTTTTCATCATAAACGTCAAAATTTGAAAAACATTTGTACCTACGATTTCCAGGTGTTATCTGTACCAGTATTCAGCCAATAAATATATAAAATTGTGACCACACATTTTGAAAAGTTATAAGTAATTAGATTCAGTCTGAAATCAATATATAAAAAATATTTTGAGGCTTTTTCTTATAAAAAAATACCAATTTAATTACAGCACTGTAATGTTATTTTAACAAAAAAATCGACGTTAGTTATAAATAATAACTTGCATATTATTATAAATAACTAATATTGTAACGCTAACATTAGCGACTATCGAGTGAACCCTGTGCTTTACTGTAGTAGCGTCACTGTAATTAAAGCGACGGAAATTAGAAAGTAAATTATCGTATTCACCAACAAAGGCTATGTACATACATACATACATATATACATCATTGTAAGTTTATTTTATATGTATATATAAGTACAGATGAGCGTCAGACGCGTGAAAACGGGTGATTTGATGTTGTAATTAAAAATCTCGTTAAAGTATAATGAGGTGTAACCAGTAGGTGGGATATGACTTAACAAGAGCTTAAGTTATAAAAAAAATATGTAAATTAAAAATAATTGTTTTGATATATTTATATGTATAAATACAATGTTTTTCTCGTCGAGGCCTACTCTTGGCGCAAGATTACAAGTTTGCCACTGTAAATGTAGCAGGTTGTGGATTCGATTCCCACCCAGGAAAATAAATATTTAATATTTTTGTTTTATAGCTGTGGTAACGTTAAGTCTTGCCACTTATCACACTATGTCTACAACATTTGGCGAAAATCATGGAATAGAAGTATCTTAATAGAAACAGAGTGTATATATCTAGGTTTCCTGGATTACCAGGATACAGTGCCTTATACGGAATACAGAGTAAAGTCAGAAAATATTTTTTTTTATTAGAAAGCTGCAAGTTAAGCACGCAGTAATCATTAAAGCTTTTGTTAGGTCGACTTGGAATTAAGAATATGTAATAACATAATTAAAATAACTATATTTAAGAAATTGAATTTGACCACTGCCACTAGCTTGATACTGTTAATGATTAGAGTTAGCTATACCCTGTTTTGTACCGTACTAAGCATCTTAGGAATTAGACTGGAGCTTAAATGAAGGCTACTAAAACAGTGACACAGTACTTGTATATGTGTTCGTTTCCTTTTCTATATAGAACTCGAAAAAGTTGAGGACAGAGTACCTTAACACTTATCTAGGTTCACTATACTACATATTCTTGAGGGCTACTCAAGAAAATAAATATTTAATTTTTTCATTACACAGCAGTGGTAGCAAACGTGGCAAAACGCCACGTTAACTTCCAGAATTCGGCGTAAAGTGATACTTAATGCGAACGGAGTACTTGAAATCTAGGTACCCTGGATTCTCAGCTAAATCTCTGCTTTACAACATACAATAAAGTACAAAATTCACGATCTTAATTTTATCTCAAGTTCATGTTAAAATAATTTACTAAACTACTGTTATAAATCTAAAATTCTAACATTAGCGGTAAAATCAATACAAAATCCTTCCGTTTGTTCAAAGGGACGTTGTTTTTCCGGTCCCTGCAGCCCGCGTGAATAATTTAAACGTCTTTTTGCCGCCAATAAAAAATGAACTCGCTCCTCCCACGCCATTAAATCACCTTAGCTATCCGTGAAGCACCACAAATGTATATATACAATTCCAGTTCGTATATTTTATAAATATAATATTTGTTTAAAAGAAAAATAAATAACGATGTATGCAGCGGTAAATAAGAGATGAGAAAAGAGTTTCACGGTTTTTCCCGTAAAAAGAAGGCAATGAGAACTAAGCGACCTCTAACCCACCTTTCTCCACTTTACACTTGGTTTCGAACCCTGAACCTATATCGCTCTTTAAGTCATACTTGGTCTCAGTATCTTTAAGTTGCGACGTGATCTTTTTAGTTTCATTTTTTTATAAGTATTTTAAAGGCTCTAATTTTTTAAGTAAGAGATTGTGTTTCTAAAAAGCAGGACTGGAAGAGAAATCTTATTATTTAAATACTCAGTTCCTCAATATCCGCCTAATTTTCGAAACATTCCGTGTATAACGCTGCGTTTTGTCTACGGAAATGAACGAAAAATTGAAATTTCAAATAATCAATCCCCCGAAGAGAGATCCAGCCCGTAATCGTCGTAATTGCAATCACACACTGCACCAATCGAAAATAATGAACCAAATTATACATATATTAAAGGTATATACTATAATTGCGTAATGACATACGCGTGCTACTATCCTCACTCAAAGAAATTAAATTAAATATTTCATATATTTTTATTTCCTGGTTCTGGTAAAGGGGCAAAACGAGACAAGGCAAGGCAAAGATGTATAACTGAACACATAATTTCTCAAATTCAGCATAAAGTAGAAAAAGGTTTAAGGAAAGAGAAAGATTCTAGGTTTCCAGGTTTCTTCTAGCCTCCCATAAACGGGATCCAGCGTGAAAGTTCAAAAGAACAAAAATAAAGAATACAAATATTAACTTGGTGTTACAGCGTGAAGAAGCTTAAAAATGACAGATTAAACGTCACCAGTAAAAAATGATAATAAAAAGAGTACCTAGGGAAGGGAGCAGGGACGACACTAAGCCGGATTGAATGAGCAATGGGAATTAGTCCTTGAAATTTTAAGAAGGATTTAAGACAAGTTTATAAGTAAAATAGCGTTTTTGGCCGTTTCGTAAACTGTTGAGTTTAATATAAAGCGCTTTTTATTATGATGATATTGTCTTTGCGATATTTTTGTTTACCTTTCTCAGAGGATACTTGGTTGAAAGTGTTCGAGTGGTCAAATAAATGGATGCCTTAGAAGAACTGTAAAATATTATATGAATAGTTACATAAAAACGTGTTCTATAGTAAAACTGTTCTTTTAGCTCAATACCAATTGGGCTGCTGTATATGTTAAAAAAAACCGTACTACCTATAAAAGTATTATTACTACTATTATTTTACTATATAATGTTTGGGTCACTCCGTCCGCAATAGAAAAAAAACTTTAATTATTTAAGCATTTTTTTTGTCATTTAAAAGATTATCAAATCAACAAATCATTATTGTATATCGGTACTCTACTCAGCTTCACGCTGTATCCCGCACATGGCAGGGTAGGCAAAAGGAATTTGGGAACCTAGTGTTAAGACATTCCGTTCCACTTCCGTTACCCACTTTCCGCCGAATTTTAAAGCATAGCGTTTTCAGTAGCGGAACTCAACGCCGTATTTTGCCTTGCACCAGAGCGAGGAAATGAAAACATGAAATATTTAAATTAAGTGGGGATCGAATCCACAACCCATCGGTTACAGTCACACGATTGTGCCGCTGCGCCACAACAAGCCACAATAAGTAAATTGGTATTATTCGTGCTCCTTAAATGTTAATTAAAATCGGTTCATGCATTCAGGAGCTACGGTGCCACAGATAAACACATAAACAGACAGGCAGGTCAAACTTATAACATCTTTCTTCATGCTAGACGCATGAAGAAAGATGTTATAAGTTTGACCTGGATGGAGAATAATTAAAGAATTTTCTCAAAAGTTTTTAGTATGAAATAATAATAACCATTATAGACTAAAAAAACATACCCCATTATATATTAACAAAATACCCCGTTATATTTAGAATGTTTCCAGCCAGAAAAGAACAATGAGACATCAAAAGCTTCAATAAAAATAGACTAACGTATGAACACATATTACTTTATATATAAGCATATGTATAAGACCTTCATCTCCTTACCAAGTATTGCCGTGAAGGCACGATGAAGCGTTCAGGGATGAAAAATGCTTCAGTGGAACCTTCCATCACATACTTTACTTTGGAACTATTTATATTGTAACCTTTATGTTTCAAGATATTTATAAAAGTAGCTTCTCTGGTTAATGATGATAATGAAAAAAGTATAAAGTGATGTTTTTTAATGTTAAAATAAATTATATTAGATAATAAAGCTGAGGAGTTAGTTTGATTAAGCCAGTTGATCTCAGGAACTAGTGGTACGTTTTTAAAACAATTCTTGCGTTCCATTATCGATACTATATATATATAGTGGGGAACAGCACGGAGTTTCTTAACACTAGGTTCCCAAGTTTCCTCTGTCTACCCTGCCATGTGCGGGATACTGTGTGAAACTGAGTGAATGTGATTATCGTTTTATTGAGATTAATAGTTTTGACCCCATCGTTCCTGTAGTTAGATTTGTTTTTGCTTTAAATGTTTAGCGACTACTTTTACTTTTAAAAATAATAAATAGAATGTTTTAAATTCAAGCTTCTCTATTATGTCACTTTGTTAACACGGTTATGTTTAGAAAAATAAAAATTGTAACAAATATTTGTGGATTAAATTGAGGTTGCAAAATATCACATTTTCTAACAAAAGAGAATATATTACTCAAGAAATTAAGTTTATTTTTTGAAGTTGTCATGTCTAAGTAAGAATTGCTTTTGAGTAGCAAAGTTTTGTAAGAACAGACCTATAGAGGACGCTAGAAACAAAGTTATAATAATGGTACTAAGATTTAGTAAAGTGGACTTTTACTTACATACTTAACCTTAATTGGCCAAGCTATACGTATATTTTTATGTATATAAGATATATCACCTGAGAAATTTGAGGCATTGCGTGTTGAGTGGCGGAACTCAACGCCGCGCTTTTGCCTTATTACCAGAGCGAAGAAATGAAATATTAAATATTTAAATTGAAAATATTAAATATTTCATTTCCTCGACTGGGGATCGAACTCAGAACCTGTCGGTTACATTCACACTCTTGTGCCGCTGCGCCACGACAGGCCTCTCTAAATACTCTATTATTTTAACTTCACATTATCTTACTAAATAATAAACATTATCTTACTAAATAATATTCAAACGTCGCTAAATAATAATTGTTAAATAATATTCATAACTACTTACTTTATTTAAAATATTAAATGCTACGTAACGGTCTATTCACTTGCGCCGAAGTTCTCGGTAGCAGGTGTTAACTTTTATACACAAAGTGGCAAAACGGTTCCCAAGGCAGTAAGTAATATAGACATTTTTCAAAAAAATACTTCTGAAATGGTAGATTCTCAGAGCTGAATAATAGATTGTTTTTTTTTTTCGCTTCGTGGTCTTTTCTGTGTTTCAGGGTAGAAAATCAATAGTGTTAAGACACTTCGCTATCCGTTTTATTTTGTATAATTAATGACAATTACCATACAATATTTAATATTTTCATTACAATTTTCTAATTACGAGTCTAGGCCGCCATTTAATACGCAATTCTTCGAATCAGCGGAATGAGGTGGTACCTTAATGAGAACTGAGTGATAAAAACAGGTTATCTTGTTCCCTCTGCTTATGTGCAAAAAATTACCTCAGCTTCTCGCGGTATCCCGCACATGGCAGGGTAGGCAGAGGGAATTTGGGAACATAGTGTTAAGACACTCTGTTTCACTTCCGTTCCGTACTTTCCGCTGGCTACTTTGAGGCATTTGAGGCATTTAGTCTTGAGTGGCGGAATTCACCGCCGCGTTTTGCCTTGTACCAGAGCAATTAAATGAAAATATTAAATATTTAAATTGAAAATATTAAACATTTGATTTCTTCGAATGGGGATCGAACCCACCACTTTTACAGTTACACGCTTATGTCGTTGCGCCAGGCGCTTGCCAGCAAAACAAAATCATAGCCAGGCAGCTACTACACGATGATCTATATATATATATATCTGTATTTACTATATAGAGATACACACAAACAAACATTTAAGATACATTCTAAGCAACTTAAAATATACGTCATTTAAGTGAAAAAATTTCAACGTTAAGGTAGATGAAGACAAATTCTCGTGACGCTTGCAAGTATTACTTATTTGTACACAAATATGTATGTATATATATATATATATATATATATATATATATATATATATATATATATATATATATATATATATATATATATATATATATATATATATATATATATATATATATATATATATATATATATATATATATATATATATATATATATATATATGTGACCTTAAATTTGCTGTTGCCCTAACTTTGCTCGCGTGTATACAGCGCTATACCTTCTATAGAATACCAGGGTAGGTTGAAGGAACCTAGTGTTTTTTAGAAGACTCTCCATTCTCCACGAACTGTACTATTGTCGAGGCATTGGGCATCGATTGGAACTAAAAGATTGACGATGAATATATTCATGTAAACTATCGAAGTTCTCGCGTAGCATAGCTTTTATAATATTTATGTCCTCCTCGCTCTGGTAACCGTCTGGTTGGTGTTCCGTCACACAACACACAATGCCTCAAAGTCCGGCAAAAAGTGTAGAATGGAAGTGACTTACTTACTGAGAACGGAGTGTCTTAACACTAGGTTCCCAAGTTCTCCCTACCCTGACATGTGAGGGATACAGCGTGAAGCTAAAATAATCTATAATCAGATTCACTACCACTGCATCACAAGGGCCGTCTACATTAAACTCAATTTAAAAAATCCACGTTAAATTTCATTAGGAAAGTAAATGTTTAGATTTAATGAACGATGCTCAACCACCTATTCATACAAGACGCTTTGAAAAAAAGACTTTAACGGGAAGATTCCGCTATGAAATGGAAAAACTGTAGTAATTAAATGTTGTCTGTCACGTTCTATGTACTAAACGTTTAGAGTTGTATGATTGGTTTAATTTGTTTGAACGCGCGGAACATAACACTGTTTTGTTTTACTATGGGAATGTGAAACATTAATACTTCAGCTTCACGCTGTATCCCGCACATGGCAGGGTAGGCAGAGGGAACTTGGGAACCTAGTGTTAACACACTCCGTTCCACTTCTGTTCCCCACCTTCCGCCGGATTTGAGGCATTGTGTGTTGAGTGGCGGACTCAACGCCGCGTTTTGCCTCGTTACCAGACCGAGGAAACAAAACATTAAGTATGTAATTTGAAAATATTAAATATTTCATTTCCTCGTGCCGCTGCGCCACGGTAGACCTACTTTAATATATAAGTATATTTTTATGATTGCATGATTTAGTAATTTAAGACTGTATGTAACGTTATGTAATTGATAACAAGTGCCAGTTTGAACCACATCTCACTAGGCGAAATTAAATTTATGATATTTTCATTTCTTCGCTCAGGTTTAGTTTCACCACTTGACACTCAAGGCCTTAAGAATTTTGCTAATATTGGATACTGAGGTGACTTACTCGGAATGGAGCGTCATTAATCTAGGTTTCAAAGTTCCCTCTGTCAACTCTGTTATGTGCAGGATACAGCGTGAAGCTAACAAATATCGTGAGGGTATATTGGATTACAACTTGATATCATTTTTCATCTTGTCACTTTAAATTTTCTTCAATAAATAATGTAACAAACAAAGTATTACTAAAGTAAGGGAGAGTGTTATATCTTTATGTATTCCACAAAAGGTTCACAATGCAGGAAATTAGTACATTTTTATCAATGTTGCCACTCAACATGCAGTATTTCAAAATTGAGCGGAAAACACGGAACAGATTGACTTATATTATGGTCCCTTCTATCTCTCCAACTATAAGTAAAGTAATACTAGTGTTGGGCTTTAAAGGGGTTTAATAATGAAAAAATAGATAGGTATGTGGTAACAATAACTTAGTGTTACCGGATACCAATACAGAAGATAAATAAAAACTGTGGCAACATTATACATACGTATATTTAAATACCATTATTTAACACACAATGCCTCATAAGGCACTTATTAACACAGCTTTAAGCTGTATCCCGCACATGGCAGGGTAGTCAGAGAGAACTTAGGAGCCTACTGTTAAGAAATACCATTCCGTTCCTGACTTCATGCCGAGTTCGAGGCATTCTATGTTGAGTGGCGGAACTCATCGCCGCATCTTGCCTAGTTTCCAGAACGAAGAGTTGTTTTCTTTTCTATTTATTTTTTATTTGTTTTTAGCTTTATACTTTATCCCCGACATGGCAGGGGAACAGAGGGAACTTGGGAACCTAGAGTTAAGATACTCTGTTCTATTCCCCACAAAAATGAAAATACCAAATATTTAATTTCCTCGAGTCGAGATAACTTATAACCACTTGCGTTTATAATTGCACATTTGTGTCCCTGCTCCAATACACGCCTTACATATTAACACATAGGCATTTCGATCTTTTGGTTAAGTTTAAACGAAAATTTCGGTATTTGTATAACAATGCCATTCAAAACGCAGTACAAAAAGCCGATTAAGTCAGTTATCGACAGCTAATAAAACTGTCCCCGGCCCCTCTGATGGATGACAACCACCCCTTTTGATTGCAACGAATGCACGACGAATTTCGATTTATATTATAATAAGCTTAACAATATATGTCCATAGTAATATGAGCTATATCGTGACTGACTAAGTCGTAATCTTGACTGACAAGCTGAGTAAGCTACGGTGATGACTGACATTTAATAAAGAATAGTTCTACTTGATTATTCGGTTTTTTGGTTCTTATTTATATAAATTTATGAAAATTGCAATATATAATATATTAATGACCGTCGCTTACAGTATTAGAGGCCTGTACTTGGACTGTAGTGGACTGGAAACACGACAAGTTGTGGGTCCAATCTAAACTAGAAAAAATAAAAATATTTATATTTATATTTTCTTCATTCTAGTACCAAATGAAAACGCGCCTCAAATTTAATAGAAAATACGTAACAGGAGTATTTTTAAGGGGAAATGGAGTGTCATAACACTGGTTTCCCATGTTTTCTCTGAGTAGGGTAGGCGAAGGGAACTTGGAAATCCATGCTCCTTTTGCCCTACCCTACTTAATGCGAAATACTGCCTACAGTTAAGTAAATATATGCTATTATTGCGCATTGAATGGCAAAGAATTATTAATATTTAATTGAAAATAATTTCAGTACTCTGTGTGATTCTTAATGTAATGATTTTTTTTGGGTTCGATTCCAACACACGGAAATGCACATATATTGTAAAGAATTAATTTAAGTTTAAGGTTAAGTATAAAAAAGGCTTAAATTAATTTATGCAAAACGAAACTTTTTTATCGTTGTGTTTGTCGAATTCAGACACATGAGTATAGAATTTCTTTGTATTTAAATTTAAAATATTACATGAAAGCTTATTTCTTTATTTTTGTTATTGTCAAAACCCCATCGTACTCTAGACTATGTGGCGGAATTAAACTCTGTATTCTGTCAAACAAGAGATCTAGAAATATATTTTTAGATCTCATTATATTTTATATACGAAACTAAACGCTGAGTCGAGCCGAATATATATTTTTGGGCGTTATTCATTGGGAAGATTTCCAATAAATTCCATCACGTATACAACATACACAGAGGCACCAAAACGAAGTTACAAATGAATGAACTTGTCTAGAAACTAACATATTCATCTCTCGTACGAACGTTCGGAACCCGAGTAACATAATTATAATCCACAATACCACGTGATTGGACCACGGACGGAATCCTAATTATCTAAGTTTTCTGAGACACTATAGTAGAAGATCGATGTTGGTAAGAGTTTATGTTCGATCATGTACAAATAGTTATGTATAGGTACATTGTATGAGAGAAATATGAAAAGAAATATGACATTTTAATGCAGAATCAATAAAATCTTTAACGCGGCGTTGAGTTCCGCCATTCAACACGCAATGCCTCAAATTTAGCGGAAAGTGGGGAACGGAAGTGGAACGGAATGTCTTTACACTCTTAGGTTCCCAAGTTTCCTCTACCTACCCTGCCACGTCCGGGATACAGCGTGAAGCTGAATAGAATAAATTTTTATTTAATTTAGAATTCGATCACAGAGCCTTCACGTTAAAAGTCAGACGCTGTACCAATGTCCTATGACCGTGTTTTATAAACGCTCAGTTTTTTTATAATATAAAACAAATCAGTCAAAAGTGTTATGCTAAACCAAACAAATATTATAGTTTCCACAATCAAAAAAACGTATTAAATCCTTATATTTCTAGAATAGAGAGAAGCTAATTAGTCAAACAAGTGAGGTCGTCAAACTGCCGAAAACCAGAACTCAGACCACTCTCGAGCACACAACAACGAAAAAAACTTTAGTTCGTGTTCTGGCATGTAGTGAAATATGTAATAGACAAAAACAAGAAAAAAATCGTTAACAATTCAGCGGAAAGTGGAGAATTGTAGTGTCTTAATGGGAACGGAGTGTTTTAACACTGGATTCCCAGGTTCCCTCCGCATACCCTACTAAGGGCATTCAACCGCGTGTTTTAAGCGTCATTTCATACAAAAGAGGAGAAAGGGAAAAAGTAAAGATCAGACTCTTCTTTTTCCAGTTCTGCCTTAATTCGAGGCATTGCGTGTTTAATGGTGGAACTCAACTCTTACCAGAGTGAAAATAGAAATGTAAAATGTTTTTCCCCGTCATTCCCCTAGTGGATACCAAACCCACTGCCTTCGCATTACAGTTATACACTGATACACTGAGCTACAATGGGTATAAAATACGGCTAGCTATTCTCTTAATATCTCAAATTTACCAATATTTAAATGTCTGATTCGGATAAATCCATGCAAAAGAGACGAGAAAGTAGTGAGGTATGGCTTGAGTTGAATAATAGTTACTCTTTGAGATATATGTATATATGTAACAATAAAATCGACCAACATGAAGTAATATATCACAACCGTAAATTAATTAATATAAAAATCAAACATGAAGAACAAAATTACTTTAACTCTAAATCTCCACACAATACTATAGATAGGTTTCGATGGTAATATAACAGTCTACTATCCATATCGAAGCAATTTAAGAATAAGAAATCACGAAGATACTGATAAAAAGTACAAAAAATCCAGACGTCGCTCTAAAGCAATTGGAAAATGTCTGATTGTGCACGATGATTTTGTGTTCAAATTATACGTGTGGGTATATTTATATTTACTCCCCTTGCCTGTCGTAGCGCTGAGGCTCATGTAAATTTGTAAAGTACATCGGTTGTGGGTTCGATCCTCACTCGAGGAAATGACATATTTATTGTTTTCGTTTCTTCGTTCTAGCATACTCGTAACTAGGCATAGCTCGGCATTGAGTTTCACCACTGAACACGCAAATCCTTAAATTCGACGGAAAGTGGGGAATGAAACGGAATGTTTTATCACTAGATTCTCAGATTCACTCTGTCTATCCTTCATCTTCAAAAACGCAATCGGGTGTACTTACTATGCTTGTGTTTTGTTTTTTATGCGCATGTATTTTGATTGTAATTTGTTTTGTAATCAAGATAACAAAGAATCTGCTATTATGGTATACTCGGGATCAGTGACCAGATAAGCGAATACTTATTTATAAAACATAAACATTTAAACCTAGCGAGATGTAAAATTGCGCTTCTTAAAAACCGTCTAGGACTGATTCCAAAGGACCCAGATATATATATATATATATATATATATATATATATATATATATATATATATATATATATATATATATATATATATATATATATATATATATATATATATATATATATATATATATATATATATATATATTGCATATTAACCGTCATATTTACAGTCTCCGCCCCACCACTGCCTCAGAACTAATAGAATACTGGAATAATTATAAATCTACTAAAGCTAGGCCAGTTATGAATATGCAAGGCAGACCTAGTTCGCCTCTGCGATGCTCAAAAGAATTTCTTTGAACTTTTGAAGCCTTAATTTTATATGACACAGATATTTCAATATAATAATTTAACATAAAAATATATTTTATGTAAACCAGGACAAGACTTGAGCATTGCGTACGTACTAAGTTAAGATATATTTTTGAGCACATCAATAGATATACGCTATTCAACACTTCTAAATACTTCTATCTTGAAAGGTAATACAATTTTTTAATTATTAAAGTATTTTTCTTTTTTTTCTACAGTTATTTTGATAACATAAAGGCTACACCAGAAGTTATTTATTTAGAAATAAAAAGAATACTTGTTATAAATAATCTTAAACGATTTTCTTTGAAAATATATAATTAATGGAACCTGGTGTTAAGACACTCTATCCTATTTCCCATTTTCTGCTGAATTTGAGGTACTGTATGATGAGTGGCTGAACAACGCCGCGCTTTGACTTGTATCCAGTGAGAAACAAATGAAAATAATAAATATATAATTTCTTGGAGTGGAGGTAGAATACACACTCTGTCGTTTACAGTTGCAAGCTTTCATTCCTGCGCCACGAGAATTCTCAATATATGTAGAATATAAATTTATATTAAGATGTATAGGAGCTAAGTAACAAAAGGTTTCTAAAAATTCTTACGAAAATGGACAAAAATGCGATTTTCTTTTTTCTGTTAAATTTCGCGAAATTAATACTTACATATAAATTTTCTATTTTTCCTATTATTATACACAATCTTTTAATATTAGCTATTTCTCAAAATAACTATTATTATTTATTTATTCTTCTAATGGGTCAGTTGAAATAAATATGTAACACTATATCTAAAGTATATTTTAATTTCTTACCTCAAACCAGATGTCGACTCATCAATATCAGCACAACAGTTCAGTCCCCTTTGTAAATATTTACGTCCGTAACACCTTCTCTAACTAAAGTGAGTAAATACGAACTATACTCTATTTTCTAAGTCATAGAGTCGAAATTAATTCATCAATGGATTTACCACCGCGTTTGTTTTCGAACAACCGATTAACGATTGTTTAAACGACTTTTTTGAAGTTTCGCTTTATTTTTATATATTATGTAACGATAATATCTGAGTAATACTATATTTAAAGGTATTGATAAAATTTAAAACACTATTAAATTATGTGTTCTAGTGAATAATAGTAAAAATGTTGAAAAGCACTACATTAAAAGTTAATATGTATTAATCTAAGTCATATTACACTGGTAAAGTACCATCGTATAATGGTAAAGCCAGGGCGGGCGGCGCCCTCGGTGTTCTACGATCGAGTGACGCTACGGCTACGAAGCTACGACGGCTCTACGTTGAGATATTGTATACTAGAGGTAGACGTAGACTTCTGCGGTTCTAGAAACTTACCTTAGTGTGAAAATGAGACAGATGTATGTTTTAAAGTTAGCATTTTAAGTAACTTAATTGTTTTTATAAGTAATGTATTAGTATTTTTGAGGCTAGTCGTCAGTAGTTGTCAATAGATTGTGGATTCGATTTTTATTAAATTTTTTGTAATATAATTAATATTTTCATATTTCCACACTTGTTTAGAAAAAGTTAAAAATTTATTTGATCTTACGCCTTTTGGAATCTCTCTCTGATTACTAAGCTATACGTTCTCATCATTATATGTCGAAATACTTATACGCTTTTTGTGTAGTTGCTTATGGTTTTTTTTTTCGGTATAAAAAGATAATACATAAGAATCACCATTTGGCAAGGGAGATCGCTATTTATTAAATATTTTTAAAATTATATTAATCCACACTAAGGGAAGAAAAACACTCATTCATTTCTTTGCTCTGGTAATAAGGCAAAGCGCGGCGTTGAGTACCGCCACTCAACACGCAATGCCTCAAATTCGGCAGAAAGTGGGGAACGTAAGTGGAACGGAGTGTCTTAATAGGTTCCCAGGTTCCTTCTGCCTACCCTGCCTTGTGCGGGATACAGCGTGAAGCTAAGAAAGAAAAAGAGATTGATGCAACTTATTTATGTTGTAAGCATCTTTAAGAGCGCTTGGACGGATTGAGAGTTATGTTAAAATTGTTATACGTTTAGAGTTTAAGTATTTTTTTTATTTCTAAGTCTATATGAATACTATAAAAATCAAAATATTTAACATTTTCATTGTCATAGTCCTGGTAAATCGTGGCGGTGCTACTCTACGTTGAATTAAGATACCGATACTCAACGTTAAAGGTCTCAAGAATGCAGTGGAAAGTGGGGAATGCAAGTGTCTTAACAGTATGTTCCCAAGTTGTCACTGCCTGTTACTGCTGTGTGAAGCTAAATAAAACTTTTCAAAGTTACCTTTAAAACGCGTCACGTTTCCACCCTATCCCAATAAAAAGTTTATAACACTTAAAGCTATAATAAAGTAATGTCAATGAGTTTACGACATCGATTATCATCTCAATAAAAAAGTAATAAAAGTGGGACGGAGTACAAATCGTAACAAGATTGTAGTTCAGTTCGAGCCCTTCAGGTATTTTTATTTGGTAATTGGTAATTAATTTTATAGTGCACCCTTCTGTGACTATATCAAATGTTAGGAGGTGATTGGCTGACAAACATCTTTCTTTACAAACTTTATTATATATATATTATATATATATATATATATATATATATATATATATATATATATATATATATATATATATATATATATATATATATATATATATATATATATATATATATATATAAACCTAGAGAGGAGTTAGATTTATATTTTATCTATAAACATATGTGAGGCCTATTGTGGCGCAGCGCCACAAGCGTGTGACTGAAAACCTTGGGTTGTGGGTTCGATCCTCACTCGAGGAAATGAAATATTTATTATTTTCAAATTTAATATTTAATATTTTCATTTCGCCGCTCTGGTAACGGAATTAGAACGAAGTATCTGAACACTATCTTAAGTACACATAGTGTGTACCACTAACTTTCCAAGTTCCCTCTGAAGCGTGAAGTCGAGAAAGTAATAAATATATGTATTTCCTTTTTACGACAATCTCCAATTGTTTGATAAATATACTGAAAATGTTTAAAAACGAGTTTGAAAAGCAAAATAATACGGGTACCCTCGAATAGTTTTAGTTCACTCGGTGACATGGTTCTAATTAAATGTTACTCGACGCTGTGGTGAGTATTGCATATATTCTTGTTATATGGTCCACGGGCTATTTTACTTTTTCTTATGTATGGTGATTGCGCTTGTTTCTTGTGTGACAAAGTGTGAGAAAATTTAATTACAAATATTTATTAATTTTTTAGCCATATTTAGACATTCTGTTCCCATTAAGATACTTCTGTTACTTTTCCCGATGAATTCCAGAGATATTGCGTGTTGAATTTGTCTCGTTACTCGAGCGTGTAAATAAAAATATATAATATTTCGCTAACTTGAGGGCTGGGAATCGAATTCAAAAGCCATCGAGTTTACAGTCGTACATGTGCCCTTGCACAGGTCACCTGACAGTAAGCGATCACCGTCGCCCACAAAAGGGCATGCGCTTAATCTCTACTTTTTCAATAGAAATACATTGTGTGTTTCTGTTGAAGAATGCAGAAAAAGCCAAATTAATTGCTTTTCTACAATTTATACTTCGCTATACATTGAATTCGTGCATCGAACAATCGTGGCTAGAAAAATACAATCGTACAATCAACGTTCCTACATACATACATATGTATATTACGGCTAAATTAGATATACCGTAGACCCCTTACTATTAATACAGCACCAATAATCCCTCGCTGGCGTTTGACATATTTTTAATTAAGGCACTTAGACACGTGACTGTGATGGACTGTGGAATGAGGCTCTTCCCTTTTACTTATATAGAAAAATGGTCAAGTGTGAGCTAGCTTATATAAGAAATAGAAAAATAAAATAAATATTACCCGATCACTCTTAATTGGTTCTATACTTATTGTAGGGCTCTAAGTATAAAAAATGTATTTAGCAATTTCGTATTAAGAAAGTAAACGTGAAAAATATTTCCTTTTCCGACCTCTGAACACACAATGTCTGCAAAATTGGACGGTATGTGGAAAATGAAGTGTTTTAACACTAGGTATCGCCTTGACGTATGTAAGAGTTAAAAACACTTTTTAATTATATAAATGTATATTTGGTACAGTATATATACATACTAAGTATATTTCTGTAATATATTTTCTGTTATAATTGTTTTATTTTAATGAAAGTGGAGAACGGAACGGAATGTTTTATTATTTTAAAATACATGTAACATGATTGTGTTAATTTAACTCTACCCATAGATAATATAAGTATTTTTTATGTTACATAAATATTTAATGAATATCATTGAATAAATAACGGAAAACGAAAACCTTATAGCTCCATGATCCCAAGCTTTGCATACAAAGAAAATAAAAATAGGTTATACCCCAGATTGAGAATCAAACCTAGAATCATCACGTTTATAGTCAAACGCCAAACAACAATTTAGATGACTTTTTCATATATACGTATATAACACTAAAATCATTTTAGGTTGTAGTAGAAAAAAAAACTAAATATATATAGAACTGACTACAGAGATAATCATATTACTAGAAATACAGATGCAAAATGTATAAACAACTTAGATTGAGTATTCTAAGCTCCAACATTATGCAATATGAAAATATAATTTATAAAGAAAGTTCTATAACGAAGCCGACAGCAAATACCTACGTACCAACATAAAGATATAAGCCCTAGCCTCTTAGCCATCTAGCAATATCCCTGCAAGCGTTTGACATGTTTTTAATTAAATGCCACTTACGTCGCAGCTGCGGCTTCACGATCTATCGCCTAGGACGCCGGTTCTATACATTTCATACATACATTTGGTATAGCAAAGCGTGAGTTTGAAATTTTAACCCCTTAAATGTGCAAGGATTTTTTTATACTTTGTGGACAAGGGTATGCGCCTTTTGGTTGGCTTTACGCCTTCTGTAACGAATACAATCTATTGAATGTTCTGTTTTTTTATGTAAAATCTTATATGGCTTTTATTTATACTGCCCATCGTGAGTTTCTCATTGGACTTTCAGATGTAAAATAGAAATTCTTGTTATTTTCTGTTTTTATAAGAACTTTCAAAAATTCAATTCTGCAATAGTTTCTTAAGTGCGTTGCTGGCAGTAGAAGTTATATTTTTATTATTTTATTGTATTAGTTATAATGCCTTTCAGCGTTGAGGCCCGTCGTGGTGATGCACAAGCGAGAGATTGTAAACGTGTCAGGTTGTGGGTTCGATCCCGCACGACGAAATGAAATACTTAATATTTTAAATAAAATATTTAATATTTTCTTTTCTTCGCCCTGGTGATAAGGCAAAACGCGGTATTTAGTTTCAAACGGATCGGTGTGTCTTAACACTAGGTTCCCAAGTTCCCTCCGCCTACCCAGCCATTTGCGGGATACAGCGTGAAGTTGAAATATATAGCACACATACCGTCAAAGGGTAATTACTGTATTATGTATACAATATTTTCATTTCCTGGTTTTGATAACGAGACGATAAATTATTAAATCTGTTATACGAACAGATACATTCCGTACACGGAACACTCTTATCACTAGATAATCAAAGCGTGACGTTGAGTTCCGCTATCCAAATATATAAGATCTAAAAAATTGGGAAAAATGGAGTATCCTAACACTAGGTTCCTTCAAGGTGATATGCGAGAAAAAAAAGGGTAACTATTATTTTAACCTTTTTTCTCGCATATCACCCTTAAAGATTTTTTATTATTGCTGTAAAGAATATATAAAAAATTAAGTTCGTCTAAACTACACTAGACAAAAATAACTTCTCTATTAATGTAAGTCTCTCCGCATAGATTAGAACTGATAAACGTTATTTTATTAAGAGGAGAATGGGTTCGACACCCGCCACGTTTTATATTTTAAAAGGTCATGAATCACACATACATTTTCTTTTTCTTCTGTAAAAATAAATGAATATACAATTGTAATAATTACCCTGAATTTAGACAAAAATAACAGATATAAAAAATGTATCGAAGAAAATAAAAAAAAAAAAATGTTGCATCGGCCGGGAATCGAACCCGGGCCGCCCGCGTGGCAGGCGAGCATTCTACCACTGAACCACCGATGCTTGACTACGTATCGTTAAATTTCTTATCAGATGCAAATTTGTTATGAATTACAAACGAATATAAATTAATGATTTACTTTTTATTTTTAAACTATGTTACATATATATTTACAGTAAAATATAGATTTTCATAAAATGTTGCTAAAAACAACAGGTATTTCAGTAAAAAAGAAACTGCACTCAAATCAATTCATTCAATGAGGAATTACGGCGCTACACACAGACAGACAGACTACAAAATTATATTATTTCTGAGACCTGCCGTGGCGCAGTGGTACAAGTGTGCGACTGTATGCAGAGAAAATGAAATATTTAATCTTTTCATTTCTTGAAAAGTGCTTTAAGTGTTCAACACGTAATATCTTCAATTCAACGAAAAATAGGGAACGGAACTCTTTTAATGGGAAAGGAGTGTCTTAAATATGCAAAGATCCTCTGCCTACGCTACGATGTGCGGGATGCAATGTGAAATATATTAAAAATCAGTAGAACCTTAATATTTCAAATTTCCATAATTTCAAATCCTTTCTCTATAACTTCAAAAAATATTTACCCTTTGGAGCCCAAAACATCTACAACTTAAAATATAGAGCCTCTTTAACTTAAATAAATATTCTTAGTATTGGCCCTTTACTTAGAGAAATGTTTCCACAGTCTCTCAGAATTGTTTGCTAATGAGTCGTTTCGAAAAAATGTACTTTCGGTACATATATATTGCTGGCACATTTTTACTAGTTAACTTGTTAACGCAATCAATACATACATATATCAAAATCAAAATCAAAATCAAAATCAAAATCAAAATCAAAATCAAAATCAAAATATTCTTTATTCAATTAGGCCGTTTAAGCGCTTTTGAATCTTCAACTTACATATAAGTGTCTGTGGTGTCAGTCCTTACAGGAAGCTACCACCGGCTCGGAAAGCGGGTCTGCTGAGAAGAGCCGGCAAGATTCTCAACAGTTGCTCTTTTCAAAATATCAATTAAAGTAAATATATAACATAGCTTCCTGAGTGAGTACCAACAGCATTTAATCCCACGCACTCTTATCATTGTAGTATTCTTGAATAGAATATATCACCTACCACCACCCACCTAAAATTGATTTAGATACTGTGAATTGTTTAAAACAAAAGAAAATCACGGACTTTTTTATCTAGACTAAACCTCGAATTTTAATTTTATGTAAGTAACGAGTACATCGTAAATAAATGTTTATATAAATATCTAGTAAAAGTAGGAACTAGATACATACACACATACATAGCTTAGTATTAACCCATCAATATCATAGACCCTTAATAACTTAAAACCCCTTTATCTTAATTTTTTTAGAGTTTCCCTTGGACTTTAAATTTGGTTCTACTGTAGCTACTATACGAGGCACAATTTACTTCTATTATTTAAAGATCACAAAAAGAGACTTATACGATAACGTCACATTAAAGTAAATAAAAATATAATTGAAAACAAATGTGTTTAGCAAGTGTTACACTCAAGTAATTATAAATAGGATTTTTCTATAGAATGTAATACAAAATCGTTGCTATTATACAGTATATGTATATACATTCTTATTTTTTTTTATTTACGCGTTAAGTCATACATAACAAGGTCCACAAAGATAATCTCGGAATGTACAGTTAGGACACTTTGTCCCATCATTTTCGTTTCACGCTTTCCAACGAGTTCTTCAGACAGGCGGTGCCGGAACTGTGCAGGAAAAATTAGAATTATATATTTTTGAACGATTTTCATTCCTCCAAGTGAGAATCGAACTCAGAACCATTTCAAGTTGCAGTTTTAAGTAGGTGATTATGTGGGATTTTTTACACAATTTTGATACGTTGAAAGAAGTTGACGCTGTTCAAAGAACGGGATCTTTTTTTTTTTTTCAAATACAGCTACAAACATCTGCAAGAAAAAAACTTTCCAATGAAAAAGCAAAAAAATCAATCTGACAACATCTTGTAATGGATGAAAAAATAGGGAAAAAAAAACCTAACATCTAATACTAAATCTACAAGGCCATATGTATTTCAGGTTCAGAGCTTCCGGAAATGGCGATAAGCGAACGGAAGCGGTGACTGCGTGAGTGATCCCGTCTGATGCTTTAAATTGTTTATGTGTTTGCTCCGTCTGTCTGACATGTTTCAGTATTTTAGTACAGCTAGGAGTAATTTTATTTATTTATTTTTAAGATAAGATCTATTCATGCTCAACCCAAAGGCACGATTTGTAGACATCACAGATATATTGAATCGATATATGAATTCGATTCACACTTGAAGAAATAAAATATTTATTGGTATCAACGCAAAACGCGACTTCCACCATTCAACACGCCCTAGAATTCGGCGGAAAGTGGAGAACACTAGGTCCCTGAGTTCCCTCTGTCTACTCTGCTATGTGCGGGATACAGCGTGAAGCTTTATAAAAATCTTATTGGATTATGTGTTTTTTTATGCTAACCAGAACTATCTCTCACAAATCCTAAATACTTCCATTAGGCTACGAGTGCTAAGTCGCAATTCAAATCTATAAATCTTTATATATGGTTTATTTATATACATTTCTTCTCAAAAAAAGAAGAGAAAAGCCCTTGTATACATTAATTCTATGCTCACCACTTTCAGTTGTATATTGCAACGCTATTAATCTTTACCATTTTCTAATTGTTGCTCCACACTTGGGAAATAAATATACTTTAATTTTAAGAAAACGTACAAAAAAAATCACACAACGGCATTTGAAGGCCACGCCTTGTTCATTCTACTCGTAGCATTATTCTCAGAGAATTACATATTAATGCATCTTAGTATACAATTCAAAAACGCAATCACAAGCATTACAAGAACAAACACCGGCTGGCGTTATTCCCAGCGCCCAATATGCAGTGTAAACAATCGTCCGGGATCTCCCCGGGATTCAGGATCCGGGGTACAGCGTGGATGCATTCTCACACAGGATTACCGGCGTTCGCGACGTAATCCCACTAGAGTTCGTGCAACGGGATTAACGGGATAAATAGTTTATAACTAGCTCTACCAATTAGCGTTCGTGTTGAACAAACACTTGCTATGCTCAGTTTTGAATTAGATATTGACAGTTCAGATTTTATATTCCTGACGATTAGGGGCTTATTTTGACGCAGGTGTATAAGCGTGTGACTCTAATGTCCTTTTTTGCTCTGTTATCAAGACTAAGCGCGGCGCTGAGTTTTCCCACTCAACACATAATAGAAGTCACTCAACACGAATGGATCGGGATGGGAGTGTCTTGATTCTAGGTTCCTTAGTTTCCTCTGCCTATCCCTTGAAAGTGTAAAATTATGTGCCTTAGCCGTTTTCTCTATTTATTTTTCTTTTTTTCTGAAAGACTGATAAGAAGAATACTAAACTTAAATTTAAAAAGCGTATAAAAGTTTGAACGAACCAGGATTTGAACATAAATGAATTGTAATAAGCGTATAAGAATTTCGATGGAGCTCGGTAAGAACGAATGGCTTAGTTGGTCAGAGCGCTTGAACTGTTTCCACGAGGCGCAGGTTCAAATCCTGCTTCGTTCTAAATTTTTTAAATTTTTAAATTAAAGTTTTGTATTTTCTGTTCTAAGTGTGGAATAACACTTTAAAAAATGATAAGAAGAACCTAAAACAGTTTTGAAATAAAACAAAATTTACTTTAATTATTTGGATAAAGTTCAGAGATTAAAATTTTATATAAGTTGTATTTAATATATGTATACTATGTAGTTATATTTATTGATGATATGTATATGTAATTTTTATTTGCGTCTTTTATACGGTATCTACATATTTTTACTTAATATTTATAATGGATTTCTAATGGCCGAGTCCGGCTTGCTTGCTAAAGGTTCTGAACCAATTTAAGCATTACCAATCAATTAGAAGAACACCGTAAAAGCTGGCAAACTTAACTTTAAATGTTATACATAAAAAATAAAGTTGAAATATTTGTATGTTATTTCAAAATAAACACATTTTTCCATGTACATTTTATTATTTACGGGATACCACAGTAATAAACAATTGTAAAATTTTTCTCTGTGAGATATCATGTAAATTAAAACGAATTTAATGCGTAACAGTATAAATACTAAATATATATTTTTACTATATGCACTATATAAACATTAATTAATTTTTCACAGTTAAAGAGGGCGAAGCCGCGAGAATTGAATAATATATTTTTTTTATTTTTTTCCTTTTTATGCTGCAAGTTATCATTTCTTGTTAAATTTTATAATTGCAGGTTGACGCAATAAATATCCCATAAGTTTTTATTGTGGCGAGAATATATTTGACAAACTTAAGTATGCACCCATGCACTCGTCATGAATTTTATAATGATAAGCTGCTAATATAAATTTGTAATTTTGTATTTCTATAAAAAAATAATTTTTTTTTTATTTTTTTTTTTTAATTTGTATTATAACTTCTCCTTTCGTGCCAAATTTCATATTTTGTGGGATTTCATTGTGTCTACACACCTACACACCTATCAAGCTAAAATCAATATCATATAAATATATGATATTTGTTTTAGCTCGATACCTCTACGTGATCTCAAGAAATATGATCTTAACAGACTTATAGACGGACAACAAAATAGTTGTATATTTTTTCTTTTTAGTTACGGAACCCTAACATTAAATATTAAAAATTTAAAGTCAAAAATCTCATAGAAAACCCACAACATGGCAGCCCCACGTAATATTTCGAGTACATAAAAATAATCACTCTACCTACGTAGTTACGGAGGTGTCGGAAACGAGGTGTTAAATTAAATAGCTATTTGCCTTCCCCGTGTCTGGGGGATAGTCGCTTGTGCCGTGACACTTTAAATTATTACATTAATTATAATATTAAAGTATTTGTAATTTAATTTGCTTACGGCAAAAATTTGTAGCCATGATAAATTTATTTATGTGTTATATTTATATATACATAGATGTATGTATGAGTGCGATTAATACAGCATCAGGCTGTAATGTGTAGGTAGCTGGTTTGCACAGAGTTAAGTTACACCACTCTACTATACTAATATTATAGAAAACGCCCTTATCTTAATAATAGTGGCTTGAATTAACAAATACTCTATTTTATTTCAATTTATCGAGAAGATAAAAACGTTCAGTAAATGGAAGGAAATGAAATATTTTGTACTTTCATTTCCTAGCTCTGGTAACGTAGGATAGTTAGGCGATGAGTTTCACCACTCAAACATGACTCCAAGAACTGAGCGGAAAGTGAGAAACTAAAAAGTCTTCAATGCAAAAAGCCTTTCAGTATCTTAAAAATATGTTCCCAGGTTCCCTCTACCTACCGTAAGTAAGGCTAAGATCTATATTATTCGTTAATCTTTGTCAGAATTACCTCCCGTACTTAAAAAAATATACGAAATGTTGTATTTAATGTAAACATTTTTATATCCCATTTCAGAGTCTACAGAGATACTAGATGTTTTATAAGCGAGCTGTATATCTAAAATATATTCTAATGTGATAAATACGGTTGTGAAGCTGTCTTTCTGTCTGTCAAACTGAGAATGTATATGATTTACATGTTGCTTTAACAAGTTATTCCCGTGAGAAAATATATCCAATTTATATTTATAAAACACAAACAAAAGTTTATTTTTCATAAAATATTTTTATATGTTCGTACTGCAGTTGAGATGTGTCAGATTTATGATAATGGCCTTGGGTTCGGTTCTCACTTGCGACAACATTGTATTTAATATATTTTCTCTTTTACGCCATATTCCGTAAAGACCTTCTACCAGGACACTATGTTCTCCCCTGGAATTTAAGAGGTTGCATGTGGAGTGAAATGCGGAACTCAACCCCGCACTCATACATTAACATTATTTTGTATTCTCTCTCTAATATTTCGTTTTTACGGTTTTCTTAGTTGTAAATCAGGTTTAGTATATCAGTGTATTTATATCTAAGCTTCACACTATGTAGATAAGACGTACGTAGGGACACTTCATCAATAATAACAGACTTATATAAGATTATAATAGAACGGGAAATTTAAAATAACCCATTCCTTGGAAAGGGGATCAAACCCGCAGATTTCACTATTTCAGGTTGTATTTAGCAAAATAGTTAATGGAACAATTTCTATATTTCCTTTTAATTACGGAAAAAATTATTTACACCTGAAACAAAATAAATTTAAAAATCTTGGTAAATTGTTACATAGATTTTAGTAAGATATATCTAAGAATTATCGCGAAAACCAGGGCTTTCGATTAAAAAGAAACAGACACCCAAATCGGCTATTCATTCAGTAGTTATTGTGCCACAGACAAACAGACAGGTAAAACTTATAACACTCATCTTTCTACGTGGGAAGTTAAAACATGCAAACAGTATTCAGATTCACACAAAAAAGATACTTTCACAACTAAAATGAATGAGGGCTTCATCATAGGATCATACACAATAATCTTTTCGAGCGAGTTCGTGTAATACCAAACATAACGTAACGAATCATCACCACGTGCCTTTTCACTTATAAAAAGTAAAAACATTATGGACTGAGTTCCTAGCATTGTACGACTGCCTTTTTATGAAAAAAAAGCTCTTTAGAATTTTAACGTAGGTGTTTGAGCCTGAATGAGCTGTGACCCCCGCATTATGCGGCGCGACTGCCGAAAACAAACCTTTTATAATTCCATTTGAATGGACTTCAGTCGTCTCGTGAGATACTTGTGTTGTTCTTTCAGCTGTATTGGGTAGTTTTTGGGCTTTTTTTACCCCATTTTTATAGAAAATGTTTCTTTTTTTCCATGACCTGGTTGGAATTTGGAGTGGTTCGATATTTTTTATTGTTTGTCTCGATTGTTTTTAAAATTAAAATCAGAATAAAGGAATGTAATGTAAAGACACTTTATTAAATTGAGTATTGAATGGGGGAACTTAACGCACTTTGTTTTATTTGAAATTATTAATTCCCTTGATCATTATTGACGGCACATCCATTGTGTTAAAAGACAGACGTGCCGCTGCGCCACGCCGGACTCTATGGTTTAATATAAAGTAATTATGAAAACATGAGCTTTTATGTGCGAAGACATGCTGACGCTGCAGGTTGTGGGTTCAGATGTTCGATCAGAACTCGATTATTTTTATCATTTTTTTATCAGCTTCACGCTGTATCCCGCACGAGGCAGGGTAGGCAGAGGGAAACCGGGAACCTAGTAAAATTCAAATTCAAATATTTTTATTCAAAATAAGAAGTTACAAGCTTCGTTTTTTGAACGTTCAAACAATTTACCACCAGTTCACTAAAGTTACTGCCTCAGACCTGAGAAGAACCGGCGAAAGAAACTCAGCGGGACATGTCTTTTTTTTTTTTAATCAACTTTTACATCATATAATCAATTGTGACAATGATACATTTGAAACAGCCTGGAGTGAGCATTTTATTCCCAAGGCGTGTTATCATTTATGAAATCGTTAATTTGGTAATAACCTTTAACACACAAACGTCTTTTCACAACTTTTTTAAATTGTGAAATAGAAAATTCTCGGACATTTTCTGGGAGTGTTAAGACACTCCGTTCCACTTCCGTTCCCCGCTTTTCGCAGAATTTGAGGCATTGCGTATTGAGAGGCGGAACTCAACGCCGCGCTTTGCCTTATTACCAAAGCGAAGAAATGAAACATTAATTATTTAAATTTAAAATATTAAATATTTCACTTCCTCGACCAGGGATCGAACCCAGAACCTGTCGGTTACAGTCACACGCTTGTGCCGCTGCGCCACGACAGGCCTCAAACTCGATTATACTACTCGAAATAAAATATTTAATAATTTCAAATTAAATATTTAATATTTTTATTTCTTTGCTCTGATAACAAGGCAGAGCGTGGCGTTGAGTTCCGGCATGTCCGCCGCTCAACATGCAATGTCTCAAATTCGGCAGAAAGTGAATTCCAGAGTTCCCTCTGCTTACTATGCCATGTGCGTGATAGCTGAGTTGAGATAGAGTGAATCATAGACAATTTACAGCTTACTGCAGTTTGATCAGATATATGTAACTATTTATTTACTATTACTTAGATATTTTGTATACCATTTTATTAAGACTTTATGCTTTTTAATTTTAAAATGTTGAAGATTGAAGAAGCATTAGGACTTGCCAATGGCTTTACTAAGTCTTTAATTAGAAAAATATGTAAATTCTCCTAAATAATATTTCCAAACTTAAATTATAGTTTACAATTCGATCCTTTAAAAAAGTTAGCAAAAACGAATTAAAAACGAAGCAAAAACAATTAACATACATAGATGTAAAAACAAATGTATACAGATACATCATTAAAAAAATTACGCTTAGAAACAAAACATGGGAATAAAAACAGTCCTCTGTCATCATAGTCGGGTACAGTCATCATCCTTTATTATGCCCCCGTAATAACGTTACGGAGTATTCAAATTATCTTTTTCATTATTATATTATATTGCCGTTTTATATTATAAAAATGTATTTAAGAAAAACAACACATTATGTCCTTGGTTGAGTGACTGACTGGAGTGGATGAGATGATGGGCGTTGAAATAGAGTTCCTAAATAACATTCAGCAGATTTCGTAATTATTGGGGGCCAGAGGAAAAATTGTAATAAATATGTAGGGTTGTAGTTGTCATAGAGTAGTGATAAAGTACCTGACGACACACGTGAAGGTTGTAAGTTCGATTCCCATCTGGAAATTAGATTTTTCATTTCCTCTCTGTAAGAAAATAAATCCCGCCGTTCAATTTTGCCACTGTCGAGTGATGTAACTCGCCACTCGGACTGGTAACGCAATGACTTAATAATTCGGTAGAGAGTGAGAGGGAACTGAACTACTTTTTTGCCGTGTGATCCCGAGAGAGTCACGTTGCCAGTAATGGCAGCACGGATGGGCAGACTCGACCGGATTATACCACCCTCGGCATTTAAGACCGGCATTAAGTAGTGGCTTTGGCCACTGTGTTTCGCGTTAGGTAATGCCGGGCCCCGGTGCCCTTCCACCTTAAAGGACGGCAACGGTCCTGTAGTTCCTCTGGAGTTAGTCGGAGCCGTGGGCCACGGTGATCACTAACCATCAGGTGACCCGTACGCTCGTTTGCCGTCGTTTCCATAAAAAAAAAAAAAGAACTAACCTTATGAAAACGAGTGTCTTAACACTAAGTCCTATGGCTCTACTTACTGTGTTATATCCAGAATAAAATGTGAAGTAAAAAAAAATGCTTTGTATATAATATCTCTAAACAAGCTTGCGATTGTACACCCACCCTGGGCAGAATACAGGATAAAGTAAAAATAATAAAGAATCAAATATAAGAAGACAATTTGCCGTGTGATCCCGGCTTAGAATAGGATCACCCTGGTACTGATGGTGTCGTAAGAGGCGACTAAAGTGCGTGTGGTAGAGTCACGTTGCCAGCAATGGCAACACGCATGGGCAGACTCGACCGGATTGTTACCACCCCCGGCATTTAAGGCCGGCGTTAAGTAGTGGTTTTGGCCACTGCGTTTCGCATTAGGTAATTTACTCATCTTATCCCTGGGGGCCGGTTTGCTTCTCTTCTGATGATCCTAGTGCTTGTGCCGCTGCTGTTGCCGACGTGGTTCTGCAGGGTATGGAACTTTACATTCCAAGCTCTGTAGTGCCAATCGGTGGTAAGTCACAGCCTTGGTTTGATACGTCTTGCAAACTTGCTGCTTCTGGCAAGCGCGAGGCATATCGAACCTGGACCAAGGCACTTGTCACTAAGGATCCAAAGGTGAAAACCTTAAAAAGAAAGTACAACCGTGCCTCTAGGTACTTTAAGTGGCAAATTGCCAGAGCAAGGTCCGAGCACATCGCTAAAATCCGCGAGAAGCTTGAGAGTTACCCGTCGGGAACTCGCCAGTTTTGGGCCCTCTCAAAGGCTGCACTAAAGAACTTTAACCAGCCTTCGCTTCCACCGCTGCGCACGGAGAATGACATCTTGGTCCATACGGCGAAAGAGAAAGCCGATCTTCTGGGCGCTCTCTTTGCCTCAAACTCGACTATGGATGACCAAGGAGCAACGCCGCCAACCATCCCGCGGTGTCAGAGCTCAATGCCTGACGTTAAAATCAGTCAGAAAGCTGTTAGGCGAGCTCTCTCTTCCTTGGACATTCACAAGTCGAGTGGGCCAGATGGCATCTCTCCTCTTGTGCTCCGTTCATGTGCTCCTGAGCTGACTCCGGTGCTAACGCGTCTCTTTCGGCACTCTTACTCAGTAGGCGTAGTCCCAGATTCGTGGAAGAGCGCTCTTATCCACCCGATCCCGAAAAAAGGCGATGGCTCCGATCCAACTAACTACAGGCCTATTGCTATCAACTCCCTGCTCTCCAAAGTTATGGAGAGCTTAATCAATAGCCAGCTCTTGGTTTATCTAGAGGATCATCGATTGATTAACGACCGCCAATATGGCTTTCGTCAGGGTCGCTCAACCGGTGATCTTCTGGTTTACCTAACCCACCGCTGGGCTGCAGCTATTGATAGTAAGGGAGAGGGCCTGGCAGTTAGTCTGGACATGGCGAAGGCCTTCGATCGTGTGTGGCATGGGGCGCTCCTTGCGAAACTTCCATCTTACGGGCTTCCCGAGAATTTATGCAAGTGGATCGCTAGCTTTCTCACTGGGCGCAGCATCAAGGTCGCTGTCGACGGTTTTTGCTCTGAATTCATGCCCGTGAACGCTGGCGTCCCCCAAGGCTGCGTGCTGTCCCCTACGCTATTTCTTCTGCATATCAATGATATGTTGGAGGACTCTAACATACATTGTTATGCGGATGATAGTACTGTGGACGCTGTATACTCCGGCCGTGCAAGTCTTTCTCGGGAAAACGTCGACCAGTGCCGAAATCAACTTGTGTTCTGCGTTGAGGCATCCCTCGAGAATGTCTCCGTATGGGGTGAAAAGAACCTTGTTCACTTCAACCCCCAGAAGACACAAGTCTGCGCGTTAACCACTAAAAAAACTTCATTTGTCGTATCATCAGTTTTCGAGAACACTCCCCTTAAAGCCGCGCCCTGCATCAGTATATTGGGCCTCAGCTTTTCGAACGACTGCCAGTATCGCGATCATCTGGAAAGCAAGGCCAAGTTGGCCTCGAAGAAACTGGGAGTCATCAGCAGAGCGAGACAGTATTTCACGCCAAAACACCGTCTGGCCCTGAATAGGGCCCAGGTTCGGCCTCATATGGAATACTGTTCTCACCTCTGGGCTGGTGCACCCCAGTATCAGCTTGAACCATTTGATCGCGTACAACGTAGAGCCGTTCGAATCGTTGGGGACCCAATGATCTGTGAGGGGCTTGACACTTTGGCTTTGCGTAGAGACGTATCTTCACTGTGCGTTCTCTACCGCATTTATCACGGGGAGTGTTCTGGAGAACTGTTTGACTTGGTACCTGCCGCCGAATTTTCTAACCGCACAGTCCGCCACAAGTTACTATACCATCCACAACATCTGGATACGTGGCACTCTACTACTGTGCGGTTTCGTAGGAATTTCCTTCCACGCACCATACATCTCTGGAACGGCCTACCCGCGGCAGTATTTCCAGGTCGATACGACATGGGTACCTTCAAAAAGCGCCTCACGTACTCCTCAAAGGCCGGCAACGCACCTGTAGCTCCCCTGGTGTTACACGGGGCCGTGGGCGACGGTGATCACTTACCATCAGGTGACCCGTACGCTCGTTTACCTTGCCTTTTCCATAAAAAAAAAAGACAAAGCGCTATGTTCAGTTGAATCGAAACCGTCTCAAAAACTGATGGGCGGAGTATTTTGACAAACATTCCTTAACTTTTAACGTTTGTTGTATCTCTATCGGTTTATATAGACAAAATACATCACCACTTTTTTTTTTTAGCTTCACGCTGTATCGCGCACTAGGCAGGGTAGGCAGAGGGAACCCGGGAATCTAGTGTCAAGACACGCCGTTCCCCATTTTACGCGAAAACGGAGAAATGAAACGTTAAATATTTAAATTGAAAATATTAAATATTTCATTTCCTCGACTGGGGATCGAACACAGAACCTGTCGGTTACAGTCACACGCTTGAATCAATACTTTGTTAGTATATAAAAATTCCAATTATAAAAATAATATAATAATGTTAAAAGAAGTTAATGCATTTAATGCATCGCGGCGTTGAGTTCGGCCACTCAACACGCAATGCCTCAAATTTAGCGGAAAGTAGGGAACAGAAGTGGAATGGAGTGCCTTAACACTAAGTTCCCAAGTTCCCTTTACCAACCCTGCCATTTGCGGCATACAGCGTGAAGCTGAAAAATTGTTAATTTTATAGTTCAAACGGGCGAGCCCCGAGTTCGTTACAAGTATGTAATTTAAATATAACCTTACCTACAAGCAGAATTGCACTCACAACTACCTCTTTTACAACCAGATATTGAACCAATGCGCTACGACGACCACTAAACTACATTTGTACTAGGTAATAACAAAAAACTTTTGATTAGTGAAGTCTCGACGTCGAACAGAGGTAATTCCCACAAAGAAAGATCACCGAATCCGTATTTTCCCAAACGACCTGATTGATTACAGCCCGCGGGTGAAGACCTATATTCATTATCCTTTCGAAGAAATCTACTTCGACACAATCCTTGAATTACATCTTATTTAATATTATTCGATATCATTTATATCTGAGGTCTGTTGTAGTACAGGCACGTAAGCGAAGCGTGCGACTGTCAACGGGTAGTGCGTTCGATCCCCACTTAGGAAGTTAAATATTTTCATTTCTTTGTTCTGGTAATAAGGCAAAGCGCGGTAACGGTTTTATTCTATGAAATAAAATGAATTTTCCTACAAGTATAGGGTTCATTTTCCCCTTGAGGTACAGAATTCTAAAATATGTTTATCTTAAGCTATGAATATGCTGCATATACCAGGGGAGATAGAGAGAGCCTAGCGCAAAGAATATTAATGGAAAAATTTTATGGTATTTAAAAACACATCCTTTGCTTCACTTTTTTATAGTAAATATTAGGAAATAAATGTACTATAATAAATAAAATGTATATTTTAGAAAAACCATTTCATTTAAAAGTAAATCTCAAATCCCAAACCAATAGAAACGAAGTGCGACAAGTCAAATAAATCTAAAACGAAGCTAGATTCCAATTTTAATCAAAAGCTATATTGGTTCTGGTATTTTTTGTTCGTCAACCACTGATACCCACAGACTCATACATTAAAAGGGACTTTCCAAATCCTTTTTGATAGTAAACCAGCTTACAGTGCCGATTCTATCTACCTCGCTAGTGCAAACAGTGAAGCAATCAATGGCAGCGTTGGCTAGGTCCCGCGGGATGACCGCCGGCCGCGCATCTCTTCTAATTCCATTTGGGGACTGTTTCGATTGAACGAGGGTGTCCAATGTCATGCACCTTCGTCGATACCTATTTTATTTGTATGGGATTCCGTAGGATAAGATTATATTGTTGTTTGTTGTGTCACGCTTTGGTGCATTTTTATATTACTTACCTTAGACTTTTACTAAAAGCGTTTGATTTTGGCACCAGAGTGAGAAGATAACAAAAAAGAACCAAACTGGGGAACAAATCCATCACATCTATACCTCAAACAAATTTATACAGATATTTACTAGATATTGAGCGTAAATCTTAATAATGTAATTTTGTCGCTGCACTGGTTAAACATTGAGTTAGAGGTGCGATGCATTCCTGTGAGAGCGGCTCTCATAATTACGTTAGCCTCGGAGGACGTACCTGCACTGCCGTTAGCTCGCCGTCGCTTCCGGTTTTTCTTCCGGGCTATTTGATTTAGAAAATTGACAAAGTAAATATCTATTTTACGTTTATTTCTTTGGCTGAATATAGCAGTGGGGTATGACTAAATTGATCTATATCAATTGAGCTGAAATATAATAAGATGTTTGTTGGCTTTAGATGTTTATTATAAGATTTAATGGAAATAATATACCCGAGGTCATCAGTCAGCAGCATGGTAAACACAGTGTTGGAATCGATTCACAGTTGGGTAAAATTTTATTTTCATTTTTAGGCCCTGGTGACAAGATAAAGGGGTAGTGAGGAACATTTTAATTTATCTATCGTGATATTTGCAGGATACTGTGTGAAGCTAAAAAAATGATAAAGTAACCAATATCACAATTATTCGTATATTTTACTGGTTCGCGTTGTTTTGCGCACAAGACAGGGTGGACAGAGCAATTTTGAGAGCCTTGTGTTAATATTTTGCCGGCAACGTACCTGTAGCTCCCCTGGTGGTGAGTGATCACCGTGGCCGTGCGTGTGATCACTCACCATCAGGTGACCCGCTTGTTTATCTTGTCTTTTCATAAAAGTAAAAGATAATCTGTTCTCATGAAAATATTTCTGCTCCCATCTTCCGCGTTTAGTGGCAATCTTTGCCTTGTTACCAGAGCGAAGAAACATTAGCCGACATTTTATCGCGTTTAAAGTCGCTAACTTGTGCCCCTATCTCATGATAGGCCTCATAGAATAAAAAAAAATATATATTTATTTTAATATCTTTAAAATAGCACCTCACTAGAAGTTCCACAACAAAACAGAAAAAGTTATTGAAAAGCTCTCCTCAAAACAAGTGGGCAGAAATTCTTCGTTTAAATAAATTTAATTTTAAAATTAAACTTTGCTGCACTGCACTGCATCGAATCTTACTCAATGCTTCAAAACAAACACCGTATCGAAGTTTCTCGAAATTTTTCTTATTACTTAACAAGTTAATGAAACAAAATTCTCATTGGAACGTGAAAACGTTGTGGAGTGAAGAAACTTATTTATATTATTAACGGGAAATGAAGCGAACGAATTCAGTTCTCGAATGGAAATAAACTACGAGTGGGAATATATTGATTATGATTTCCGATTCATTTTCCGTATACATACATTTTTGTAGGCCGGGGACTGGCTGATAAACGCTTTAATAAAATTTAATCGTTTTAATAAAATTTTGGTTTTAACTAATACATATATCGATATTTTCTAAGTAACATTTTATTTTCGCACGGTCGATAATGAAAATATGAATTATATATTTTTTGAAGTGAAAACTTCTTTAGGCGCGTTGAGCGTTTTGGTAGAGGGTAAAATCCTCGGTACGCGTCACCGACATGCTAATGATAATAGTATATCTATCGCTATGGAGACCCAGACTAGCGCACGCGCAGTAGCCTGTGTACACGTATACACTAATACATCGACTATTTCTGACTGTATTATGTGCGCGTTGGACGATTTTTGGATAAGTATAATTTTGTGAGTCACGACAATGATGTAAATAATGAAAATAATGTTTAAACTTGAATTCATTGAAATTCGTGTAAATATAAATACTATGTATAATTAAGATAATTGTATATTCATTATTTTTTCAACCACTTTGTATTTATATTTTGTTCATGATTTGTTTAACCCATCATATGTAACTAATAAATAAAACATAAAAAAAATCATATAATTTTTGCATATAGTTTTAATTACTCTCAACTTAATAGTTCCGTTTTCACTTCTATCGGCAGTCCCACGACTGTTAATATTTTTTTTAACTCTCTATCGGATCGAGGCCACAGCCTGTCGCCTTTATAGTCGCATGCTTGTGCTACTTAACTTAAATTAACTAAACTTAACATCTCGCTGTATCTCCAACGGGGTAAGTAGAGAGAACGAAACCTCAACCTACGTTATTGGTATACCTCTTTCGCCTCGTCCACTGTCATCGACTTCTGCATACATGCCCTTCGGACTATTATTACATTTTTAACGTGACCAGAGGCGTCACCTACAATGTATCGAAGATTTCCATTTCCTTCTTAATTATTTTTTGTAATTTTTTCATCCCTCATTCGACGTGCCCCCAACCATCTGAACACATTCTTTTTTATCTCCTCATTGGGCAAGCGATCAGCTAAACTGACTCCGCATATCCTAAAAAGAGATCACATCTCCATAGTATTCATCTTTCTTATATTTATATTATATTATACCCACGATTCACTGCCGTATAACAGCGTCGGTACCAATACTGCAATGTGCACGGCCAAACGCGCAGCTATGCTGACGTTTCCCCGTCTCAACAATGCAGCTAAGGTATGGGTAACTCAGTTAGGGGCAGCAATACGTCTTTTCACATAAATGTCGTATCTTCCGTTTCTACTAAACATACTTTCCAGATATACTACCTCAATCACTTCCCTTCCATTGCAGTCCAGTAAATAGCATAAGGGGGCCACCCTTTTGCTATTTACTGCCGCAAATACATAAAGACATAACTACATTTATATACAAAAAATCTTAAAAAACACTTCAGGAACAGACTTACGTGTCATAACACTACATTTTCAGGTTCCGTCTGCTTAACTACCATAAGCGGGAGTATAGCATAAAGGTAAAAAGGCAAAGAGAAAATTATTTTTATTTGATAATATAAAATTAATTATAATATAATAATAAATAATATAAAAAAGCCCCTCATACTATAAACGATTACCTCCGATATAAATTTCACGCTTTTCACTCGGATACATTATCGACATTACATTTGTGCATCGCCCCGTGCTCGTGGCTATCACTGTGTGCTGTGTGACGCACACGCGGGAACATTCCACTTTTAGTTTTAGCACTTCCATTATTTATGATTATTGCTAAACATTTCTTCACATAAATATCGATAAGGTGTTTTAAGTTTTTATTTTTCATTTCAATAAATAAAAAAATATCGATGCATATTAACTAACTTGTGATATATATTATTATTGTATTCATTTTCTTAGGTGAAAATTAAACACCCGACACATAAGAGTACATATTGACATGAGCCCTTTTGTATAAATCTCTCTCTCTCTCTCTCTCAGCTTCACGCATATCCCGCATGAGGCAGGGTAGGTAGAGGGAACCCAGGAACTTAGTGCTAAGACACTCCGTCCCACTTCCGTTCCCCACTTTCCGCCTAATTTGAGGCATTGCGTGTTGAGTGGCGGAAATCAACGCCGCGCTTGCCTTATTACCAGAGCGAAGAAATGATACATTAAATATTTAAATTGAAAATATTAAATATCTCGTTTCCTCGTCTGGGGATCGAACCCAGAACCTGTCGGATACAGTCACACGCTTGTGCCGCTGCGCCACGACAGGCCTCAGTATAAATCAAAATCAATAAAATTGTTATTTATTCAAAAGAGCCATTAAAAGCATTTTTGTGGACAGTCGTGGTGGAGTGGTACGAATGTGCGACTGTAATCCTGTGATATGTAATAGGTTGTGGGTTCGCACTCGAGGTAACGAAATATTTAATATTTACTAATTTACTCGCTCTCGTAAACAATGCGTTGAATTTCGCCACGAAAACACAATGCCTTCAGAAATCGGCTCAAAGTAAGGAACCAAATAGGAACAGATTGTCTTAACACTATGCTTTCAGGTGCCCTCTAACTACCCTGCTGCACGTAGCAGATGTAACGTGACGCCAAAAAAGAAGAAGTCAAATTTTTAGGCATTCAAAGCAAATTAAATACAAATATTATAAACAAAATGAATTATTTAAATTAAAATTTAGCATTTTACGAAAAATATCCGTTCTTTAATATGAATAACAGGAAAAAGCTCATTAAGCATCGCTTATTTAATCTTAAGACTGGTAACAAGTTGAATCTCTAATTAGTCTTAAACGATTGCCACTTTAACCCCTTACAGTGAATAAGAGCCAAGATTTTGTAAAGATTCAATTCGTACAAATAAAATACACTGATTTTAATAAATTTCAGACTGAAAATTCTATTTCAAAAGGTATTTCAGTTCGCGTAGTAAGTTGATGGAAGTTCGGAAGAGACAAGTTTGCCAAATTCTCAATTGAGCTCGAGAAGTTTTTGAATCTTCTTCTAGTTATAGTTTTAGCTTCGGAAACTCTTTTTATATATCGATAAGAAGAGCTCATAATAATTTATCTTACGGAACGGAAGTGGAACGGAGTGTCAAAACTAGGTTCCCAAGTGCCCTCTGCCTACCGTGCCATGTGCGGGATACAGCGTGAAGCTGAGTATTATTTTACTTCTTTATAACTTATTCTCCCCAAGACTGAATCAGTAATAATTGAGTTAGGTCGACCCCAAGCTATTTCTTCGTGCCATGATAATCTTAGCCCAAACTAAATATTTTATATAGATATTGTGTAAATTTCAGATAAAAGCTAAATTTACTTTGACTTAACACATATCTATCTTATAAGCGCAAAAGATTGTGATAGTATTTTTTATTTGCAAATTAGTTATTTATTACCTAAAATTATCATTATTTATTAGAATATTTGATTTACCTTTCTTCTTGTGTATGGTAGGTATAGGGAATCTGGGTATCTAGCTCAGACAATCTGTTCCAAAAAAGATACTTTCGTTCCGATTTTTAGTTTCCTTCGAATTTTCGAGGTATCACGTATTTAAATTGAATCCACAACTGTCAACTATCTCCCCTGTACCACGATGGCTTTCTCAAAGAAACTTTTCCATTTGTATTAACATTTTGCAATAGAAAAATTAATTACAGCATTATCAATCTAGAAAAACGTGCAATACAATTCCTTGACCATATATCGTTGTTAAAATGTAATATGACTCTCCCTTCATACGGCAATCGGTAGAGCTGTTGCATTTTATTATGCTTTTATAGAGCTTTTATAGAGCACTTCACTAATGCTTTATGGTAGGAACGACCTTGTTAGTTTGTGTTATGTTTAACAGATTACATATTTGTACACATTTTTAGGTTCCCGCTATAGTATAGATAAAGGCTAGGTATCGTTAAGATATTTTGTTCTCTATTCTACGTCAAATTTTCGAGACATATTATGTTGCAATGCTTAGTACCGCCATTCAATAGAATGGCGATACTACACTGTGATTTTTTATAGAAATATTACAGGAAATAAATATTGAAGATTAACGAATTAATTTAGGTGTTATGTTAAGTAAGTAAAATAAGGTAAGTATTTGTTATTTAGTTTGGCAAACGTATATATTTATGCAAAAAATTCAGCGAAAGTTCTGTTTGGAAATAACTGATTTCCATATTCATACCTATTTTTATGTAATAATAATCTTTCAAATAGACTACAGTAAAAAAAATACTTTCAAAATGTATTATCATTTATAAAATCATTAATTATTTAATAATAGGTAACAAACAAACGTCATTTTAAAACTTTTTAAATTCTAATATATCCATGTTGACAGTAATTCTTTATTTTTTTAACGAATAAAGTGTATAGATAAAACATATTTGGAACAGGTCTCTCAGAGCTTTACCAACTCAACTGCCGCATACTTATATTAAAGGCTGATTTTGAAAAACCCGTAATGACTTACTTTTGGCGAAATTTCGTCTGTGCCTCGATAATGACGAGACTCTACAGAACTTTCAGTACACTCTAGTATAGAGTTGATTTGCCTTCTAAATAAAAGCCTTTGACGGTTGACTAGAATATTTTTAAATGTACATGTTAACATAGAGGTGCATGTATGTACGTGGTAAAAGTATAATTAATTATAAAATGTTTATTTTAATTTGATAAAAGTTTTTATTTTATTTTTTTGATAGCTTCACGCTGTATCCCGCACGAGGCAAGATAGGCAGAGGGAAGCCAGGAGCCTAGTGTCAAAACACTCCGTTCCACTTCCGTTCCTCACTTTCCGCCAAATTTGAGGCATTTCGTGTTGAATGCCGGAACTCAACGCCGGGCTTTGCCTTATTGAAAGCGAAGAAATGAAACATTAAATATTTAAATTGATAATATTAAATATTTCATTTCCTCGACTGGGGATCGAACCCAGAACCTGACGGTTACAGTCACACGCTTGTGCCGCTGCACCACGACAAGTCTCAATTTGATTAAAGTAATATATTTTTTGTTTTCATTTACTTAATAAAATAAGGTTTAATTAGTCAATCAATGTGTCCAAAAATATGCTACTCAATACGCAATGCCTCTAGAATTTAGTAGAAAATAGGGAATGGAAATCTCTTAATGATATCGGAGTATACTAGGGTTCCCAGGTTTCTTCTGCCTATCCTACTATATGCAGAATACAGCGTGTATCTGCGCCACGACAGCTATAGCTTGTACAAAATTAAGCCAAGTATATTTGAATAAGCAAGTGATAAAGTTCATACTTGATAATATCTCTTCAGTCTTACATCCAGTTAAGGTATTAAAATTAAGAATCTTAAATTACACAAAGTAACGTCGAATACCTTCCGCCTCATTTAAATTCACCCCTTCGCGATTAGGCAAAGACGCCTGAAACGATCTTGGGCAAATACTTTTTCACTTTTGTAAGCAAAATTATACTTAAAATATAATTGTGATACTACAGTTCTTTTATAACAATTTTAAAACCAGGGAATGATAGTGTTCAATTTATTTTAAAAATTTACTACTTTTTCAAGTTTGAAAAATTAAATATGTAACAAGTGGTATAGTGAACATAGTATTATTAAAAGACTTAGTTCCATGCTTTTCGTAATACAAATTATATTGTTTGTCGTGTTACCGATGTGAAATAATTTCTTGCTTGCTTTCTGCAAACCCACTACTGTGGCAATGACGGTGTTCCACGGTAGGTGTTGTTTTTTTTTTAATATATTTTTTTTATTTCCTTCCAGTCACACGCTTATGGCCACTCCTCTCCGCCACGACTTGCTTCGACTATAGTACGTACAATTAAATAATACCATATCAGGTCCAAGTAAAGTCAAATCTGTATAATAGAAACTAAAATTAAAAAGTCATCCAAATAAACCGCCATTTGATTTTTATATTAAAAATAAAACAGTCCCATAAAACGATTACATTCAGAACTTACTTCGAATCAAGTGTGACATCAAAAGGGCCGGACCCCATTCTTTACCCCTCATACGTACGATCATTATGTAATCGACTTCTGACATTTAGTTAGTACTTTTTAGAAATAATTGTATAACATTATTTTAAAAGCCTAGTGGTGCTTTATTTTAGTTACAGGGAAATTATTTATTAAAAAGAAAAGATAAAAGAAACCTATACATAACTTGTGCTTGTAAGTGATTTTCTCTTTTTTTCTCATTTCACTCTTTTCTTTCCCTTTTTTTTTCTTTTTACACTCCCTACATACGTTTTGCCAAAATTCAAGGTAAAGTCCAGTAGTACTGTCAGCCTCTCTAGTCGTCAGTAAGTCAGTATATTGTCAGTCACTGTAACGTAAAAGTGGTACATTATTTTACTTTATACGTCATTGTCCATTTTACACAAATATTTCACGTTATTTGGTGCAAAGTAACGCTGTAATAATCTTTTCAGGTTAATAAAAACCAAAATTGATATACGGACACTCATTGTAATCAAAAATGAATCCATGACTACCGTTTAAACCAAGATCATCTCTATTATAAATATATTTTTATAAAACGTGTATTTAAAAGAATAAATTTTATTATTTCATTTTTTAAATTAATTTTACATGTCATCTAACATATGAAGGGACGAACCCTAGTTTTACTCCCATTGCTTACGATTCTTATATAAAATCCATACGTTAAGACATAAGCATGTTAACACAGATTCATTTTTTCGTCAGAGAATACGTGCTGGATACAGCGTGAAGCTGAAAATATTACAAAATTTAGAGTCAATATACCAATATTACTAGTTATATTGACTGTGCATTTTGTAATATTTACGTCCTTCTTTTGTTTTTCTCTTAACAGACAATAATATATAACAATTATATATTGTTAATTGTATCACACTATAGCTATAACCTGAGTAACATTTCAGCCCAGAACTGAATAGCAAGTAATTCCTAATCACATATCAAGTTTAACAAAATTGCTATAAGAATTTTCACATTATGATTAGTTTCAAATAGGCTTTATCTTTTTTCATAAAGAAAGATCGGCACCTAATGTATTAGTAAATACAAATCGAACCCATAACTACAGTTTTTGGTGTAAAATGCTGCCCCACTGCGTCACAACGTACACAATAAAAACAATATAAATTCCCAAATATTAAGTTATAATGTCATGCGTAGTTACTTAAATTAATGAAAGGGGCATTATGAATGTTATCAAATTGTATACGATAACAAATTACTTTGTGAACTTTTATAAAAGCTACAATACCTATAATTTATAAGTTTATTTTCCCCTTACATTCGTTATAGCACAGTCATCGTACAGTAAACGTTTAAATAAGCTCCATCTGAGTAACGACACGTAGCCTTCTATTTTATATTTATTAACCGTACAGTAGTTAATGTTAAGAAAATATATTTTTAAATTATTCTTTTACGCATTTTCGTCAACGTCACGTTTTTGGTAAACTTATAACTATATATTATGTCTAAGAAGATCCAGATTGAGGCCTGTCGCAGCGCAGGGGCACAAGCGTAAGACTATAAGCACGGCATTTTGTGAGTTCGATTCACTGTCGAAGAAATAAAGTATTTCATATTTTTTAAATTAAATATTTGATATTTTCATCTCTACGCTTTGGTTACAATTCAAAGCGCGGCGTAGAGCTCCGCCACTCAACACACAACGCCTCAAGTATAGAGGAATGTGAGGAACGGAACGGATCTTATCACACACATGTTCCCATGTTCTCTCTGTCTACCCTGCCACATGCAGCGTAAAGCTTAAAGAAGAAGATCTAGAGCATAAAATGCCTCCAGTATTCGGCGTAAAGTGTCGAATATCTTAACATTATATTCCCAAGATCCTTCCGTCTGCCCTACTATACATCTAGGATATAGCGTGAATGCGTATTGAGTGATACACAGCAAGGAAATGCAAATATTAAATCGAGTTTGTATCGAACATACAAATTGTCATGCTTGTCGTCGCACAGTTATATCAGGAAGACCAAGACAGGCCTCAAGGATTTTCCTTAGTAGGTTAAAACTCAATTATTCGGTGCAATGGTGCTTATAAAAGGTTCTATTAATTACATCTGACTCAATCAGGTAAACAAATTGACTTTCTGAATACCTTATGCCAAATAGCTTCACGCTGTATCCCGCACATGGTGGGGTAGGCAGTGGGAACTTGGGAACCTAGAGCCACGTTCCACTTTTATTCTCACAGATTTTACTTGGTAATTTTACATATTTTTTAATTAACAGAGAACTTGGCACCTTCTGTTCAATATGCTGAAGATGTCTACATATAAACTGGAACTGTAAGTACCCTTATTTGAGTAGACAATATATTAAACTGTTCAGCAGTCCAATGTTAATAACCTTAATCGGATCATCTTTAATATAAATATAATTAATTTGTGCAGCGTTAAGTTCCGTCTCTCGACTGAGCGGAAAGTGCAGAATAGAGTGTGAAGCTGATTTACAAATATTGATACTAAGTCAAGCTGCTACTTTGTCAAACTATACATGTATATGTTTGGTTATCAATTGAGTAATTACCATACTATGTTGTGTTGGTTCTACCTAACTAGCTACGAGTACTTGGTCAGAGTTGGTTGGTCGAAATATATGCGAAGTTGATTATAAAATGTTAAACGAATATCAATATATGTAACGTTCGTGTCACGGACTATCACCATATTAGAATATGAAGAACTATTGCGGCTTGTCATAGCACAGATTCGATCACCACTTGAGGGCAAAGGAATATTTAATATTTTCATTTCTTTACTCTGGTAATACACAGGACAAAGCGAAGCATTGAGTTCCGCCACTTAACACTCTGCTTCAGTTGGCGCGAAGTAGGAAACAGAACGAAAACATAAACTCTAGGGTCTCAAGTTTCCTCTGGCTACTCTACCATCCAACGTTAAGCTATAAAAAACTTAACAACTACAAATTCATCACCAATATCTATTAAAAAAAATAGCAATATACTACTACAAAACTGCAAAATTTTCTTCTATAGTAACAAGCAAAATTTAAAGCAAAAGTAAATTTATTTAAAATCAAAGCAAGTAAGGTAATTTGCGTGCCTTAACAGAATTTACTGGTAGGTGCGAGCAGACGACCGTGCCTGTAGCAATTTACACTCAATAAAACGGTACAAATTGAATAAGAGCCACCGTTCTATGCATAAGTGAGTTAGCCACCGCCCCCTCCCCCCCCCCCTTTCTCTTCCACCAGAATGGACCTAATGCATCCAACCTGTCTTTAATTGCGATCGCTGAAAGAGTTCTTTGTACAGAAGATTATATATACATACATATAAACATACGCAACATAGAGCGTGCAGTCTGTACCTCTGTAGAGACGTGTTTTTCTTCGTTTTTAAACCGATTATTAGCGGATATGATGCATGAGCTGGTTTAGGGAGTAAAAAACAATTTTTGAGGGGTTCATTGAGCACTTCGCTTCTGGTATAACACATAATTGGTATTTTGGGGTTGATTGTAATGCACACGTCGTATCTTAGTTGATAATAATAAATATATATACAGTACGAGACGGTTTTCAAATTTCTCTTAAAATAACAATTTGATTTTTGAAACTAAACTATTTTAACCATATTTGGAAAGCAAGTCCGTGTCATGAGTATACTGGGTTCACAGACTACTGCAAAATGTTCAAAATGTCGAGTTTTCTAAAATTTATAATATTAAATATACGCGATGAATCTGGTTTAAATAATTTTATTAAAAATGTGTATCTATCGACAAAATCAAAGATTTTACAATTACCTTTCAATAGAGGACAAGAAAAAAAAAGGTAATTGTTGTATAGTCCAAGCGCGAAATGCATAATATGTTTTAAGTTATAAGCAACATAAATATAATATGTGTCTCTATTTCAATTGTGTACCAGTATCATGTTATATTAAACGCACACTAAAGCTATACAAATATATAGAAAAATGTTGCATATAACAGAGCAGGTTGACGGGCACTTAGTGTTAAAACACTCTGTCGCCATGAACACATCCCGTTTCCCAGTGGAAAATTAAAATATTAAACCTAAAATATTAATTTCCTCGAAGCGGAATCAAACCCACAATTTTTAACGTTTGCAATTACATATTTCTGCCCCTATACCACGAAAGGCTTCTATATATATCCGGTCACAATGGCTCTTAGTTAATAAAAGAAATCTTTTTTCAAACGCTACTTGGACCATAAAATAGCGCATAATATAATGAATAATAAGTCACATAAAACAATCCCCACTCGAATAGTCCAGCGGCAACTAAACGTACGCAAGTGTACCCATATGTGTATATAGGTATGGATAAGTATACCCATTTATTTAAGTGTACCCATGATTTACGGGAATTTACCCATTAATGGGGCCGGTTTTGATGTATGAGCCCTCGATAGAGAGTCCTCCACTATTATGGATGGACTAATTACTATGCATTTTATAGTCTGGTCACCGAAGCGAGCGGCTGCCTTTGAATTTTCATGTGTTATTTTTCACGATATGGTGAACAGATCGCTTGAAACTATAATAAATTGGTTATAAAACGTATTCTCTATAACCGTACCTATGCTTGTTGATTTATATAAAATGTTTCAAGTTTTTGTGTTTAAGACTCGTCAGTGGTTTTGAAATATCAAACTAATATATAGAGGTTGGGGTATATTTAAATTCAAATGCGTATTTTTTTATCATGTAACCCGCATGTAGCTGGATAGACAGAAAGAACCAGAGGGAAGGAAGGGTAAAATATTTTATTTCCGCATTTTTGAGCACAATATTTGAAACCTTATGTATGTTAATAATCCACCTGATCGTTTAGGTAAAAAAAAATACCTCGAGAAGGAACCGAACCGGTATCTATCGCATCCAAGTATATACTGAGTACAAATTTTGTAGACTCTATCTATACACGATAAAATATCGTTGCCTCGTATCTTAAAATTTATCGCTGCGGTCTCTACGTACTTGCATTTATGTGGATTCTCTATCTTTTATAAAATTAAGGTTAAATTCTACCTGCACTTGTGATATACTATTTTTATTCAATGGGGACATTGGGGTCTTATACTTCGTACTCCTCATGCTTATAAAGTTATTGAATTCTTAAGTTATTCTTTATTTGGGGGTCTTAACACTATCATGGGTTCGATTCCTACTATAGAAAGTGAAATATTTTATATTTGAATTATCTCACTCTAGCAATAAGGCAAAACGCGAAATTGAGCTTCACTCACTTAGTTCACTCTTTAAGTGTTCGAAGTTTGACCCACGAAGCAAAAGTAGGTAATATAAATTAGCAGCTTAACTGTTATAATTGTTATCCAAGATTTGGTTATGCTTTTTTAGGTAGAATTAAAATAAGTCTGTGTAAAAAATAGTATCCCTTTAACCCTTTAACTGCAGCCCCCGTAACTAACGTTTCAATATATTATGTATCAATTCACGCGGGCAGTACAGTGCCCTACCTGCTGGGTTTCCCGCGACTATAATGCACGCTTAGGAAATGTCTTAAATGAACTGGTAATAGCACCTTAAATAATTTTACGTACAATTTAAAATAAATTTGACTTTGATCTCGAAAATCAATGTTAAAATAATTACGGAGCCACATTCAAATTTACTTCCAGTATAAGCACAATAAAGTTACACATCTAAACTTAATGTAAATTGAATGTAAATTACAACAATAATTTGCATATATAAAACAATTAACGAACAATTTGTAGAGCTAATAGGGTGTAACGACGTTATATATTTCTCGCTAGAGTCATTTGTTAAGTTTAAATTGTCATTTAAATTATCAATGCTTTATTTAACGCCTTATTAATTATTTAATTATTGAATTCTAAAGAACTTATTTGTTATTCAATATTGACAGGACTCTAAAATGGAGGCGTTCTTAAGTTAAGAAACAGTATACAGAATATGGCAAAGTAAACGGAGGGAACTTGGGAACCTAGTGTCCAATAAGCTATAGTTTAAATTTTCTTATGTTCAAAATTTTAATTATGTTGTGAAAAGTATGATTGTTTTATCTAATATTCCAACGCAGGTGGAAATAAGACCCATATCGCGTTCAATACTGTGCGTCACACCAGTTAAAATAAAAAAAATAGTTAATACTTGTGAAAAACCAATAAATCTTCTCGAAATAATTTAAACGCCCTATGAGCCACCAAACTATATATTTTATGTGTTTTATGTTCGTAGGATATACTCCAAACAAGTTTCGAGTGCGAGAGTGTCAATATTTGCTTTTTTGACCGGCCCCCGACATCAGACGTGTAGAGCTTCCAACAGTTACGCGTAGCCGTTTTGCCTACGTACATATGTAACTCTACTATAGTAGAGCCTGGCTATAAGCGTTTAATGTTATTTATGTAGAGGAAACTTTTACCGCTTTTTTTAAAATGAAATTGACTGATATTTTAAAAAAATAGCTATTATTTTTATATTATTCATAACCAAGCAAGTTGTGATTATTTGCTTTTATTGATAACAAGACAAACGTGTGTTAGTACTCAGTGCTAATTGTCAATATCAAGTGTGTAAATAAATATCAGGAAATAAAAGGTGAGTCAACGGAGAGTTCTTAACACTACTACCAAATTTTAAAAAGTTATTAACTAATACATATAAAATATATATATTTATTTGTAAATTATCATCAATAATATACATTTATTGAGATGCAGGCTTTTTAGTCCTTTCAATCAATTTGCAATAAATGGGAGCTTCCAATGTTCGGGCAGACAGCTGCAAATCCAATTGCGGCGATGAAAGGACTCCAAGACCTTTGTCGCACTTGGTAAATAACTAATATTGACTATCCTCCGTGGATGCCTGTCTATAGAAGTGTCGAGTAGATGAAAAAGAATTACACTTTCGTGAGCTCCACATACTTGTTATATTGAAATTTATGTTTATAAATTACAAACACTACAAAGGCCTGTCATGGCGCAGGATCAGATCAGTACGCGCGACAGGCTGAGGGTTCGACTTACACTTGAATTGACTTGAGAATATGAAATATTTAATATTTTAATTTTTCGGTAATGAGGCTTGTGGAAGTTGAGGTATTCTGTTCTTCTGGTTTTTTCTTCATACAACTTTACAAAGCCTGATATTGCGCCGTATATATGTTGACAAATAAATACTTTTCACGCTTTCAGCCACAGCCTGGCCGTCAGCGTTATTTCATATTACGTTTTCTGCCTTTTTTAATTTTAGTCCCAAAATTGAGAAACTACAAGGAATTCGAACAAAATATAAATTGGTAACAAGCCCCAAATTGGTAAGAAGTATAGGGATTGTACCTGATCCATTGCGGCTTTTGTAGGTTTTAACCGGATTTTTATGGCTAGAAGTTTCACATTTTTTTTGTGTTCTCTTCCAGTCTCTTAGCCAGTCTATTATCCGCTTTCCTCCTGCAAAATTGGCAAAAGCCAAACTAAAATATTCTACGGTTGCAGTAAAGGCGCTGCATATGGTTTTTGCGGCTTTATTTTCTACAATCATTCGTTGGGCCACTTTACCTTAAGTTTAGGTATTTTGTATGATCTCAAACTCTTAGATAAATTAGATTTGAAATTCAACATTTCTAATATAAATAGAATAGTTGCCTCTTTCTGGCTATTCATAGAATGCATAATCGTAAAATAATAAAATAAATAACTAAAAATGTGCCAAATAAAGAAGAGTAACGCTAATCTTAAACCTAGACAGTTTTGAAGCAAACAGAATAACAAAATGAATCTTCTATTGAAATAAAAGTTATGTTAAAGGTATTTCATTAAAAATGTAGGTTACATAAAATATAGCGAGACGTAACGAAGTGGACGGTTCTAGAGCTTTTATAGTTCACAGTTACCGACCGCTCGTTGTATTTGCTTGGATTACTTCAAAACTTTTATTGCTTACTACACTATTCAAGTTTTCGCGTTAAAGAAACAATATAGTTTCTCGTAATGAACTTTATATATATTGTATCTTATTTTATTATAAGAAAATAAGATTTGATGAGAATAGTTTTGAATGCCTTGGTAGCACTTTTGTACGCCTGACTATAAACACGATAGACGTATGTTCGATCTCCAAATCAAATACTTTGAAAATTGGGCAGAAAAAATTATAAGCGGTTGATCTGAACATTCCTTCTACGCTTTTACTCTGCTCAGCGGGAATAAACGTGAAGCTGTTTTGTTTTAATATTTTTTCATAACTTTAGATGTTATCCACGCTATGCCTTATTATCAAAGAAAGGACATTAAATTATTAAAATATTAATTCCCATAAGTGGGAACTGAATCCACAACAGCAAGACACTTGTGCGACTGCACCATAATTGCTATCGCTACTTAAATAATTATGAATACTAAAAGTTTTCCCCACATTGAGTATCGAACCCACTATCACCCTTACTTTCGGACAATATTCAACTACTACAAAAGCAAGAAATTAATTTTCTAGCTCTACATTATTAAAATAAGTCTGTATTTGTCGACAGAAGTAATAATTACTTCTTGTATAAAGTAGAGCTCATATGCAATACTATCTCGGTTGGACGCTGTGTGACCACTACACCTTTTATTACTTGGATGTAAATAGCTCCTTTAAACACACTAGTATGAACGCCCGTGGCATATTGTTATTTGTTCGGTTTCCTTTTTCTTTATTTAAATATAAATATATGTAGGATACTCAGCTTCACGCTGTATCCCGCACTTGGCAGGGTAGGCAGAGAGGGAACTTGGGAACCTGGTGTTAAGACACTCCATTCCGCTTTCTTTCGCTCTCTTCTTTCCGCCAAATTTGAGTCATAGTGTTTTGAGTAGTGGTACTCAACGCCACCGAGAGCGAGCGAGCAAATGAGAATATTAAATATTGAATTTTGAATACATTAAATATTTCATTTCCTCGAGTGGGGATCGAACCCACAATCTATTGTTTACAGACACGCGCTTGTGCCGCTGCGCCACGACAAGCCTGAAATGTGTAGAATGAATTTAAAATTAAGGTATAAACTGTCAACGTCAAGATCATAAGTTTAAACACTGCCCCGGGTGAAGTATTGCCCTGCTCTGGTAGACAAAACGCGGCGTTAAGTTTCTCCGTTCACACGGAATACCGAGGAAATTAAGCAGTATAATAGCATAGACAACTAGGTTTACTCTGTCTAAGCTGCTATGTCGGAAAAACTTGTTTATTTTATTATCTTTTCATTATTAGCATGACCTATTGTGGCGTAGTGGCACAAGCATGTGACTTTAACGCGACAGGTGGGTTCGATCCCCGCTCGAGGAAATGAAATATTTAATATTTTTAATTAAAATATTTAATGTTATTATTTCTTCGCACTTCTAACAAGGTAAAATGCGGCGTTGAATTCCGCCACCGAAATTCGGCAGAAAATGGGGATAGAGTGTCTAAGCACTAGGTCCCAATTTCCCTCTGCCTACCCTGCCGAGTGCGGGATACTGCGTTAAACTGAGATTTACATAACACGTTAAATTTAATTAAAGATCAAAACATTTACAAATTTCGTTTTTTTTTTACTTCGTTATAAAAACAATTGCGTTGGAAACATAAACAATTTATTACTCTACTTATCATACAAAATGTAAAATGCATAATATAAGCACTTTAAGATACAATATTTTTCAAAGAATAAAAAAAAAAAAAATGTAAGAAAAAAATTCAAAATCTGTAAAAAGTGTAGACAATTATCTGTTCAGATCGCAAGCACTCTCGTTACTCGATTACCACTCGACAGTATGCACGCTCCTTTGATCTCCTACTTGGCCATTTTTGATGCAACTTTCTTACAAATAAGGTACAATTTCCAGTGAAACTGGCACTTGTTAGTTAACTTAATCGCATTACAGTTTCACAGGTCCGCAGTTGAAGATTTAAAATATATTATTTTCTTCGAACGAATCGTGACTAGACGAAATGAGTACCTACAGTTTCATTTCTTTTTCGAATGAGTTTTTTCTTTAATATTGGCTTATTTTTCCGCTATGGTGATTACCATTGTATTTTTTTACCATGTTTTACTTTCTTTTTGTTTTGGCCTGTACAAGCGTGCGACTATAAGTGATAGGTTGTAGGTTCGATCCGACTCTCGAGGAAATTAATTATTATTTATTTACTCGAGGAAATTAATTATTTTTATTTTTCATTTCTTGGATCTGGTACCAAGGCAAAGCACAGTGTGGAGTTCCAACACTGAAAACGCAATGCAAAGTGTGTGTTTTAATAAAAACATAAGCTAAAAATAAGCAAAATGTATATATTTTTGTCATGTATAATTGTATATGTTTCACGATATATATGGGGGTGCCATATGGTAAGCTGAGGAGCCTAGAGTTAGACACTCAGCTCCCTGCCCATCCCATAATTTTATATAAATTGCGTGTTGAGTGGCAGAATTCACAGCCACGCTTTATTTTGCTACGAAAGCAAATGTATGAACATGATTCGTTACCCACGCCTCATCCTAATTCACAACGATTTACGTTAGACAACTAAAACTTTATTAGGTTCTTGGTGGTTTTCTGTATACTTTTTACTAATGTCTGACTTACTTTTTACTCATTCCAGATATATTTATGTTAATGATGCTATTTAATGCTAGGTGCATTTTTGTTTATCTTTTTTAACGATTTATTTCTATATTAATATTACAATTGATCTTTAACGTACTGTAAAACTAATTTATTCATTAATTTTACTATTTAAATAAACTATTTTAATACCTGTAAATACATATATTTGATCACTTCCGCGAGTAAGAACCTGGCGACTTGTAAGACAAGCCCAGAGCTTAGTACAATCGACTCAAAATATTATAAAAAAATTTGATGTACCTAAATATTAACGAATTATTTGTATAGTTCAAGACTGCGTTGGGAAATAAATTACTCACTCACTTAGCTTCACGCTGTATCCCGCACATGGCAGGGTAGGCAGAGGGAACTTGGGAACCCAGTGTTAAGACACTCCGTTCCACTTCTGTTCCCCACAATAAATTATTTTATTACTATAAATAATATTAATGTTAATTCACTATTTCAAGGCAATGTTTTCATAATTTAAAGTTTAAGTGCTCTAATAGTTAATAGACACTGCCCGTTAAAATCTCCAATGATACTAGTGCAAGTAAGATTGTTTTTTACGCTCTCACGCCACGTCATCTATTAAAGCGATTAATCACACTTTATATATATTACCTGGCCTATCGTGGCGCAGCGGCACAAGGTTCTGGGTTCGATCCCAAGTCGAGAAAATGAAATAATTAATATTTTCAATTTAAATATTTAATGTTTCATTTCTTCGCTCTGGTAATAAGGCAAAGCGCGGCGTTAAGTTCCGCCACTCAACACGCAATACCTCAAATTCGGCGGAATTTGGGGAACAGAAGTGGAACGGAGTGTTTTAACACTAGGTTCCCGAGTTCCCTCTGCCTACCCTGCCACGTGCGGGATACATCGTGAAGCTGAGTAGAGTAGTAGTATATATTACATAACAGGTATCAGAAAGGATATAAGATAATTTTTACTACGAAAAAATATTTTTAAAAAGAATATCTTGGCAAACATAAATGGTTGCTTAAAAATTTGTAAATCTATCAATTTAAAAGTCTTCAAATTAATGTCTTATTGACTATTTAAATAAGTATTGAAATAATTCCAGCGGAGCCGCGCGTTTCCACTAGTGTGGTATAAAAGTTAACATATATATAACAATAACAAATACAGATGAAGCAATTAAAGCAAAATTCAACTCTCAAAATTGAACAATGAAGCTAATATACATCTCATTAGTACAACGAAAAAGTGGACGTGATGATAGGCCTCATACAGCTATTCAAAATGTCTGCCCAAAGTCACTGTGCAGATGGCGCGTCTTCTCTTATTGCTGACCACAAAGCCGCTTTATATCCTAAGCCAGCATAATTTGCCCTAAAAATACGCAATAAACGACCTTATTGTATAGGAATAGTTATATAAAAGGTGCAAAAATAAATAAGTGTTGTTACAAAATGAACGCAACTAGTTTACAATGCAAATGTATCGTTATGCGGAAACTGAATTGCTTTTTAATAAAAACTTCAATGTATAGCGTAAATTTTGCGTTTTAAAATATTCTACTGTGTAATAGTTTAAGTATCGTGACTAGACAGAAGCCGGCGTTTAGTTCCACCGCTCAATCCACAAGTAATATATTCCCCCCTGTGAGAATCGAACCCACGATTGCTTTTACAGGCAGTCGTTATGCCAACACTGATTTTACAATAATATATATACCTTACGTCACAGTGATACTTAGGCTTATAATGTAAATAAAAATGTTTGGTTAAATAATTATTTAAAATTATATAAAAAAAAATGAAAAAAAAAATTAACCAAAATATATATAATAGTTCTAAGTTATAATTGCCACAAACCGTAACCAAAATTACCCTCAATAATTCACAAAGAAAACTCGTAAATTGAAGAAACTTCTACACGTCTCAACTTTAAATGAATAATCCCAAGTTAAACGTTTAAATGAAATGTTTCCAACGAAACGATTTAATACACTTTGCAACTCCCATATATGTAGCTGACAAATTTTACACTGTTTTCTATACGTTCCCTCGGGTCGTAGGCTTTTACGTAGACCCGCTACGGACGTGAAGCTACGAAATATGTATTATCTTAATTTATATTTACTTTTTGGTATTTTTAAGCTTAGTTATTAAGTAGATAAGATAGATAGTAATCATTGACATTCAGTACAAGGCTTTTTTCACTTTGTATCAATTACTTATAAAGCATGCAGGGCAAGTAGAGAGGAATCTGGGAATCTCGTGTTAGTTCACTCTGTTTCCATAGAGACACTTCCGTTCTTCACCCACTTTTAGCCGAATTCTGGAGGCAAGTGAAAATACTGAATATTTAATTTCCTCGAGTTGGATCGAGCCCACCACCTGTAGTCATGCATCTATGCCCTTGCGCCACCTTGTCTTGAAAATTAGACGAAAAAGTGAGGAACGGACCCTCCTTAATACTAATTTATAATAATTAAAAAAAATCATAAAAAAATATTTTTATTAAAAATAAATTTAATAAAATAGAAAAAAGAAAATTAATTGAAGCAATAGATTGAGTTAAGAAATATTTTAATGAAGCTTCTACTTTAAGAAAAAAGTAGAAACTCTCTTATTTTCCTACAAAATACATATCTTAATTATAAAATATATATACCATATCCATGTGTTTACTTTTGACATAATCATGTTATACCTTCAATATCAGTTATGGAGTGCTTGTAACGCATGTGAGAACACGCACGACTACCTTCACCAGATAGGCTGTAATATTCCCCGTGTATGGTAAATATGACATCGTTTAATCAAGGCTGCTCAGCTGAAAATATGCTTGGAACTTTTGGGAGAAAATATATAACCAAAAATAAGATTACTTACGTATAAGAATTTATGTATACGTTGTATAAGAAATTGAATAATTATTTTAGCCAAAAAAATGTTTGTGCAATTTTTGTAGCTTAGTTCATATTACAAAATATATATGTACAAAATATATATAAAAAAATCTGATATTGTAGAAAGCCTTAATCTCAATAGCAATATCATAATGTCTAGATAATGAACTTTTAATATTTTTTTATTGAATTATTAAATAATAGTGTATGACACATATTTTATTTAATCTGAGAAAAATACGAAACTAAATTGTATTTAACATATTTTGAAACAACCGTATCTAAAATTTATTCAAAATATCAAAATCTCTACTGATATCCTTAACTGATATATATATGGATTCTATACCTATTTGTGAAATTATTGAACTAAGAAAGTTAACATATGGAATTTTAGGGAGTATAAGAGAGCACTAAAAGAAGATTTCTCGATATTCTTATTGGAAATAGAAAACCAAATATTGCATTTTACACACCATATCCTTAAAACCTTCATACCTTGTGAGTGAAGAATTGTAGTAAAACCATATGTTATAACAATTAGGTCATTTTACGCCTCTGCCAGCAGAAAGACGCATGAAACTTAAATATACCAAAAATACCAACCGCGTGTGTTCTGACATAAGAGGATACTAATATTTTACACGAAATAAAGGTCAGCATTTGTGTCCTGGGTCACATGCTTGAGACATTTTTTAGCATTTTTAGTAGAAATACGTGCTCAAGGCGTAACAATACACACTATAAGTACCAACTATCCGAATGGGTTTATTATATATATATATATATATATATATATATATATATATATATATATATATATATATATATATATATATATATATATATATATATATATATATATATATATATATATATATATATATATATATATATATATATATATATATACATATATATATATATTTCTATTATATATCAAATTCGATATGAGCAGCGGCACAAGAGTGTGACTGTTAGTGACAAGTTCTGGGATCGATCCCCAGTTGAGGAAATGAAATATTTAATATTTTCAATTTAAATATTCAATGCTTCATTTCTTCGCTCTGGTAATAAGGCTAAGCGCGGCGTTGAGTTCCGCCACTTAATACGCAATGCCTCAAATTCGGCGAAAAGTGGGGAACAGAAGTGGAACGGAGTGTCTTTACACTAGGTTCCCGGGTTCCCTCTGCCTACTCTGCCTCGTGCGAGGCAGATCGATGCAGTCGAGTTACAGACGCACTAAGTTTAAGCCTATTTCTAGTATTAATATTATGTACATCACTGATTTTAGTAAACTTATTAATATTTTTCTTGACATAAATAACATTGTCAAAAATGTATTGAGACCGTTGCGGTCAATATATTAACATTTTTAAACATTTCCCTTAAAGAATCCTTAGGGCTTAAGTTATAGATTGCGCGAATAGCTCGCTTCTGCAAGACAAAGATTGTCTTGCATTGGGCTGCATTACCCCAAAGTAAGATGCCGTAAGACATAATACTATGGAAGTAGCTAAAGTAAACAAGGCGAGCCGTTTCCTCATCAGTCAATAATCTATTTTTTTTACAGCGAAAGCTGCAGAGCTCAGTCTATTCGCCAATCAATCAATATGAGGTCCCCACTGTAATTTGGAGTCAATGGTGATACCGAGAAATACCGTAGAATCAACAGGCTTTACGGCTTCACCATTCAAAAGTACATTGGCTTTCACAATTTTCGTTTGGGGTGTTCTGAATATTATACATTTTGTTTTTTTATTATTTAACAGTAAGTTATTAGCCCTAAACCAATGTACTATTTTGGAGAGAGCATTGTTTACTTCGTCATATACTTTTTGTCTTCTTCGCATTTTAAAAATCAACGAAGTATCATCAGCAAACAATACTATCTCATGGCTCCTCTCAACTAAATAAGGTAAATCATTTATATATATTAAAAAGAAAAAAGGACCAAGAATAGACCCCTGTGGGACCCCCATACTGATTAGTGACCCAGGAGATTTCTTGCCATTCACATCAACCTTCTGAACCCTGTTAGTTAAATAAGAGGTCAGAAGATCGAGTGCACGTCCTCTTATGCCATAATGATGTAGCTTCATGACCAATGTCGAGTGCTGGACGCAATCAAACGCCTTGGATAAGTCACAGAACATGCCAAGAGCATCCTGCGATTGGAATTCATATTCCTAAGATTAATACAGAATTTTTTTTATGAATATATATAATATCCGTTAGATCGGCATATATGTGTTACGTCTTATATAACTAGAGATAATATGTTTTTACTAGAGATAATATGCTTTAAGAGATGAACTCAAAAATCATAAAGTTTACGCAAGCAAAAATAAATCGTAAGGTCACCTTTAATAGATAGAAATTAAGTATCAGAATAATTTTTCACTAGACTGTCACAGAATTAGGGGAACACGTTGATTAAACAATTATATAATAAAGTAAGATACATTACAAAATTTCATTTAACTATTAATTTTAAGAGTTCAGTTATGGCGCAGGGATACAAGCGTGTGATTACAGTCACAACTACACAACAACTTGTGAGTTGGGATCCCATTAAAAGAAACGAAAATTTTAATATTTTCATTTTCTAAGTCTGGCAACTATGCTACCGCTGCGTTAAGTTCCGTCGATATTTTATGAATCCGCTGAAGTTTCCAAAAATGGAGAACGGAAAGGTCTTAGTGAGAATGGTGTGTCAGAACTCTAGGTGCCAAGTTCCTTCCCCCTGCCTATCCTATCCATCTACGTCATCTGCAGGATTCAGCGTTAAGCTAAAGTATTAACTTGTAATTAACAATCAAACATTTGATCAAAATCATAAACGAAAAACTCAATCTAAAGAATTTAACATTTCCCAAATTCATTCTCCTTAATTAAAATGTCCCAAAGCGAATTATATGAAAGAATGACGATCCAAAAACAAATTCTTATATCGAAATGCACAGCATCTGTACCAAAATGAATATCCGAAATTAAAATAACAGTGACGTGCGTGATCCACCCTCCGCCGTCGCGTACGAGGTGTTGGGGTAATGTAAGGGTACTCATACAGGATGTTCCTTACGCTCTGATGAATGAACGCGCTTCAATTATGTAGAATTACGAATTATCGTTTATTTTATATCATTTATTTATTCTTTGAACGTATTGAATTGTTTTGTCGGTTTGTGGTAATTTAATAAAATGGTAGCTGACCTGACCTGACACTGCCTAAATGAGCTCACCTCACTAAATACATCTTAATATTTAAAATTAAAGAATTTTATCCAGAATAATCGCGTATTTTGAATATTGTGACTTCGTTCGACAAGCCTCTTCTCGATATGTTCCTTTATCCTAACACCGATGTATACGAACTCCTTTTTAAGATATTGGCAATCCTGTCTAGTAACCTTCTTTACATAAGGTAAAAATGACACCACCTCAGTCCACCCTTGACCATGGACTACCGCAGAGTGTTCGAAACGTGGGGTTTTAAAAATATATAATAGTCAATATACGCGATTAGTCCGGTTAAATTTATTTGATATAAAAAATGTAATTTCACGAAAAACAAAGATCTTATTACATTCTAATATTTTTCTGTCTTTATAATTTATAAATATGTTCTTGTGGATTTGTTTCATTGTTTTTTTTAGCTTTACATTGTATCCTGTACGAGTAGCGGTACAGAGAATTAGTGTTAAGACACTCCGTTCCTATAAAGATACCTTCATTCCCCACAAAATTTCGTCAAGTTAAAAGCTAAAAATCATGATTTCTATAGAACGGCATTTGTGATATAATAAATATTGCTATGAATATTTAAAACATCGAAGTAAAATAATCCATGACAAACCGCATGTCAAAGTACAACAATTTGAAACAATATTAAATTCACAAAGCCACTGTGCGCTGCAATAAAATTCTAATATCTGTCTAAAAAAAAGGGAAATCCAAAAAAGTCGATGTCGCGGCTACTTTTTAAGTCCACACAATCGTAAAAAGTCCACTTATAAAGGATCCACAACGAGAAAAACAATGCAAATATTATGTAAATTGGGGAGGTTTTTTCGAGCCACCAGCGCCGCGCGCCGGCGGACACGGATTGCTAACTTCGCGTTAATTTCTACTGCAACTCGGTACTGTGTACGTAATTTTATTTCATATTTACGTATATTTAAGCTGCTGTGAAATTGAGATTTAAAATAAATTAATAGGGTTAAGATTTTATGTACTTATATACATATACAAACACAACATATATGTATTTATTCAATACTTCTAATTTACTTTGTTGTAGAAGTAGAAGTACAGCATCCACACGTATATGCGATAGATTCTGACTATGCGAAAATTCTGAGTAAAAATGAATACTATTTAAAAAATAGATACAAGAAAACCACAATATCCAACAAAAAAAACCGTAATAGAAGACGGCAAAAAATCAATATCTTACAAGTGTCGTTAGTTAACAACCTCACTTTACATCGCCAAAACGAACAGACAAATAATTTTCCTCGTCAATGGTAAGTACATCTGTCTTAGGTAGGTACCTATTACTTAAGGTAGGTAGGTTCTTCCAAGGTAGGTAGAGGATTTAGTCGATTTTTCCAAAGTCCACAATACTCGGTCCTGAGATGAAGGTCTTAATTAGATAACTTGAGGCCGGACTTAATTATAACTTCAAAGGTGTAAATCCTAAACAGAACCACTAATTACTTGAGGCATCTCTTTCAGCCGCGGGTTAAAAGAGCTCATTCTTTTTATTTAATTTTATTCGTCCATTATTTAGTTTGAAGGAAAAATGAGGGTTGATATCGAGGTTCTTGCTAAATGAGCTTCTTGCGAGCAAAATGTACTAAGTTATATTTCAGTACGCGCATGAGCGAGCTTTGCTTGTTTTTTTTTAAATTATATACGAAATACACACACTATAAGAAACAAAGTAATCAAATTGAATTTTGGCTCAAATCAGGGTCACCTGAGTTAGTTTAACCTATATATCTATATATGTTTTAATCTATATATATATATATATATATATATATATATATATATATATATATATATATATATATATATATATATATATATATATATATATATATATATATATATATATATATATATATATATATATATATATATATAATTAAATAAACAATAAAATGTATATTTTTGGTAATCTAGTACCAAAACAAACAAATATACCAAACAAACCAGAAAAATATAATAACTTTGTAATATACCTATATTTTTAAAATCGCAAATATAAAAGTTAGCACACTTTACCTTAATTGAATGTAAATTAAATCTCCTTATAAGATGCAAAAAATATATTTTAATATCTCCACGTTTCGTGTTCTTGTTTCTTAAATTTCTTTTGATTACTCGGTTCGCTTTAAAACGATTTTGCTTAAAAATAATACTTGGACTTTTTAAAGACTAAATTTAAATGTTTTTATATTTTCTTTAGCTACACACTTAATTTTCTATTCTGCTATATACCAGGATAGGCAAGGAACTTAGGAACAAGTGTGAGATACACCATTCCCATTAAAGTACTTCCGTTCACCATTTTCTACCGAAGGAAGAGAAGAAAGAGAAATCTGGAGGCATTGCGTGTTGAGAGCCGGAACTTGACGGCAAAATAATAAATATTTCATTTTTCACAAGTGAGAATCGAACCCACAACATTTTGCGTTTACAATCGAACCCTTGTCTGCCTCCGCTCCGCGACTGGCTTTTAGAAAAATATGGATGTAGAAAAAACTATAAAATTCATAAGCAACACAAAATTTAGTTTTAATCAATTTTATATGTATAATGCAACCTTCAATTCAACAATATCTAAGAAGTATATTCCAAACTAAAAGACAAAAATTAGATGACTCTATCACTTTTTACATTTTTTTTTTATTTAATTTTTCAAAATAAAATTGAACCCACAGACTGTCGCATTAAAGTAGCTCAGTTTTTCCCTTGAAACACGACGAGGCTTAAACATTTCCTTTTTCAGTCTACTAAAATTAACGATACGAAATGTCAACTATACAGTGATTTTGGCAATTATTGTCATGCATCAGACACCCTGCGACACTTTGAATCGTCCATTATAAGAAGATCTTCTAACGCCTATTAGAAGTTTTATATTTCAAATCCTCTAGCTAAATTTTTTTTCTTAGAAAATCAACACAACCGTTCTTATTATAAATGTTTTACGCAGACAGTTAAAGTTGTTGCAGACATATGTAAAATTGTCAGTAAGTAATAAGTACATAAAAATGTATTGAATACATTAATTACATAGTGCTTAGAAAGTGCATCCGTTAAATTTCTCATGGCCTGTAATAGATTGCAATAGAAGGAAATACAATATTTTTTTTAATATGAATTTCAGTAGAAGTACAAAACGAGAATAAAAAATGCCTTTTGTATACAAAAATACCTTTCAATATAAATACACCTATAAAGGCATAAGTATCGAAATTCTAATGACACAAAAAGGGAGGCCAGCCTTCAGTGGATTACGAGGGGTGACCAGCACACGTGCTGGGGACGCCTAATGAAGAGGGTTACGCCCCTGAGTAAAGATTCTGCTGTACGCGTGCTATTGTCTTTTTATATATTATACTAACTTTAACTTGCGATTTTGTCCCTTTTTGTTATGAAAGCATCTAAAAGTCATGTATGGCACATGTGTCATGACACATTGTGAAGTGCCCAAATTAATTCACACTTTGGATATAATTCCAACCAGTAGTTCCTTGGATGAATGCGTTCATATAAACAATCAACTATTTTATAACATAACTGTAGACTTATAAGATAACGAAATTCTCATTCTGTGACAATAAGCTTTGGTAATGGTTTTTAAGAAACTATGATTATAATATTTATTGAACGTTTCCTCAAAAGTACTAGATTTTTTATCATATATCTCAGATGTCTGTTTTGATGATGTCTTTTGTTCATAGTTAAAATAATTGAATTAATTTTTATGTTTCTAGACGCAGTAGTTGACCGTACGTTGCCACTTATTAATTGAAAAACAATTATGTATATGTTTGTATTTATATATCTGAACATAAACTGACAAATAAATAATCTTACCTAAAATGGCGTCAAGTGCAGCGTCTACCTTAATCTGGAACAAATAAACAAATACGTTATTGAACCATACAATTTAAAATTTTTAATCTTTTGATATAAAAATTTCAAGGTTTTCCTCCTCCAATATAAAACCAATTTCAACATATATTTAAAAAAAGTCGATATATTTTAGAAATTATTATAGTATTTTTTTTATTGTCTTGACGACTTTGTTATAATTTCATTTTGCTGTCACATTCCCCCAGACAGTAGGCAAAGGAAGCCTAGTGTTTAGACACTCTATTCCCCGAGCACTACCTACTATATAGTGTTTTGAGTTTGTTTTCGAAAGGAGGGTACAACAAGCTTTTGAAGTTAGACGCTGTGCAGAATCAAGACGGTCTGAAAAAAAAAATTGTAAGGGCAAAAATAGACTCAGATTACTTGGCAATATCAAATACACTTTACTCCTTTATATAGACGCTGTGAATGTGGCAAGTTCACTAGCGACAGCTGACTTATAGACGTTATTAATGATCTTGCGAGACAAATGAAAGAATCTTACTGCATCACTATTTACCTCAAATATAACGGGATAAAAACGTCCACTTAACCTTCTATATATCGTTACTAGGTTTACTTGTGTTACCTTAGATTTTTCTCTTTTGAGGAAAGATTTTTTCTTATAGAAATTAAGTAACTGCTTTTACATATTTTTTTTCATTATTTCGATGGTTATTTCATTATAGATTTGCTGTATTCCGTTACATAGCAAAATAAGCAGAGGGAAATCTAGTGAGAGAGACACTCCGTTCCCATGAAGACACTCTCGTTACCTACTTTCTTACATCCTCGAGTCATTGTGTTTTTAAAAATAAGAATTAAAAAATAAAGTATCAACCACTTATTTACGATCACTTTGTGACCAGGTCCCTCCCTAGGAGCACAGAGGTCAAGCTTTTAAATCAAAGCAATAAAAAGTTACAAACTTTTATGGATTTTTTTTGCTGCATTTTCTATGAAATTCGCCGTGTAATCAAAACCTTACTAAAATTATGAAATTTGAACTGAGAACTAGTCTAACCACAAGTAAAAGTTAAGAAAATTATTCAAAAGGTATATATTTATAGATATAGAGGAAAACCATTACCAACTTTAATTTGTGATTCGTTTCATATAAAATTAATGAATTTGCGGAAGTGATTTAAATTTGTCAACATAATTCGCTTCGTAATCACAATCTACACTCTATGAAGAACAAATGTATCTAAATTGAGAACTTCCAGTACAAGTAAATACTAAAAATTATAATTTTACTTCAAATCATATAAAATGAAAGTTTGGACTTTTCTAATAGTTGTGACATATATATACAATAGTAAAAATTGACATATATATATATATATATATATATATATATATATATATATATATATATATATATATATATATATATATATATATATATATATATATATATATATATATATATACAATAGTAAAAAAAATATTTGGTACGTTTGGTACTCGCACTTGATCAGGTTTTTTTTATTATAAAAGTTATAAAGATCTGAATAGATTCATTGACTGATAAACTAAACTAATGTACTTTTGATAGATTCCCTTATGACCTGATAAAATCTTTTATCAATTTTAACGATCTGCACGTTTTATCCTAATAAAAGGGTACACATATTTTCAAGATGTGTTCTCTAGTTCTCGCCAACCATTTCGGTTTCGTGAAACCCAAATCCCAAACTCAGTTCCAAAATTAGGGAGTTTGGAAATTGGGTCTTTCTAATTTTCTTCTATTACATATACGATAGGTATGTACATATATATATATATATATATATATATATATATATATATATATATATATATATATATATATATATATATATATATATAATTATATATATACATATATATATATATATATATATATATATATATATATATATATATATATATATATATATATATATATATATATAAGTTCAGAAGAAATAAAGATAGAACAAACCATTTAAAAATTACGCCTTCAAGTGAGTCTAGCCTCCAGCAAGCTGCAATAGCTCATTTTCCTTAGCCGAGACAACAATAGCTTATTGAATGAATCAACCTTAAGACGTTACACAAAGAAGTTTAGATTTAAAAATATCATTTTTCCTCATTATTGTATGTAGAATTTATTTTAATATTACTACTTTTTAGATACTATTTATGAATATTAGCTTGGCCTTTTGAGCATAACAGGAACTCTTGACCGTTCCTGTTATGCTCAAAAGGCCAAGCTATACAGCCGTTATGATTATTAAAGCTACTTTTATTTATTAAAAATCAACACCAATACTTTTATTTCTTCGCTCTCGTAACAAGGCAAAGCCCGGCGTCGAGTTTCGCCACGAAATACGTAATTAATCTCAAATTTGGAGAAAAGTGGGGAACGGAATGGAGTGTCTTAATATTTGATTCCCAATTTCCCTCTGCCTACCCTGCCAGGCGCGAGATACACTATTAAGTTTAAGAAAATTGACACAATAATATTTAAAATTCTAAAGAGTTGATTAAGTTGAAAGCCCTTATTTCAGAAACGACCGGTTGAATTAAAAAAAATTAAGACAATTTATTTATTAAAAAAAATCATAATGTGGCATAGGTCAAACACAATTTTGCCAATGATTTTCATTTGACTACGCGAGAAAAGAGGCATGTAATTAAAAAGTGCGCACCATCGAGATGATCAAGACTTTCGATGTAAAAAACTGCATTGAAATTGGTTCAGTTTAAAGAGTAGTTATGATACCACAAGCATACAAACAGGTTACACTTACACTTACACCTCTGTTTTTACGCCAGGGACTAACCAATAATATTAGGACACAAGCGTGTGAAACGAAATATGATAGGTTGTGGAAGTGATCCCTACTTGAGGAAATAAAATACTTAAAATGTTAATTTTCTTGCTTTGATAACGAGGCAACACAATGAATTTCAACACTCAACAGACAATGCCTCCAGATATCGGTGATAAGTGCGGAACGGAAGTGTCTTAATAGGAGTGATACTTTGTTCCCAGGTTTCCCTACTACTACTATTGCCTACCCAGCAATGTGCGGGATACAGCGTGAAGCTGAAAAAAAAAGAAATACACGTTTTAAATTACTATTTTAGCTTACATTTTAGTCGATGCTTTACCTCGTTTGCCCTTTGAGTGACGTCTCAAAGTTTTATTTGCGTTAATTTAAGCTCCCTCGAACAGAGCTTTTACGGAAGTATGAAAATTAAAAAATATTTGAAGAATGGAATATTTTTCTTTTCAATTTTTTTTAATTAAACTTACGTTTACGGTAATTTACGGCTTAAAGAAGAGGTGGTTTATATTTATACTAATTAGGTTCTACATATATGTACATAAATAAACAAAAATTAATAAAAAAATTTGAAATTAATTATAAAATTACGTCTTTTTTATCAGCTTTACACTGTTCAAACACGGCAGGGTAGGCAGAGGGCTTAGAAACCTAGTGTTAGGACACTCTGTTCCCATTATGACTGTAACTTTCAATATTTTCCACTGAATTTGAGGCATTAATTGCTGGGTGGCGTAAGTTAACGCCGTGCTTTGCTTCGTTATCAGAGCGGAGCAATTCATTTTCTCCCACTTTACTACGAAAAACTTCAATTAATTAATTTAATTATGTATCAAAAAAGTAAAATAACTAGCCACATTGTATTTTCTTTTCTCTTCTATATCTAAAACTAAAGTTTTAGATATAGAAGAGAAAAGAAAATACAGTGTAAACACTGAGATCCTTGCGTTCTCTTTTCCTCCTAAGACGGTACTTAGGGAACCTAGTGTCAATATTCTTTAAACTCGAATTAGAGACGTTGTTTACTTAATGAAAATCAACACCACGCTTTGCCGTGTAATATAAAATATGTACGAAAATGTACTGTCTCTGTCAATATCGGTTAGATGATAGTAAAATGTTAAAACGCCAAATAATAGATGGAAACTTCAAGTATAAAAAATATTCTAGGCTAATTTTTATTCAAATAATACTCTGTATTATGTTATGTTATTTGTTAAAACGCATACAAATTTTTCATCAACAAAGTAATAGAAAAAAAATTGAAAACTAAATAAAATGCGAACGTAAAGCTTTATAAAAGGCAGGAAAAGTAAAAAGGCGCACGAGATGTATTTATTCGCAATTAAATATAACTTGTATACGTACATATGTCTCGTACATGCGTACGTACGTCCGTAAGTTTATAAGTGAATGTGTGTTTAATTCGCCGATTCTACTCGCGGATCTCAAGACGATGCCGAGGCGTGATTCCAAAGCGAGTTGCAATTACCGCACAACGACGTTAATTAAAAGCTTTCCCCCCTCCATCCCCCCACCTGCCCCCACCCGCTCTAAACTAGCCCTTACAAAAATTTGTTTTAATTAAAAACACTTCTATTTTTCGTTGTGGATTTCAAATTTTTAACGACTGTCCCTCAGACTGTAAACCTTTTGTATAGGAACTTTAATGAATCCGCAAATTTACTTGCAATAGTTTTCTTATGATTTTTTACCTTTTTAAACGAATTTAAGTTAAGTTTTTGTGAGTGTTTGTCGCGAGCCTTCATTAAAATGGGAACGAAAAAGACAAGCGACGTGAAATGCAAAGGTGAGCTTTTTAAAGTTTTCCTTTTGTAGACCTACATATTTAGCGGACAATGGCTCGATTTTAATAACTAATTTATTATTTGTAAAAGCTATTTTTTAGAGAAGATATAAAAATAATTTATTGCTCTTGATCCAATTCTGAAATCATTTAATGAACAGGCTTGCTGCATTGACCACGACGGCCTCATATTATTATACAAAATTATATTTTACATAGGTACTACTAGCGGCTCCTTGTGGCTTCGCAAGCTGAAGTATATGTAGTTATTATTGTTTAAGTGTATTTAGAAAAAATCTATATAAATGTAACTGTAAATGTCTAAGAGTAATGTAACAATAATTTACTAAATAAATTGTTTTTAAACCATTTTAGAAAAATATTAATTTTAAACGGCGAAACTCAACGCCGCGCCTTTTTACCAGAACGAAGAAATGAAAATATTACCCTTTTTTTTTTTTTTAAATAAAAATATTTCACTTTGATGAATTAAATGATTCTACTGTAGGTAGAATCATTTAATAATGCGGCTCTTAGTCTGACCATGCTGTATATTGTATGTATATATTTATATATGGTATGTACTTTAAGTGGATATATGTGTTTATTATATATGTGTATAGTGTATATATGTATTTATTATATATGTGTATGTTTATGTATAAACATATGTATTTTACTACTTATATGTATGTCTATATATTATAATATCAGTATATATATTTAAAAATGATTTATATTTTATATATATTATATCCGACTCTACTTTTTGCACGTTTCTGCCTGTTGTTTTAAAATTATATTTTATCATAGCTTAATGGTTACCTGGAAGAGATCACTTATAGTGATAAGGTCGCCATTGCACACATTATTTTAGTAATTTAAATTATATGAACTGTTATAATATTGTGTGCAATAAAGTATATAAATAAATAAAATAAATAAATATTTCACTTTCTCGAGTGGGGATCGAACACACAACCTGTCGCGTTTAAAGTCATTTTAAGTTTTGCTGATATTTTTTTTATAATTATATATCTAATTGGATGGTAAGAACCAGTGCAGTAAACACGCGATTTGTGGCGTAAAACCTGTTCCGCGGGAATTTTAGAGTAAAAAATTGCCTACATATTCTGTCGGCACGCTTTCCTTATTCCAATGAAAGTCTCATAAAAAACGGTTCAGCATTTCCAACATTAGTCCGATTAAAATTTAGAAAATATCATGTAAATACTTAAAAACAAGCAGATGATAAAAAAAATAATAACAGCCAGACGCTTAAATTTTGTTTATATGTGAATATTAAAAATACTGTTCAAGAAGAGAAGTATTGTAAAATTTAAAATCTACAAAACAATCACTACGATTCAGTTGCGTCAGTCGCAAAAAAGACAGAGGTATAAAATAAGCTGGGAGCAATAAAAGGGTGAAGTTATCAATTGAAGCCGCCTGGCGGACCGCCAGCTTACCATTGATTTACTATTATACCTACAAATAAATACTTTTTTACCGAAGTTAATACATAAATTGTTAATAATAGATACCAGTCTAGCTCAGAATAGTGAATATTAACGCGAAGATCGTTAGTTCGATCATTTATTTTCATTTTGGTTATATTTCGAAGGGGAGACCTCGGTTGACCTTTAAAAACACAGTATCGACGATACTGGAGGAAGGTCACGTAAAACGCACGAGGCCCCTCGGAGGGCTTGATGACAGTGGACGAGAGCTATGCCGAGACCGTAGCGTCTGGCGATTCCTTCTCTCCGCCTACCCCGCTAGGGATATAGCGTGAAGCTAAGTTAAGGTTATATTTAATTTATTTTCTTACTCGCTCTTTACGACCAAGTACTGGAAAGAACACCGCTAAATATATATATTAAGCGAAGACTGGAGTATAAAGTGAACATTGGAGTGTCTGGACAATAGCTTTTTGATAACAATTTTATATAAAAATATAGTTTTAATAAAAAAGATAGTATGTAACTAATGCAGTAGCGAGAAACGGAAGTGACTAAATGGAAACGCAGTGTTGTAGTTTTAGGTTCCCAGGTTCCCAGGTTCAATCTCTCTATCTAGCTATGTGCGGGATACAGCGTGAAGCTAACAAAAAATGTATCTATAGTGTTGCATATTATTTATATTATCATTTCATTAATGAGACAAAGGAATTAAACATGCGATATAATAAATTAATATATTGATTTATGCCTGTAATTTAAACGAGTTTGAATTCAGTACTGATAATTTATAGATTATGCAAATGGTATATAGTAAAATTATGACCTTAAATGATTTATTTTACGTACAAAATTGTTTCTCCTTGTATATATATTTTTTTATTCATATATATATATATATATATATATATATATATATATATATATATATATATATATATATATATATATATATATATATATATATATATATATATATATATATATATATATATATATATATTTTTTTATACATTGATAGTATCATTTTCTATAGCTTCACGCTGCATTCAGGGTAGGCAGAGGAAACTTGGGAACCTAATGTTGAGACAATCCGTTCCCCACATTCTGCCGAACTCGAGGCAATGCGTGTTGAACGGCGGAATTCAACGCCGCATTTTTCCTCATTACCAGAGCAAAGAATTAGAAAAAAAGTATTATACATTATTGCCTGTCGAAAAAGGTTATTGACCCCCACCACCTATTGCGTTTACAGTCGCACTATTGTGGCCCTGCTATACGACAGGCATCAAGTTTAAAAACTTGAACTTATAAAATATTACTAAAGAATTACATTCTTTATATACAAATGTTCTATAAAATAGAATTTTTAAACCTCTTCGTAGAACGATGCAATTATTCTTTCATATCCATAGCAGGAATGTTAATAGACAATTTTTTACGATTGCCAAGAGCCCTTAACATATTCATGAAGAATGCAAAAAGATATTAATTCCAATTATAACGGCAGAATGAGCTTAATTAAGCACCTGCTCTGTCAGGTTGTTAAAGTTTTGTTACATACATTACATGTTAAATTGAATAATATTAACGTTGATACTATCGTGGCGCAGTGCACAAGCATACCACTGTAAACGCGGCAAGTTATGGGTTCGATTTCCATTCGAGTAAATGAAATAATTAATATTTTCAATTTAAATGTTTATGGTCATTAATGTCTTCATTTCTTCGCTCTGGTAACAAGTCAAATCGCAGCGTTGAGTTCCGCTACATAAGAGTAAATAAAATTGGGCAGAAAGTAGAGAATGTAACGCAGTGCCTTCACATTGGGTTCCCTCTGGCTACCCCGCAGGGTGCGGAATACAGCGTGATGCTAAAAAAAACTAGGATTCCGCTGTTTGTCTAACTGTCTGACTGTACGTACGATACCAGACTGTTTCTCATAATCTGTCATACTTAGAATATTAATAAAATGAATATTTAAGGGAGCTGAAATACGAAATAACTGGCTATCTTGCAGGTAACGTTTAGAAAAAATATGATATTATTATATTAAAATAATTTTAAGGTTCTTCTAAAAATCGTCATTATTGAGCTATGAGGATTAGTCTCACTGTCACCAATGGTTATAAATATTAACGACAGTCGTAAGCGAAAAACGCCAATATTATAATTTACATTTTAAGCATTATCCTTTAGCTTATGTAGAAAACGTATAAAAAATTGAACGTGGCGTGATCTGAACCCGTGCTTCATGTAATCCATCCAAGAAGTGCTCTTCCATCTGTTTTGGACGGACTCGAAGAGGCGCGGATACAAATCAAGCTACGTTAAATTTTGTATACCTTTCTTTTTTCTTTCTTTCTTAGTGACTTGAGACTTTAAAAAATAGTAAATATATTTTATAAATAGCATTATCTCTTGCTAAAAACGATAATTCTAATGAATTGTCTTTGTATAGCGAAAATTTGTAAAAATCTATCTACAGAGAGCTAACAACAATAAATAAGTGTATAAGAATTTCGACGTAGCTTGATGATAACTTATGGCTTAGTTAGTCAGAGCGCTCGGACAGTTTGCGAGAGGCGCGGCTACAAATCCTGCTTCGTTCAAATTTTTATACGTTTTTTAAATTTTGTACTTTAAAAGTACTTTTTTGATCATAAAAGTTCAAGTTTTCATCGCCATAGCATCCATACATCCATCCGCCATAGCATTTGCATCTGCCAGCCTAAGCCGGTTTTGTTAAATATTAAAATTCTCGAACAAATTATAAGATCGTTGTGTTTTCGCAAAGGAAGGTTACCAGGAGATTGTTAAAGAATGAAGAGCCATCTAAATATTTCTTTAGTCATTACATAAATGAGTTGTTTCACTTCGAACCGACTGTAAATAAATGATGAGAAATTTGTAAGACGTCATCATTGTGTTGTGGACGTACTTGCGATGTGTTTAGGTTTGATTCCCATTTGGTTAATTGTAACATATGTTTAAATTATTATTTTATTTTACTTTACTGGAAAGTAATTTGTATAAAGTAAATTTTATTCATGGAGTTATATTTTTAATTCGTTAAATGAATATCGGGTGATACTTTGTCAAGATCATTACATTATGAAATGTCATTAAGTTTGGTGTTTTACAAATCCTACAGATTATTCGCCGTATTTCTCAAATCCAGGGAAGGTAAAGAGTAGTGTTAGGGACCTCTGTTCCCCATTTTCGCATTGTTTTTGGTTTAATCAAACTTAACGCTGCGCTTGTCTTCTCACTCTGCTATATCGTTGAAAAGACAGAAACTCAAATACATTTTGACTTAACTTCACTCTGTATTTCCCGAATAGTACGCAAATATAGAAAGATAGAACTTGTTCCCATTAACATAATGATATCATTGCGTATTGAGTGACGTATTCAGTGCTGCGTTTTACCTCGTTACTGAACGATAAAGATAATAAATATTTATTTTCCTCAAGTGGCAAGTGGAAGTCAAATCCACAACCTTTCACATTCAGAGTCGCTCGCTAATCTACGACAGGCCACGAACAGAAAATTGTAAAAAGAATGATTTTCCATTAGATTTTCTCATTTCGAAATCGTCCGCTACATACCTACAGCGAAAAACCCGCGAAGCAAAAACCATAATAAAGATATTATTGTTTTATTACGATGAAGTTTAATGAAAAACGTAAATACCTACATAGAAATACAGAATATAAAAGATTCATAATATCTGTGGCTCTAGTAGCTCTCTTGTTATATCTTGAACGAACAAAAGAAAATTTTCATTTACATTATATTAGCCCAGGATCTTGTTTGTGATGCTAAGTAAATTCCGAGTAGAAGCCATTTGTCTAGACGTTTCACGATGATTTTCATTAAAATTCATATTTAATAGAATATTGTATTGCTTGTCAGTTATAATCGAAAGTTATAACTGTGGGGGCAACGGTTTTCCGTTCGATATCTACTTGGAAGTATTACTGAATTTCATATTTTCTATGTAGTCAAAATAGAACACGACGTTCGTGGCCTCAGTCTAGCACATGTAGACCTTACATTCGTGGCCTCAGTCTAGCACATGTCTCCTTAGCGGGATTAGTTTCCTTCTAGAAGAACCTTCTTTTAAGAAGACGTTTCCCACTTTCCGCCTATTTTTCTAAGCTGCAGTTTTTACCTCAAGGGGGTATTGAACTATTTCATATCAATACACATCCACAGCACCACGAAGGACTCGATAAAAGAATATTAACATTTTTATAACGGCTATCCATTACATTGAAAGTAGAATAAAGTTAAGGTTCGCGTGTACAAGATATTCATGCTATTCTTTTCGCAAAAAGCTTTAAATCTTCATATTACAAGACGTCTACTTTGAAACGTATAGCCTCTTAAATATGTACATATTGCGTATTTTTGCCTTTAGGTACTATAGTGGAGCAGCATTAAAAATACGATAAATATGGATTCGATCCCGCTCCAAGTGATACTCTACCACGAGAATCCACATCCTTGGCAAGATTTTTTTTTCAGAAATACTTCCGATACTCTTTCCTTCTTTTTTAATCGCTGTACAACTGATGTTTACAAAGAAAATATTGAATATTTCATCGAATGGGAATAGAATCTACAACCAGTTGAATTTACAGTCGCACTCTATACTTACGTATTTAACTTTATTTACTTAACACGGCAATAGAGTGGTATGAACATTTTGTGAAAATCAACGTAAAATATCTTTCTAAAGCTGCCTTTGTCCGTACCTACACAGCAGTCATGAATTATTGCCGGGAGCTTAAATCGAATCTCGATACACATCGGATGACTGGGACCCCTCTACATGACAACGGCACCTTAATGAAGTTTGTTAAAACTGCTCGTGATATATGGTCAGTAAGCTTTCATTGTTTGTAGTACTAGAGGGTACAAAATATGAACACTACAGTTTTTTTTTCGTTTAATAAACTGATAACTTTACAGATATTTGGTCAGTACCATTTTTTTATATTATAGTAACATTTTTTTTACTTCCCACTGTATACCGTACATAGTGATGTAAGCAGAAGGAACTTGGGAACCTAATCTTTTTATAGTATTATTATTGTTTTTTTACTACCACTTAGCTTCACGCTGTATGCCGCATGTGGCAGATTATCCGATTTTAATAAAACAAACACTGAATGTTGAGGGAAAGTTGCCATAAAGTAAAAGAAAGACCTGCATTAAACCTGGTTAGCCGTTTCTGAGATGAGCGCGTACAAACGCACAGACAGACAGACAACTAGACTAGACTAAACGTAAATTTAAAAGCGTATAAAAATTTCGAACAAAGCAGGATTTAAACCTGCACCTCTTGAAAACCGTTCAAGCGCTCTGACCAACTAAGCCATTCGTTCTCACCAAACTTCGTTGAAATTCCTATACGCTTATTACAACTAATTTATGTTGTTAGCATCTCTGTAGGGAGATTTTTTATAAATTTCCGCTACCCAAAGACAACTCGTAAGAATTATCGTTTTAGCAAAAGCAAATACTATTTATTTAATATTTTTACTATTTTTTAAAGTGTTATTCCACACTCAGGACAGAAAATACTAAAAACGATAATGAGGCGCGGGTTCAAATCCTGCTTCGTTCGAAATTTTTGTACGCTTTTTAAATTTAAGTTTTGTATTTTCTGTCCTAAGTGTGGAATAACACTTTAGTAAAAAAAGCAGATACGTGTTAAAACTAATTATTGGGCTCTAGAACAATAATCCCTTGTTAGTATTTTTCTATTATATCTTATATGTACTTGGTTACAGATTTTACAGATTATAGTAAGTACAGATTTAACTTCCTCGCTTTAGTAACGAGCTAGCAAAGCGTCGCATTTATTCCTAGAATATAGCGGAAAGTGGAGGACAGAAGAGTCGTAATGGGAACGGAGTGTCTTAACACTAGGTTCCCAGGTGCCCCCAGGTATATGTGGGTACATGTGTATGTATGTGTTACTTTATATGATACACAAATGTTACTTTATATGTATGTACATTTCCCAATTACAATAAAAATTCAAAGACAATGTGTTGCTTTGGAAATTCTTTTCTAAATTAAATGTAACCCACCTAAGGGAGCCAGGCTAGCGAGCCGCCTAAACTAAGGATGCAATACTGTATACCGGTAAGTAACCTGATGCGGCAGCGTGAGGTGCGAAGTAATAAACAGGATGCCCCTACGGCTTGCGATCAACTGCGAACACTTATATTACCTGCCTCATATATACCATCTCTACTTTTATATTTTTCTTTTTTTTTTCGTAGCGTCAAGCTGAATCTCTAACACGTCAGGGTACACCGCGGAAACTTGTAAACCTAGTGTTAAGACACTCTGTCCCATTCACTTTCCGCCGAATTTAAGGCGTTGCGTGTTGAGTGGTGACGTCGCCTTTTGCCTTGTTGAGCGAAGAAATCAAAATGTTAAATATTTCATTACTTCGAGCGGGAATCGAACCGGCAAATTGTCGCGTTGACAGTCGCACACTTGACCAGCTGCTCTAATTTACGGCAGGCAAAAATATTTTTATGTTTTATAATTCATTTATAGAATACTCTATAGGCTATAATCGTCAAGTGACCCGATCTAGTACCGAACTGTACTCTCTCGGTACATTTTAAATAATTTGACCAAACATGGACGGTGATCTATATTTTAAATCAGATTTATACATTCTTTATTCACAAAAACAATTCTTATTTCGATATTACAAATGCTATGTGAAATTAAAACAGTTACTGCAAAAATGTATATAAAAGAAGCGATAAATTACGACCATCTACAATAAGCTTCATTTAAAGCTAGTAAAAGCTCACAAAGTGAGCTTCACTGGGGGTGAAAGGAAACCCAATGCGGCCGTACTAAGGTGTGAAGTAATACACACATTACGCCCCCCGGTGTTTCTCCGGTTACCGATCAATTGCAAATGTTCACTCTTCATTTTGTATGGGGATGGCATTTTTATGGGAGCTGAGTGTTTTGTAATGTTATTTAGTTACTGTTTTATTATACTTATAATAAAATAATAACGGATCGGTGTCGGTACATGGTAGATATAGAACGAAAAACATCATTTTTATTAGTTTTTGTCTGTGTTTGTTCATACTTGTCTTAGAAACGACTTAATTGGTACGACTTAATTGGTCACTATTGTATTTTGGCAAGCTTCCTTTAATATTTATTGCATCACTAGCATTTGTTTAAGTGTTAAAACAGGTATTGGCTAGCCATTTTCATTTTAAATTGGGAGATATGTGAGAGTGGATTCAATTCAGTTTGTAAATATAATTGTCTCTGCGGTCTGTGGTCTCACAGCGCTAGCTAAGACATATCTAAATATATTGAATCTGTGATATCCGCTATCTTTTTCATATATATCTCAATAAAAGGTAATAATTAAATATCCCTAGTAAGAATGAAGTCACTTTTGCCAGTTTTGCAGCGAATCGCTCAACCACTGCGCCTTTGCAGTCTCATACGTGTGTAAATTACGAAAGAAATAACCAAAAAATACAAAAATAAATATACATTATGAAGAAACCATCTAACACATTCATATAACAAAAAGGCACAATCACACGATCGTCACAAGAAAAACAGAAAACAAATAAAAAAATACATTTATTACAGTTAAAAAAAAACATCAAAAACGATTCTCAAAAGATTTTCCAAGGAGCCCTCACAATGTGCCGCGTATTTAAACTACACAGGTACATATATATATAGCTCGTATGAAAATATGAATTATAATAAGTAAGGGTGCGAATCCTACGAGGGTAAGTGTCGTAGAAGTAGCGGTGACATGTAAGTGATACTGAGGAATAACTGTATGACTATATAGCCTTCTTTGCGTAAAAAACAAACACTTTCTACGAAGTACGTTTTTTCTTAATTACTCAACAGATTTTGATGGGGTTCTTTGCTAAAAGATTGATCCAATAAAACAGTTCATACGTGCATTATTTATAAAAAAAAGGTTAGAAGCGAAGAATAATAAATAAATAAATAAAATATTAATATTTCATCGGCACACCGTTGTACGTGCGCCACGGCAGGCCTCAACAAAAATATATTTAAAATTAAATATTAAAAGAATTTCTATTTCAATATAAGTTAACAAAACGAGTATAAAGTGTCGTTTTATAGAATGTTAGTTAACAGTGTTAGTTACAACCGCTTATATTAGTGGCTGGTTAAGTTTTGATTGCCGCTAATAAGTGTCGCCGAGGAGCCATTACGAGACTATTATTTATAAGCGTTGTAAAAATCTTATCGACAATGTACTTTTTTATTTACCTTTTATTGCATTGTTAATATGTAATAAAGATATGTGTTTTAGTTTCACACTTGGCACTGTTCCTGTACATAGTAGTCAGTTAAGGATAATGGGGGACAGTGTTAAGACATCTGTTCCCATTAAACCACTTCCGTTCCCCACTTTTCTCCTTCTTTCCCTTTCCTATCTCACTTCTTTTCTGTCTAGAGATATTGCTTTTTGAGTAACTGGAATTAAATGCCGCGATTTGCCTCGTTACCAGAAGAAATGAATACATTAAATGTTTAATTTCTTCTAGTGGGAGTCAAACCTCACAATCGCACCTTTGATCGTTTGCGCTATGACTGACCTCATTATAGTTTATGACTGACTTTTTTATAGTAATTTATTGTATAATCAAGATTTCGATTGGTTTGAAATTGAATTTAATTTCAGTGTTGTTTTCTCTTTACGCATTCGCGATAAACGAATGGCACATGATATCTTTTTTTTTAATTTTTCTATAGCTTCACGCTTCCTTTACCCACTATATCGTTTATGACAAGTATCAAAAGCTCACCTTTCTGTTTAAATAGTGTAGATAACTATTTTGTCATACAACTCACAATATCTTAATAGCAACATTAAAGATGTTGACTATCGTAATTACTTACTGCTATATAAGGCGAAGATATAGAGCCGTTTTTTCACTGTCGTCGTCGTATAATAAAATGATTCGTCCAGGCTATCGGTATAGCGTCTGACTGTAAGCTCGGGGGTTCGATGCCGGGCGAATTAATCATTATTTTTTCACTCCGACAAAACAAACGGAGGCGTTGAGTTCCGTGTGAGTTGTTTCGACGATTGGCCAGTGCGGGGAGAATGAAGTGCCTCTACTCCCCTCAAGGAAGGCTCCTTGATATATGCGTAAAGCCAAAAATATATAAAAAGAGCAAATAACAATAATAAACTTTTACCATAAAACGTAATGCTATGTTGTAAATTAGTAGTAAAAGTCATACTACACGGAAATTACTCCAAATGTACGAGGCTCAACAGCATTTTTACACATTTAGCAATATATTATAGGAAATAAGATGTTTATAGAAAACCTTATAGCGCAGTTACGTAGAGATTATAGGTTCGATTGTTTACTCGGTATTTATCTTAACTCGATAACTACTTTCAGTTTAATTTTTAAGGCATTGCCTATAGCGAAAGTCAACGCCGCGGTTGGTCTTTTAGGCAGATTAAAAAGAAGAAATAAACAGTGCACAATCAGACACTGATTTGCAGCGTAACGACGACTTGTTTCTTGGTTCATATAAGTTTAAGCAGCTAAGAAAGAGATCGCGGGTTCGATTACTGCTACATATATTAACATCTGCGAGGTTAAATAGAAATTACCAAAAAAAGGTTGTATGACACATGATACATTATAAGTGATTAAGGTAACTGACCTCTTTTATTCAGTTGCATTGTCGTAAATATGAGAAAAGTATAAAGAAGTAGTAGAGGCATGTAGTGATGAGGGGGCGCAAGGTTGCAAATTTGCGACAGGTTCTGGATTCTATTCCCAATTGAGAAATAAAAAATATTTAATATTTTTATATTTTTGCTGTGGTAATGAGAGGCAAAATGCGGTGTTGAGTTCCGCAACTCAAAATGTAATACCTCAATTTCTGGGGTAAAAGGGGAACTGAAGTGTCATAATGAGAACGGAGTGTCTCAACACTGGGTCACAAGATCCTTCTCTCTGTCTAATCTGGTAAGTGGTAGCATATAGAGTGACGTAAAACAGCAGTACCTGAGTGAGCGTACACCAAATAAACTCTTCAATTTTGATATTAAAAAGGCTGTCATTTCTTTTTAGGCCTACACTTTTCTTAACAAACAAACTATCGTAAAAGAATTACTTATCAAAAGTTCATTTTATAATTGAATACATATTACAATTATACAATAAAAGTATGTAGATATATACAAACATACATATATAACTATACACCCTAAAGTAATTGCAATAAGCCCCCATTTCAGGACCGATGCTTCCGTTGGCCGCCGTCTCCATGGCGACGGGGTGAACGACACCTGAACCTAATGCAACCCATCATTGCTGTAATAAAGTTGATATCTTTGTAAGAAGCCAAGTGCGGACATACTGTATAATGTGGGTCGAGATTTTAGTATCTAAATTATGTATTTATTATTTTTTTATTATTTTAGAGGAAAACTGTATACATATTAAATGCTAATAATCTAAACTTTCTTACAAAAAAAGAATATTTATGCAAATTTTAAAATAGTTAAAATGCATTTTGTATGGGAATTTAATAATCGAATAAATACTTACCGTTTCAACGTAGAATATCCTGAATCCTAAATTCGTCCTATAACAACAATAAATAAACTATATTTAACTAGATCCTAATATCTACGCTTAACTTTAATCGTATACAATGAACAGGCCACAGAAGTAACACTAACACACTACTCACAACAACACAATGCCAACTATACGCAAAGTAGAAAATACACAAAAAACAGATATTTTATAAAAGAATGAAAGAAAATCATTCGCGTGCCGGTACATGTCAACGAATGCGACCGGCGCCTTATGTTCCGAGCGTGGAAAACAACACTTGCAACTTACGTGTGGTTATTTACAGTCAATCAATTTTCAACTTAAGCACTGTGTATTAAGAAATATGTTGAATACACAAACGGCAAATCTAAATTGGTCGTGGTATTCAGTTGAATTCATTTTGAAAATTTGCCGCGGAAAACTGGCTTTTCTCCTACCGATGTAAATGCCAATTTCCTTTCTACAATTCGTAGTCGATCGAAAAGAGACTTTATTTATATGTAACAAGATACAATTTCCGTTTGTAAACAATTCAGACAATGCGCCACGCAATGACGTTTCTATAAAGAGAGAGGGTGTTATTTTGTTAAGGGTGAGAAAGGGATGGAAGGTCTCTAGGGAAGGTAACGCTAGGGGTGCATTCGCGCGTCTGAAACGCCAGGAAAGCTATAAAGAATCGATCTTCAAGACGCTTCGCAAAATTTTCTAGTGTTTATTGGAGTTATTGGTTTGTTTAACCCTAATTTTGTAATGGAGGTGAAAATTTACGGCAATTTTTGTATTTTTGTAATATTATGTATTTAAGAATATGTTTTGCGGCGTTAAACTCCACTTCTCAACACGCAGTGCTTTAAATTGTGTGGGAAGTGGGGAACGAAACAGTGTCTTGACACTAGGTTCCCAAATTTTCTCTGCCCTGCCGAGTGCGGAGTACAGTGTAATGAACAAAAACATTTTACAACTATAATATAACTTAATCTTCTTGAATATAACTTATTTTTTATATTTTAATAAACTTTAAAGGCTTTATAATAAAATTTCAATATCTTATAAAAATATTTTATATTATGTGTATTTATATAAAAATGAAAAATTCTAAAGACCTACGAAACGCTCATACATTCATAGATTTATCAAGCTAGCGCAAAGGGAATGTGGAATAAGGCAATCTTATACGACACCGCGCTTTTAAATTAATTCAACTGATTTTTATACAAAACATACAATAAAGGTTAAAAGGCGGTGGCTTTGTTATAAAAACATAACAAAAATACAGATATTCGGCCTTATATTTTTTTCAACTTACTCGCACATAGCGGGGTAGACTAAGGGAACCTGGGAACCTGAGTGATACGATAACTGAGTGATAAGATGCTGCGTTACCCATGTTCTGCCAAATACTGAGGTACCACGTATGAGGCGGCAAAACCTAACACCGCGCTTTGCTACTTTAATAGAGCGAGGAAAACGAAAATAAGGAATATTTTATTTCTTCGAGTGTGAATTAAACCTATGACCTATCGTGCTTACAATCGCATTCTTTGGCCCCTGTGTCTTAAATGTCCCCAATAATTCATATAATTTTAAATATATAATTTCTTACTAAGTCTAAGTGATGTTTTAACGTATTTTTAGGTCATTTATTTGTAATCCATATAAAATTTACCAGTATATGTTTTTGTTGAAATCAACCAAGAACCAACGTCACTTTTATCGCAGAAGAACGACGGCCTTTAAAAAGTAAAGTACAAGCGTGAACACACATTCTTCAAAGTCAGTTAAGAAGTCGCGTCGTTGCGGAATCGATGCAGACGTGCAAAGGGAATGCGAGATGAGGCAATGTACGGTTAATTCAGAACTAGCACGCGGATGCTACTGTGCTAGGATACAGCTCAGTTCTTTGCTTGATAGTTAACTTTTGAAGTTTTAGTTAAAAGCTCTCTCATATCTCGACCTGTGTATGTATAAAGAAGCTTATGGAATTGTTGTTATTTATGATTATATTTAGGATTGTTGTTATTATTTCATACTTTAGGTTATTTTTAAGGTTTGAGAAAGTGGGGAACGGAAGTGGAACGGAGTGTCTTAATACTAGATTCCCAAGATACTTCTGCCTACCCTGCCGTGTGCGGGATACAGCGTGAAGCTGAGTGAGTGGGGAAACGCTTATAGGATGACTTCATTGCCTGTCTGTCCGTTTGTCAATTTCATTTATCTCAAGAACATGTAAAGATATTAAGCTTAAATTAATATTAAATATTTAACTACACTACTTCTACTGTCCTTTGAAGCGCTTAATAAATTAGGCTTATTAGTCAACTCAAATTTTTATTGCTGTATTAATATTGTATATTTTACCTTTGAATTTTGATCATAAAAATCGGCCAACCAAACATATTAAATCGTCAGCAAAATATATGTACCTCATGTCAAGTAAGTTTTAATCTATATTTTTATTATGTTCTTATACATGAGGCCTATCGTGGCGCAGTGGCACAAACGTGTGACTGTAACTGACAGGTTCTGGGTTCGATCCCCAGTCGAGGAAATGAAATATTTAATATTTTCAATTTAAATATTTAATGTTCACTTCCTTGCTCTAGCTAAAAAATAATCTTATTACGTCAGACCAAGGCATCTCGCGACCCAAATTACTTTTTTCTTTTTGTCAAAATGTGTTAATTAGAGTTGAAGAATGCATGCAATTTTTTTATAAAGTACTCGTTCAGGGGCATAGTGTCTGGCTGCAACCGCAATTGTCTTAAGTTCCAATTCCATTCGGGGGATTTCATCTGGCTAAAAGAATGCAAAACATGATTTTCAGTTCCATCTGTCTACTTTCCTCTGCCATCCCTGATATATGTATGAGGCTTAAGCCTAAAGGGGATTTGTGTCAAATATTTTGTTTTACTTCTTCAATTTTTGTATGTTGTTTGTTTTGTTCATTTCATTTGAATATTTTAAAATACTTGTCAAATGTAACATGAATAAAGATTATTTCAAATTGTAAGAAGATTATTAAAAGTAACCAAATAATATTTTTTCTTAGATTATTACGCACAATGTCAACTTTTAATATTTTCAACAATTCTGTAGACTAACTTTAAAATTATATAGATATCGTAATAAATATAGTATCTAAATCATATAATAAAAAAGTCTGCCCCAAAAAATCACTGCCTCGTCTTGGCAACTGATAAACTTCTATTCCATTCTTTTAAATATTGCTCATAACCGCGGTATTCATTCAGGAGCTACCGTGTCACGTGTCACAGAAAGACAGACAACTCAAATAAAAATTGTTATACTACAATCATACTTTTTAGAAACTTTTTAGAAATCAGGATAAAATGGATTTCTCTTAAGTGTGGGTTAAAACTTAAAAAATGTTAATATCTTAATTTATGTGCACACATACTTCCTTCTTGATCTTTTAAATCATGAATTGTTGTGGAATAATTTATAAAATGAAATAAAAAAATCAAGAAATTCATTTCAACCAATCAAATATAGAAAAGTGGAATCGAAAACAACTCCGCTCGGTGCATAGTGCACCAAACCCCATACAAATATCAAAGAGTGCTTTCTCAAAGGTATAGCTAATTACCACATGGATGCTACGAGCACTTCGTTACCGTGAAGGAATACAATGCTTTTTGCCTTTTCAATGCGATCTTCAATGATTTTAATGACAAATGAAAATGTCATGTTAGAATTGCATGTGCACAAAATGTATGTGCTCGATGAGATCTGTCGCGGCACAGGAGCACAAGTGTGCAATTGTGATAGGTTATTGGTTCGATTCCCACTCAAAGAAATAAAATATTTGATATGTTATGTCTTCATTCTTGTTACAAGGCAAAGCGTTCCGCCACTTAAAACGTAATTTCTCAAGATTTTTTTTTTATGGAAAAGACAAGGCAAACGAGCGTACGTGTCACCTGATGGTGAGTGATCACCGTCGCCCACGGCCCCGTGTAACACCAGGGGAGCTACAGGTGCGTTGCCGGCCTTTGAGGTGTAGGTAGACGCGCTTTTTGAAGGTACCCATGTCGTATCGACCTGAAAATACTGCCGCGGGTAGGTCGTTCCAGAGATGTATCGTGCGTGGAAGGAAATTCCTACGAAACCGCACAGTAGTAGAGTGCCACGTGTCCAGATGTTGTGGATGGTATAGTAACTAGTGGCGGACTGTGCGGTTAGAAAATTCGGCGGCAGGTACCAAGTCAAACAGTTCTCCAGAACACTCCCCGTGATAAATGCGGTAGAGAACGCACAGTGAAGATACGTCTCTACGCAAAGCCAAAGTGTCAAGCCCCTCACAGATCATTGGGTCCCCAACGATACGATTCTACAGAATAAGACGGAAAATAAAGATGGCTTTATGGGAATGGAGTATTATAAAATTAGGTTCCCAGGTCACCTCTGCATATCCTTCCAGCTATGTGCAGGCTACAGTACTTAGTAATAATAATTAACGTTCAAGGACTTTCATTATAATCTCTAAACTAAGGCTATCTATATTTGTAACCTAACTAAAACTGAAAAAACGCATAAAGCGTAGCTAGTAGCAGCAATAGTTTAAGTGGCCAGTCGAAACGCGGCACATCAAAGGCCGTGTAATGGCTTTTAAGCGGTCCGCGGTGGGTGGGGGTTCAACTTGAAGTAGTTAGGGCGAATTGTTGCGTACACTCGTTTTTGTTTCGGAGCTCGTTGTCTAATGAAAGTCACTTGTGTGTAGAGCCGCCGATGGGTCGGAAATGAATCTCAGACTGTTTGATATCGCGAATGCGTGGGACTTATACTATGTATGTACGTACGTATATGGTCGTACTTCAATATAATTTTCTCTTAAGCTATGTTTTCTGTGTGGTTGTGTTTAACTTGGTTTTCAGTTCTAGGGCTGTGTTTGAGCGATACATTTGTGCCTATATTGTTAAATAGTGTTATACAAGTATAAATATTATTGATTTTTAAATATTTGATCAATCATCTAACATTTATTTTCAATTTTAAATATTCTTTATTCAACTAGATTCTGTTGACGCAAAGGTACAAAATTGTGTCTGTAAGCAGGACAGCTTATGGGTTCGTTTCCTACTCGAATAAATTAAACATTTAATATTTTCAATTCTTAGTGTTTGTAACAAAGCAGAGCGCGGCGATGATTTCGGCAACTCTACATTGAGGAAGCAGTGGGGCACGGGATGTAGTCTCTTAATACTAGGTTACGAGATTCAAGTCTTGAAATTCAGCGTGAAGTTTGATAATAACAAATAAATTGCAAGTACCTTTTGCGTCGTCAAAGATAAGTTAAGTCAAATATAACATAAATCCTTAATTTTAATTAATAATTAATAATTATAAACCATAATGAGGGTCCTTGGTGGTAGGCTTGCCCGCAGCGAATCCTGCCAGCTCTCTAGATTTTTTTGTTTCGATTGTTTTTTCGAAAGTCGACCGAGACTTCTCCTCCCTTTCTTACCACTCTCTGTTCCTTTATAAATCTTTTTTGCCATTCTTTCTTCACTCATTCGCTCGACGTGCCCAAGCTCCCTTCATTATTCTCACTATGTCATTCACGCTTGTACATAATATTCTTTACATCTCTTCATTAGGTATGCGATCAACTAAACTGACTCCTCATATCCTACTTAGAGATCGCATCTCCACAGTAGTTCATCTTTATTACATTCTTCTTCTGTTATACCTTCATTTCGTAGTATTATAACGCTGTTTAGTAGTAGTATAACACTGCTATACCTGCCGTATAACAGCGTCAATACCAATACTGCATTGTGTACGGCTAAACGCGCAGCTATGCTGTCGTTTCGCCGTCTCAACAATGCAGCTAAGGCATCGTTAACCGCTCTGTAACCGTTAGCAATACGTCTATATAAATCTATTTCGTATTTTCCGTCTCTGTTAAACGTACCAACAAATATTTACGTGTTCTAATTATCATTTAAGCTGATCTTACATTCCTTCCCTTCTCAATTTTTTCGAATATCAGAACCAGACGGTGATCACTTACCATTAGGTGACCCGTATGATCGTTTGCCGTCTTTTCCATAACAAAAAAAATACAATAATTCTTACGAATACCTACTACCCACAGAGATGCTGACAACATAAATAAGTTGTATCTAGCGTATAAGAATTTCAACGTAGCTCGATAAGAAGGTACGGCTTAGTTGGTCAGAGCGCTTGGACAGTTACCAAGATGCGCGGGTGCATCTTGCTATCCTCTATATATCCTTTCTTTAGTATTTTCTTTCCTAAGTGTGGAATAATAAATTCAAAGAAAAATGTAAAAAAATTAAATAAATTTGCATTTTCTTTGTCTATTACGATAGATCAAATTTTTATACCCTTTTAAATTTAAATTTAGTAAAGACTTGAATATCGTTTTAATGAAAGTGAACTTCTTAACATGTTACCAATCCTGTCTGTAACTCCCTTCACATAAGGTAAAGTTGCCAGCTGCCTCTCTATTATGGGTGGTTTGTAGGTCATCTGAGAACACTAGCACCACCCTACACCCTACACTGTGTAGGGTGGTGCTAGTGTTGAGAAATCTTTGTTTCAGAGAACTCATCACCTATGTGACATCGACACTTAAGGGAAGAGCTTCCATAGGTTTCATTCATTCCATTCATTATAGTAAGCTGCCTGTTCACCACTAGCGTAGTCAGAAGGTCCTAATCATCTCTTGCACTAATCCACAGTCCTGATTCTTAATCCTTAATTTTAATCCTTATTTTAGTCCTAATCCTTAATCCTAAACCTAAATCCTAGTCCCAAATTTAAATCCTAAACTTTAATCCTTATCTTTTATCCTAAGCCTTCATCCTTATCCTTTAATTCCTATCCTGAATCATAAATAAGTTGGCATTTCAATATAAAGTTTGTTATAATGGTTCATTATAATAAAAAAATGTATTAGAGCAAGGAGAGAATGTAGTTTATTTTGAATAAGCTTACAACATTTTTAAACTGTTTTTATAGATTCAATTAATATTGATTTATAAAGTATATTTACAAACTAATATTTGAAAATTATCTCTCGAGACACGCCCGCAACTTTCTGAGCCAACTTTAAATAAAATGGAAAAATAAAAGACAAGCTTTATCTTTTCTATAGGAATTTCGAAAGATCCTCTCTGAATGATCCTCTACACTCAATAAACTACATACATCTGTACATACCAACGTTCAGCTATCTCAGTCGAATAATTTCAGTGTGACAACTGAGCATAATTTAAGTAACGGAAAAGTTTTATTTGAAACCTGGGGCCGTAGTACTAAGACACTCTGTTTCCATAAGGACACTTCCGTTCCCGAGTTCGTGGAACAAATGCCACAAACACGATTGCGTGTTGAAAAACAACACGCAATCGTGTCGAGAGATGTAACTCAACGCCGGAACTTCAAGACTTACCTTATACTGATAATATACCCTAACGTTAATGTTTGATAACAATACAAATATAAGTAAAAGTTAATTTGGATCGTTTAACGCGAAGTCGTCGTGCATTTAAAATATCAAAGGTCTTAAGTCTCAGACGGTGCACGCTGGAGAGCTGCCGGTTGTTTGCACGAACAAATTATACTCTCAAAGGGCGGATTTCTGCTCCTATTCTGGTGCTCTAAGACGATCGCAATTTTTTCTCAACCCCTTCGTTTTTTTTAAAGGGTAACATAATTTTAGTAAGTCACAACTGTTATATTTTTTCTATTTTTGCGTACTTAAGGGCCTTTCGTGTGTTTTTTTGTTCAGACGACCTGTTCAGTGGCGTTGAGTTGTAAAACTATGCGACAGAAGTTAGAACAGAAAATTAATAAAATTAATCACTAATTTAAGTTGGTCAGTAATATGTATTTTAAACGTAATTTGATCTCTGTTATAAATTGAATGATGCGTTCTCTTGTAAGTATATAATTGTTAGTATAATCGTAGAATGTGTAAGTGTTTATTTTATATGTATGACAGCTTGGTCAGGACATCCGTATAAATTAATAAATATATAAGTAAATAATCTGCTTTGTCTTATTAAATGGATGGAGTATTCTTAATATATACGGGCAATACGGGTATATATACGGGCAAGTGCCTGATACAGCAAAATAGAGGTTAGACCTTCAGCTAGCATAAGTATTTCAAATTTCAAATATTACACTTCAATATAATAACTTTTAAAGAACTTCAATTTAAATAAAACATAATTTATAAGAATTTCGATAAAACTGCATAAGAATTTCGATGCCCATAAAATAACTATTTGCAGATAGATTTTAAAAAAATAGATTAATTACATAGTGTTTTTGCTATATACAATTCCAGTACTTAAAATATTCCTGTTATTGAGGCTTCTTCTTTTTCCTGCTTTTTGTCTTTTTCGTCTTCTCATTGTTCTGACTCTATCCAACTAGTGAAGGTAATCGTTAAACTTCGTATATATAGTCCTGTACTTAGCTATGGTCGTTTTGATTTCTGTCAAAAAATAGTTGTTGATGTTCACCCATGAATTTGTTCTGTTTTACTGGCGAAGCGCAGCGTTGAGGTTCTCAACTCAACGCGTCGCCATGTTACTAGAGCGAAAAAAGAAATAAAATTAATAATTAATTAATTAAATATTTTATCTCCTCCAGTGAGATTCGAATCCACAACCATGTCACGTTTACACTCGCACACTTGTGCCGCACGCACACTGCACCAGGGCAGGCCTCGTATTTACTACAACGGTAACATAATAAAACCACTAAATGATTAGTAATTATAAGCGGTTCACATGCCTGTGTTAAAGTTGTCCGTCTCAACGGGAGCCCATGAAGGATTTTATCGACGACCAATTAAAACTATTTTAATTTCGACAGCCGATGGTCTGCCCGGAGTCATTAATTGGATGAGTTCTCGTATTTATTATTATACCGAAAAATTGCAAATCACCTGCCGCTGCTTTTATTTTGTTATTTTGCATATATTTTCTGTCGCTGAGACGATTAAAATTGTAAAAAAATATGTTTGTTTTTATTAATTAATATAATTGTTATTTGGCAATAAATGTGTAGTATAATATTTATATTAATATTTCAAGGTAATTTATTCCGTAGGTCTTGTCCTTCTTGGACAAGGAAATTTCTTCACTATAAAAAGAAGCTAGTGAAATTAATATTATTTGACAAAATTTAACGAATATTTGATTTAAAAAACGGTTTTGAACGGTTTCCAAGGGACGCCATTTCAAATCCTTCTACATTCAATGTTTAATATGTTTCTAAATTTATTATTTTTCTTTCCTACATGTGGAATAATACTTCAAAATAGCAAAAAATAACAAAATTAATGAGTATCAAAATTTGATAAAATACTGATTAAGTACGGGCATTTTGTATGAAATGAACTACAATTATGAGTGTGATGACTTTTTTCTATGCCATTTTTACTTTTCAGAGTTTGTATTCGATATCTCACTGCGTGCGCACAAAATGCGAAAAAACGATACATACTCGTAAATGTTCTTTGATTGAATCTTTAACTGTGTATATTTAGGAGCTGGATATTTTGTTCTTTAAGACATCCCTTTCACGTGATCTCACAAATGATTCTGACATAAAGACCTATAAGTATTCCGATTTTGTTTTCATTTTGGAGGGGAGTAAGCCTAGAGGACAAGGCAAGTAACAATAGAGTATCGACTACTTTACATATCTCTTTCGCTAAGCAAAATATTTCATTATTTTTTTTTCTGAAAATACTCTCATTAAGTAAGTACATAATAGAAAACAAACGCTCACACCCTGTCCCACTAAGCCGATACACAAAGCTACGCAATATAGGTCGAGCACGCACTACCGATAATAATAAGTAATATCTTGGCATCAGAATACACCGCCGACCTACATACCAGCATTGCTGAGCCATCAACAGTGCTATCTCTGTTTGTAGTCGCAATATGCCCAAGAAAAGCCTTTTAGAGCAAATCCCCGCACTTCACGTGTAAGAGAATTTTTAATTCAAAACGTATTTTAGAGATGGTAGCAGTTTTTTGTAAAAGATTTTTTTATATGATTGTATTTAATAAGGCTTGTGTGTCGGATGTCGTTTAAAAACAATTGCGACCGAATTTATTCAGTCATTATAGAGCAGCCACACAATTTTTGACTGTAAACACATAAATGATACTCTTTTAACCGGATCAATTACGTATATTTAATATTATGCATAATATTTTTGAAAAACCGACGTTTTTAGCACTTAATAAAATTGAAAAAAAATGAAGAATTGTAGACTAACACCTTTGTATTATATATTTCTTATTACTAACCCTGTGTGTAGATATTGTATATATTTATTCTAATATATGTATTTTTTTTGTTATAGGTGAAGGCAATTTTTAACATGATCTTCTTTTTTAATATGCATTCTCCTATTGTGTAATATAATTTTTTCTACCATACAACCTCCTTCGTGTCTTCTCCATTCAACGTGACATTGGCGAAGTGATATGTGCTCAACTGGCACGCTCGGAACGCCATAATCAAAGAACCATACCATACCAAAAAATTATGAGCTTGAGATCTTTAGCTATTATCCAAAAATCCTAATCCTATATGACCGGCAAAAAAGTTAACAACGAAACGAACAAAAACGTTTTAATGGGAACTAGGTGTGTTAAAACTAGGTTCCCAGGTTCCTCCTACGTACCCTGCCATGTGCAGGTAACGTAGGAGGAGGTAAATACTTATATAGGTATTACCATTTTATATATTATGTAACTTTACATTTCCTATGTCAGTGATTTTCCGTATTTTTGTGCCGCGTCATTTTATTGTTTTCATAATATCCATCGCCATATGTTGTTTAATAAAAAAAATATAAAGATAATCCTAATAAGCATTTTTAATAACCAACTAGGGATATATATTTAAATGTCGATTTTTTCCTTAAGAAGAATATCGTGGAGCTACGTACAAGCGGCGTCCCTTCTGTCATACGTGATGTATTGACTCGCGCCCTTTCATTCTGCCTTCATCAATATTGAGATAGGGCGAAGCTCTTATTGGAAACGATATTTTCAATATACAGAATTATTATATTATATTTAAATATGAATGTTTCGTTTTTGATTGTAGCCGTGGGGCAGTGGCAGTGTTTCTGACGGTAAGTCAACTAGGCTGTAGATTCGATTGCCATACAGGGGAGTGAATGAACTTATAAGACAAGGTTATCGTTGAGTCGAGCACCACTCAACAGGCAACATCTCGAAAATTAAGCGGAGTTTTACACTACATCCTCTAGCTGTATCTACTACATGGCGAGATTAAGGATTAAATAAAATGTGAATATATATTGTTAAAGTTAGCCACTGTGGCACAGTTTAGAAATTTCACCGGCGTGACGAATTAATTATATAGATTTCGTGTAAATTTTGGATTTCTGTTCTCTAATTTTTGTATTTACAAGTCAAGTAGTTCTCTCTTTTGTTCTTAGATTTATTGTGATCATTCTTCATTTTTTTATGAAAATTCTGGTTTATTTATAGGATAAATAGGTGAGGTTAAGTATAATAAATAAATATGTGAGTTATTTAACTTCACGCTGTATCGGTAGGCAGAGGCCCCTCAAGAATCTAGAGTTAAGACACTCCATTCCGTTCTCCAAACTCCGTCGAATTTGAGACATTACGTTTTACAGTCGCTTTTACAGTCACACGCTTGTGCCTCACGCCACGACGGGCCTTATAATATATATTTATAAATGTCATAACCTGTTTTTGCAATTTCAACAAATATTCTAGAGGCATTGTGTCTGGATTGGCGGAACTCAACGCAGCACTTTGCCCCAATAATGTACTGATAGATATGTTTAATATTTCTTTTCCTCTAGTGGTAATCCGTAACCTGCCGCGTTTACAGTCGCCGCGATTGACCTCGAAATAAAATGTATAAAATAATATAAACAAAGTAATCATAGCATAAAACCATTTGCTTCTGTATTATACTTCATTCCATATTGTAGAAGCATGAAATAATTTTCTAGGAGCGTGGGAAAATAATTTTTAACGCAGCATAAAAACAGTATTTTTTTTAATGTCAAAGTATTCTTCAGAGTTACGAATCCATCCTCTGCGTGAGTGACGACTCGACCTATAAACTTTACGGGAAAACATTCTATCTATACAATTTATAATATAAATAATTTTCCGCTTTTCTCACGTACTACGATGTAGAGCCAAGTTATAGATGTATTTTTTTAACATTTTAAGAAAATACGTAACTCAACGCCGCGTTTTTATTTATGAAGAAAAATTTATGTAAAATTCACAGTAGTTGGTTTCCAATAGGCACGTGTTCAAATCACGTAAATTTTTATACATTTTCTAAAAAAAAACTTTCTATTTTTTTCGTAAGTTTGGAATATTTTTTTTAATTCTAAAAGTAAGTTGATAAATGTATTAAATAGGAGTTTATTAGAATTTTACTAAAATATTCTTATATTTAATAAAGTTATTTCACAATTAGCGGCGTTGTACGAGAGACTACATTATACATCAAAATAGTTTTTCCATATATATATATATATATATGTATATATATGTATATATATATATATATATATATATATATATATATATATATATATATATATATATATATATATATATATATATATATATATATATATATATATAATATATATATATATATATATATATATATATATATATATATATATATATATATATATATATATATATATAGATATATATATATATATATATATATATATATATTGTATTCGTACTCCAATGCATTTTCCCACTTAAAATTAATAATATGCTTGGAATACGAGACTAATGTTATGTACTAGTTTAATAACTAATTTATAGTTATATTTTTTTCCTAAATCTGAAATAACACTTTCAAATAGGTAAAAAATAATCTTATCTACACATTTATTGTACCATCTTAGCAAATGTTCTTTATCCACTTCTGTACCAATAAATCGATTCCGTATACCAATATTGACTCCATTATAGTGTTATAATAATGTTTGGATATCTCATAGGGTGTGTGCTGTTGAGAGAAAACACAATATCCTGTGCAGCTTCCGCACGATTTACTTCTAATTGCTATCGTTAAGCTCCCCCATCTTAAGGTAAACCAAGGGGACGATCGAGCAAGCATTTTGATCTAAATTAAAAAATATTATCGAAGCCTGTCCTGAGTTCAACCCCCACGATCGAGGAAGTGAAATATTTAATATCCTCGATCTGATAACGGTGTTGAGTTCTGCCACTAAACATAAAATGTATCTGGTGCAGCGTACAATGGAAATGTCAAAAAATACCTAGGAAATTATTTATTGTTATACCTATTGGTACAGTGGTATGTGTGGCTTTTGTAGGTTTTATTCTAGATCGAGGTATAATCGTATTTTCTATAGGTCTGTCGAGGCGCAGTGTAACTGTAGACGACCGGTTGTGGATTTGATGCCCACTCGAGGAAATAAAATATTTAATATTTTCAATCGAAATATTTAATGTTTTCATTTCTTCGCTCCGGTATAAGATAAAACGCGGCGTTGATTTCCGCCACTTAACACGCAATGCTTGAAATTCGGCGGAAAATGGGGAACGGAAGTGGAACAGAGCGTCATAACACTAGGTTCCCCGGTTCCCTCTGCTTACCCTCCCATGTGCGGGATACAGCGTGAAGCTGAGAGAGAAATATTTAACAAGTTATTTTACTTGCCATATTATTATATGATATCAATTAATCTCTTATATAATTATAATCGTATAGTAAATATATCTTTTCATTGTTACTACAAAAACGATTATGGGTATGGCTAATGGCTCCTTATGAATATTATTCAATTTATATTTGAATTTAGAGTCGATGAGTAATCTTTAGTTATTCTTTTCAGTAAAATAGATATATTGAGTGAGGCCTGTTGTGGCGCAGGAAAACAATCGTGTCACAGTAAGCGACAGGTTGTGGATTCGAACCCCCTCGAAGAAGTGAAATATTTAATATTTTCAAATAAATTTTATTTAATGTTTTTATTATTTGGCACTGTTAACAAGGCAAAACGCGGTGTTAAGCCATGCAACACGCAATGCCTTTAATTCGGCAGAAAATGGAGAACAGCAGAAAATAACAAAAAATGCATAAGGAAAAGAAGAGAAAGTCGAAAATATTTTTGATATGAACTTGATTTTTATATTTAAGCTATTGAAGCTCAAGTTCCCTCGGAAATATATGCTAAGATATGCCCATACTTTTTATTTTAATATCGGAAAATATTCAAAAAAATCTCTTAAAAAGGCGCTCTACTACATTTACCAATTTTATTTAATTTTCTTCAATGAGGCCTGTTGTGGCGCAGGGGCACAAGCGTGTACACGACAGGCTGTGGTTGTGGCCCCACACGAGGAAATAAATTATTTTATATTTTTAATTTATATATTTAATGTTATAATCATTTTTTCGCCCTGATAACAAGGCAAAGAGTGACGTTGAGCTCCACCACTCAACATGCAATGCCTTAATTTCGGCGGCAAGCGGGGAAGGGAACGGAGTGTCTTAACACTAAGTTCTAAAGTTCCCTCTACCCTTCCATGGGCGGGATATAGAGTGAAGCTGAGTTTTTCCGTCACACTATATCCTGCATATAGCAAAGTAGGCAGAAGGAGCTTGAGAACCTAGTGCTAAGATACTCCGTTCCCCATTAAGACATTACCGAACTAGAGGCAATGCGAGTGGCAGTACTTAAAGACACTTTTTTCCTTGTCACTGAAACGATAAAAACAAAAATTTAAATATTCAATTACCTCGAGTGGGAATCGAATCCATAACCAGTCTCATATATTCTGTGTCATAATTTGTAAGGTAAAATAGACATTTTGAAAATTCTAAGCAATTTCCGACAAATAACAGCACTCACTCCCATATATTTACAGAAGCTCTACATCGGAATTGGTTAAAATTGAAGTGTTGGAAATTTACGATAATTGCAAAGTTAAGTCGACACCATTGTGGTTGCAGCTTATAGATACAAACTAAACATATGGATATAGGTTAAAATCATATTTGAGATATTCCTGACCACTTCAATGGTGACTAAGCTAATTATAGTTTAGTATCGCATTCCTTTCACTATGTATTTTGCCGCGTAACTCATATAACTATTTATTTTATAAAATAAGTACAAATTAGTATTATTTACTCAGGACAATTGGTTGATTATTATAACATTACGAAATGCGGAAAATTTTTTGATATCTTAGAGCATAAATATATGCTCTAAGATATCAAAAAATTTTCCGCGTAAATCCCGAACCCGGCGTGAATATCTGAATACCTGTGTTGCTATGAAACCTGTTTATCTTTTAGTGACAGTTTAATAAAAATCAGTTCAGCAGTTCCAGCAGACTAGGCCGGACCAATAGAGCAGACTAAAAATTTATTCATAACACTACCAACGCCATCTGCTGGCGAGTTTCTGAAGTTCAAGCAAAATACTGAAGTAAATAAATTTTGCTTCATCAATTTATATGTAGTTTTATTATAAGATAATACATGAAAAAATATACAAAATATAAAACATATAAGTCATAGATACGAATTAAGAAAGTACTTAAATATTTTGAAAACCAGATATGAGTAACTAACAAAAAAATATTTAATTAAAAAAATATATATAATAATAAATTAACACACATTAATTCTGTATTTAAATCTGGTAAGCAAAAAGCGTGCGTAGGCCGGGAATCGAACCCGGATCAACTGCTTGGAAGGCAACTATGCTGACCATTACACCACCAACGCCACATCATCATGGAGGAAATTTTTCGTAATTCTCATAATAATGAATATTACTTATTGACTCATTGATTTATTTAATATCAGACTAAACTAATGACGAATGACTTGAATTATACTATTTTACTCAATTACCTTTTTGTTATAATAAAATTATTACTTTTAGTACAATATCTATACATTAGAAACTAAAATGACTGCTAAATAAATTAAAAAAAATGTACCAATTTTGTTGAACAACATATTGTCTCAGAAACGGCTGATCAGATTTAAATACAGTTTTCATTATTATATTTTGCCAAATTTCCTTTCACATTTAGTGTTTATTTTATAAAAAAAAAAAGTTACGTACATTTAAAATATTTGGTTCGGCAAAATTGCTATAAAATATTTATATATTTGGATGAGATTTTACTATCCTTAGAAGTGAAAATGTTTTTAGTACAAGGAAGTTATTGAGATTATTAAATAAAATAGTATAATCAAAGCGGGCGAAGTCTCGGGCGTTTCGCTAGTTTAGAATATATTCAGATCTTCAAATAGAGCATGTCCATACAAATACGCGAAAAAGCAATATAACAAGCTTGTTTCCCAAGTATCCGCCACCTGTCTACTATCGTGTACCTAGCTCAAGTATGCCTACCCTCGCTAGCATAGAATTCACATATATATTTTTTAAAATACATAAAACTAGACGTGGAAACTGTCTGAATGTCATTCGTAGATATTCACCTTGACTCGTCTCACAAAGATGTGAACTAAAAAAGGTAAAACCAAGAAGTCCTATATGAAGTCCTACCTCAGGGATTGTAAAATTTTTTGCTAAGTCTCTGATAAAGGACCCTTAAATTGATCTGTTTTCCATTTAGTCGTCTCTCAAGACTATTTATCTTAGGAGGTATCAACATATAATTAATATTAAGCATTCAGGTCTTCAGTACCTTGGTGCACAGGAAATATAAGTCAATGCAATCAAGTGAAATTAGCATATATGGATCGTTTTTGCTGTATTTTTTATGAAATTCACCTCATAATTAAAATCTAGGGTAACTTTAGTTACGAAATTTGATAGGAAGTGGAAATAAATGAAAAATATTGTAAAATAAAAAGTAAGAATTTATATCTTCTTATTTTATGATTTTTTTGACAGTTTATTTCTTAGTACTTAGTAAGTGCATACGCTTAGAAAATTGACCCTCGGTGGACGAGTCCGGCTCGCACTTAAAGATTTTTTTATAATAATAATTTAAAAAAAGCTTTGCTTAAGAATATAAAAAAAATATTATTCAATATTGGTAAAACCAACTTTTTTATGTTTCTTATAAAATTAGGAGATATATGTTATATTGAAAAGTTTACAAATAGATCATGTTGAAACTAAAGACACCAATAACATGCGTCCGTATATATTGATAACATTCGCTACTGATAACATTTCAGATACCTTATATCAAAAATTTGAGCTAAAATAAATATACATATGTTATGTTTTATTACAGTCATTTTATAAAATAACGATATCTACGCACTTTATATTTAAATATTTAAAAAAAATATGAAAACATATTATTTTAAGTTATTCTACAAAAGTATTTAACATACTAAATTTAAAAACGTGTAAAATTTTAAAATTAGCAGGATTTTAACCTGCGCCTCTTGGAAACCGTCCAAGTGCTCTGACCAACTAAGCCATACGTTCGAAATGAAAGAATTTATTTACACCATCAATTCCAATAGAACAACCAACCGTACTAATATCAACAAATAATCATTTAAACACCCAATCCTATTAAACAAGTAGTTATTTTGCCGCGATACAAACAGACACTCGAGACTAACGGTCCTCCTTTCAAAGGCACCTGTAATCTCGCTAAAAAAACTCTAAAATCTGACAGAGCTAATTAAACTTGCAATGGCTCTAGAGCGCATCTTAACCCGGAGGCTGCGACTGAGACAATGCAACGCTTTCGGGGCGCGAGGGGCCCTCGACGCAGTAATCAGGGCTAATAGAAGCTCGCGTGCTTTGATCTCGCGTCAAAGGGCGCCGACTACCTCACGAACGAATAGAATTGGCTGGCAATTTGAATTTTTCGATATCAGCAAAAGTTTTTGTGAGAGGTTAGGCTTGTGGTTAGTGCTCTTGTGTGAGACAGATGGTGTTGAGAGCTTAAGTGGTTAATCTTTCTAATATTTTACCTACAATAAAATGATTGTATTATTATTATTTTTTAGTTTATAAGTATATTTATGTTTTCTAGGTTGACGTATATACCAACATGTAAGACGGGCAACCGAGTGTTTAGACATTCTGTTCTCATAACTCCGTTCCCCACTATCCACCAAATTCATCAGACATATTGAGTGACGGAATTAAGTTTCACGCTTTGCCTCGTTACCAGAGCGAGGAAATAAAAATATTAAATATTTTATCCTCTCCATTGAGCATTGAACCCTGGCGCGTTTACGGTGGCATATTAGTGTCTTTTCACTTGTCTTATCATTATTTATATATCCTAATGACTTGTTACAACTAAGTTCTAACAAAGACGCAACCACGTAAGAATCGACGCAATGAGATTAGCTATATACTTGAAACCATTTACCATATCATTTGATTACTATACAATTTTCACATCTAATAATACTATTTCCATTATATACCTAGAGTTTAAAATTTGTTATGTAAAGAAGTAATGTCTAACCTTGCATAATTCTTCGTAGCAGCGTACACAGCATCCGTGAAGAGTCTGCGCGAAGAGTTGGAGCGATATTGTTTCTTTCTACTTTACACGGGCGGGGGCAGGCGCGACGCGTAATTGATTCCTTTGTGGGGTAACCGCGGGCGGATCGCATCGGTCCTGAAGGTCCACATCTCGCATTCAAGGGTTAAGCTGTGTATTGCTTTGAAGGAAAATAGAAATGTGATAATAATGTGGATGATAAATAGCTTTGTTGTTTTCTTTGTTTCTACGGAGTAAAGGCTTTTGTTAGACGTGTAGTTTTATTGTATGGTTTATGAAGCAACGTATTGCATCGTTGAAGAACTCCATTTCTAGTATCTGATACACATATAATATAGATGCATATCGTGGTGCAATAGCACAAGAGTGCAACTATATTGGTGTGAGAGTAAATGCTCGATATGTTGAGGTTCGATTTCCATTCGAGATAATTCAATATTTTTATTTCCTCGTTCTGCTAACGGGGCAAGGTTTCCCGCCCAACACGCAATGTGGCAACATTAGTAGGAAAGTCGGGAACGGAAGAGTATTTATGGTTTACCAGAAAATAAATCCGTTAGGATTGTCTTAATACTAGGTTCCCAAATGTCCTCTGCCTACCCCGCTATGCTCGGAATACAACGTAAAGCTAAACAAAAATTTATAAACATTAATCGATGCATTATAAAAATAATATGCAGCCTTATCTTAATTACAGTATGATTTAGTAATGTATTTACATACTTAAGTTTCTAACATAAGCTCAACATTGAAGTAAAGTAATCTCGACATTGAAGATGTTGACAGACGAATAACAAGGAGATCCTATAAGGATTACTATTTTCTCTCTTTAGAAACGGAACCCTAACAGAGACTCTTGACATCGGTTTACACGTCCACATGTGAATTCATTAATAATCTTAGCGACAAATTGTATAAGAACGTTGATGATATATTTATAACTTCACTCTTTAGCTCATATACCTACAGCAGGGCAGACTGTAAGCCAAATTGAGGATAGTGTTACGACACTCTGTTGCCATTCATTCACTTCCATTCTGTCCCATTTTGCATTGCGTGTAGAGTGGCGGAGTTCAACGCCGTGCTTTGTCTTGCTGCCACCACGAGGAGAGATAAATATTTCCATTTCTTGAGAACTTATTTATTCATTAATTTATATTAAAGTGGAAACGGAAGTGGAACGGAGTGTCTTCACACTAGACTCCCAAGTTCCCTCTGCCTACCCTACCACGATACAGCGTGAAGCTATTTTATATTATATAACGGCTATTATTATTTCGTTATTTTATTTTAAAGTCAATGTATATAGGTTACTAGAAAATTTACAATTCTTATGCACTTAAATCTCTTATTGTTCTAAATTTATGTACATATATTAACTTTATGTATTCATAATCAGCCATTATACGAAAGTTCACTAAAGCTCCAATATTCCTGTTTCCTTACATTTGTTTTGCATTTAATTTAATTTAATAAGCTTTACGCTGTATCCTGCACATAGCAGGGAAGTGGCAGAGGAAATGCATAGACAGAAATATTGCAAGTTAATGGCAGAACTCAACACCGCACACTATCCGACCAGAACGAGGAAATATAAATAATCCATACATAAAATCAAATTAATCTCTGAATTACTTAGGACTCCTGTGCGGACCGCCGGACCGTCTCCGTATCAACGGGAACAGACAGTCCTTATCAGTTATCACGTTATATACACGTGTTAGCAAACACGCCAGAAAGGAAATAATCCCTCAATAATAAACGTCCGGATTATCAAATGTAAATAGTAGTTTTATCATTGCGACGACAGTGATTGATCACGGCCATGTTTGAATTTACTTGAAGTCAAATTACGAATGTTATATGTTGAATACTTGCATTGTTTGATATTGGCTATGAAGTAAAAGAGTGTTAAGCAGGTGTAATATAATGGTTCTGGGTTCGATTCTCGGAGCTCACGCAGAGGTTAATAATATATTGTTTATACGTTATTACGCAAATGATTTAAATATAATAAAATCTAGGGTGCTTGAAAATCGATAAGAAGTATGAAATAAAAATGTAGTTTTGTTTGATCAACACGTTGTACATAGCTATGTAGTAGACAGAAGTCACCTGAGTGGGTGAAATTCAACCCTAACTGTACAGTAAAAAAATCCGAAAATATAATTTTAGCAAATAAAGAGTCTCCGTTCATAATTTGTTGATCTCTTAATCTACAAAATTGCGACATAAGCTAAAAACTTAATATATAAAACCGTCATGACATTTTCAAATACTTTTATCACAACATTTCATTTCTGCGAACTTTAGTCATGGTTCCCTATAACAAGGACCATCTAAAGTAAAGCTTTACCAATTAAAGCTTGTATGACGATGTATGTACTTTAGAGCTTTTTATTTCAACAGTTTGGTAACCTATATAAATATATTTAACAAATAAAAAGCTTTTTTACTATCTTCATGCACAGTGGTTTATTCTTCAAGAGTGCTGGTTAATTATTCGTAATTAAAGTTATATCTTTCCGTAAAAGGAATTGATAATCTATACTGATATCATAAAGCTGAAAAGTTTACTGAAATGTCTTAATGTTAGGGTCTATTTCTTCGACCTTAATTTAACTTTAACTTCTGATCCCTAGCAGGACAGCCAGAAAACTTGCACTTTTGCGTTTGGCTTTTTCGCGTCGTCCACTATCATCAACCTCTTCATACATGCCCTCATCCTTTTTACCTTACTTTCCTCCAGTATCGTAGATACTGTGTTTTTTAAAGTCAACCGAGGTCTCCTCTACCCCTCTTAACACTTTATAATTTAAATTTCACTAGGTCCTGTCAGAGTTACCATGTGTTATGAATCAATCATAGTTATTTCTTGACGACAACAAGAAGATGAAGCCAAAAATTAGTCAGTCAAAAGATGATTCTTCATATGTATGTACGAGTAGGTACTGTAAAATAACTGCATCTACGCTATAATAAAAACTTTTTTTTTAACCAAAAGCGACTCTTTCTTAAAACGGTTAACCCAAGCCACACAATCAAGCTAATCAACGATAGACATTAACCTTGGTCGATTAAATCCTAAACGAAACAAACACAAGACGCTGCCATTAGGGCGTCAGCGAGGCAATACAAAATAAACTTAGAAATGATTCTCCAAGCTCCACTTTAGTGAAAGCTAATAATGTATTGTGACGTTCACGAGAACCAGGCGACCGTTTATCTGTCGGTACTGCTCAATAGCATCTGTATAAACATAGACTAAAATATGATTACAGTGAAAAAGTGAAATAAATTGAAATCTTAACTGTACTATATTAAGGTAGAAATTGGGAAGGCTGTTCTTATATATTATGTTCTCAATTCATATATATTTATGATAAACATAAATACGTAATAATTTACGTTTCTTTAGCTATTTACTTGATTAATCGGATACGGAGTAATAACAGAGGGCCCCCAAGGCTGGTAGTTTATAGTACTTATGAAATTAAATTGTTTATTTATTTACCCTGGATGTTTTATTTCTGTGTGGACCGATTTTAGCATCAAAAACATTGTAATAAAAATTGAAAAACTATAACGAAAGGTGACGAGGATTAAGAATTAAGATTTTCTTTTAACTTCAAACTGTATTCAGCACATGGCAGATTGTATGTTCAGCGGCAGAACTCAACGCGACAGAGCGGCGTTGTTACCAAATTTATAATATGAAAATATTTAATGTTTCAGATCGGATACAGACGCACACATGTAGCCCTGCGAAACGAAAGACCTCAAGATTTCAGATCTTGATCGAAATATTATTTTTAGCGTAGCGTCTAAATAGTCTCGTATTATATTGGTTTTTCACGCTTCACGCTTTGTCGCGCATATAGGAGGATAGGCAGACACCTAGATACAACATACTCTGTTCTCCGCTTTCTGCCCGAAGATTTTCAGAAAATAGTTCTCGGTGAACCTGGATGGGGGGCTGGGTGCATTTGAGCCTTACCGGATGCACCCATAAAACCGGGTGGCTGCAAACTGATTCCAGTACCCGCTTTGGACGGTATTTATGTTTAAAGGGGCGCGGCTGCTCGGATAGTAGTAAGGCAGAGAGCTTTAATTAGTACCTCGACAGTTGCTTGTTCGTGAGCTCATTCAACATGGGCCCTGGCTGTTAGGATACCCGGGGACAGTCAGTTCGCAGCTGGAACTACGGGTCTGGTTACTTGTTTAGGGTGCCGCGGAGACTGAATGTGATATGTTCGTCTGCACAGTACAGTTGTCACCAGGGCGGCTGACCTCGCGAGGAGCAAGTTAGTGTCTTCAACGGCTCTAGGCGAAGGGCTGCCTGGTGGACCTAGCGCGGTTTGAAGCGAATGATAGTGGCGGCCTAAATACTGATTGGCTGCCGCAGCTTGGGTACATGCCTGCTGAGCATGAGAGCCGAGAGAAAGACTCGGATCCAATCTAACCGATTGTAGGTTCAGATTAGACCGTGGAACGAGTGACGGAAAGTGTGTGCGCCTTACAACTCCAGTCCTAACTGAAAATCGATAATCAGCTTCTCTGGCGTCATCGGCGAGGTGAGTCGCGAGCGTACTGGACGTCATGCGGAAGGTGAGCGTGCTTACTAGCTCCGGCACCTATCGAGAAAAAGAGGTAGCGTGATAAAAGATCGTCTTCCGTCTGGTTGGTGGTTGGAGGTTGGGTAGGACGATATATGTTGTAAGCGAAGGTTAAGGTTTCCCTAGAAGTACTACCACGAAAGTGGTGGGAGCCAGACCTGTCTTATGAGCCTTGCCACTGGGAAAAAAAACCGGTGGCACATATACTGGCCCTTCTGGTGTAACCTTAAGGTTGGTACAGAAGGACAGTGTAACATAAACGGTTAGTCTCGAAAGAGAAAGAGGGGCATGAACTTGGATGGGAATGAAATTCCAAACAGATGCGGTTCCACTGCACTAAGAGAGGCGTTTATTGTAATTTACCGTCCGTTCGAGTTTATTGTAATTTACCTAGAATAAAATAAAATAAATTAAAAATATTTTGCTGATAGCCATATTACGTGAACAAGCTGTGATGTAGAAATGTAAAACTCATGCTCTCAGATCTTATCATAATCGATTTAGAATGTTCAAAGCAGCGCCAGCTAAGTGGAACAAGCGAAAAGTGGTGGTTATATCACTTACGGAGGACATTGTGGCGCAATTCAGTTCAATAAGGTAGTTGTGGATCCTAATATAATTTTTTATTATAAATTTTGGTTGTGTTAAATAATACAAGGTGATTATTAACAACAATTATATATTTTTAAGTTTACATAATGCATAATATAAATATAAATTCAATGGGCTTTTAGTTTTATTAAAATCTAAATTTAAAAAAGTAATTACTTAAAAAAATAATTTCATTGTAAGAATTAAAGAAGTGTCAAACACGGTAGGGAATAAAATCCTTAAATGAAAATAAAAATCTCACGTCTAATTGAATTGTTGAAGAAACTTCACAACATTTATAAAAACTTCAATAAATATTATATCTAGTACATATTAAATACAAAAATGAGCGTATATTCTAATATAATACACAAAGCAACCTTCACAAACATTCTGCCATTTCAAACTCTTAGATTACTGATAGCATCAGTTGACATTTAGGAAATTGCGTCACTTCCACCAACTTGGACAATGTTAACACTGGGCTTTACTTATACGCAGCGTAAGGGCGCGTACTATATATATTTTTTTAATTATTTAAGTTATTCGTTTTTTTTTTATTTGAGATGTCATTTTGTTATGTTTTTTGATTTGTTATTTTGTTTGTTATGTTATGACTTAATAGGAGGCATATTATTATTATTACTAAGCGGGACAGCGAGAGTGAACCTAATGTTACGTTACGTTGTTACGTTCCCCACTTTCCGCCAAATTTTCAAGACACTCAACAAACACAGTGTTGTGTCGTTCATGTGTTTAATTTCAAATACTTAATATCTTTTTAGAGCAAAGCGTCCCAATGTAAATGCGTTGGTGGACTCGATTGCCACTCAGGAGTGCATTATTTTCACTTCCTCGCTACGGCAGCAAGACAGAGCGCCGCGTTAAATTATCTTTTGCCGTTTTTCGTATGTTTTCCGTACGAGACTGGAACCTAGGAACCTAGTTTTAATAACGTCCGTTCCCATTTAGACACTTCCGTTCCCCACTTTCCATTTGAGACACAAATTGAGGCATTGTGTGTTGAGTGTAGCAAATCGACGTCGAGCATTACCTCGGAATAATACATGTGAATGAATAATAGTACAAAGTACATAATATCTTCATATCATATAATTTACACTAATATTAATACTTTATACCTTGAAAATTATATCTTCTAGTAAAAATGCATAGAAAAATATTTAAATGGATATAATTCCATTAGATAAGAAGAGCATGAGTGACAGTTCGGAAATTACAAAAAGGGTAATTTAAATGTGAAAAACGATTGTAGAAGCTAGCTATATAGTTCATTTTTATTAAATATAATTCAACTTTTTGGAATTTTGTATTTCTAAAGGATAAAACGGAATAGTATATGCTTATTGGGTCACTTTGTTCGTTTGATCATCTATCGAGATCATTTTTGTCACGGTATCAAGCTGAAATTAAAAACAAATGTTCAAATTTAGGATTGTTTAAAGCAAAAAATATCAAACTTTTCAGTCAACGCAATCAAAACTAACGAGCATTTATGCATCGCTTTTGCACCATTTGCACCACGTTTTATGAATATGCGTAAGCAAAACTTATAGGATACTTCCCGTGGACTTATAATTATGAAATTTGGCACAAAGTGAGAACTTACAGTACAAATAAAGGGAAAAATTCAAAAACTTAAAATTTATAATTATTTCATTACAAAAAACATTACGAACTGTGTCTGTAATTAAATTCAGACACAGTTCGTAGTTTTTTTCTTAATGAAATTCATACAAAATGAATAGATATAGAGGAATTCCCATAATAATTTCATACTAGTTTTCATATAAAATGAGTGCATATGCTTGCAAGCTTAATGCAATTTTTATCGGCTGTACTTCTTGTTGACATACAAGCAGGCACTTGACTGGTATTTAATAGTATTTATCTCTCTCTCTCTCTCTCTATCTTAATTGCAAAGCGCGGCGTTGAGTTCCGCCACTCAACACGCAATGCCTCAAATTTGGCGGAAAGTGGGGAACGGAAGTGGAACGGAGTGTCTTAACACTAGGATCCCGGGGTACCTTTGCCTATCCTGCCTCGTGCGGGATATAGCGTGAAGCTCTATCTTAATAGTATATGTAATTTTTGAGGTGGAAGTATGTCACAACCACTAAATTGTAACTTAGCTATAAAAAACAGCTATATTTTGTTCCATTCTTTGGAACTTGTGAAGTACAACGGTCTATAGCTCGTCAGGAGTATTTATCGTGATCATTTAGTAAAGTCAAAAGGTTGTGCCAAGAAAAAAAAAACCGTAACAAATATATTTTGGTTATTGTTCAAACAACACTTTTTTATTGATGAGAATATTTATAAATTTATTTTGTAATTGTTTCTTGTTTATAAAGATTATACTTTCACAATTTTTTTGTCACAATTACACGTCAATATATAGTGATAAGGGCAATATTATGCTGCAATTCAAAAACATTAAATATTTAATGTTTTTTTTATTTATAACGTTAATGAATAAAATAAAATAAAATTCATAATCATTTTGCTCAAAAATATTTTTATTTATTACCTTAGCCATACAAATTTTAAAACACAACAAAATAAAATAATAATTCATAAAAAGAAAAAAAAAATAACATAAAAATAAATAAAAAAGAAACAATAACAAAATCATATCGCCCCCGGGTGGGCTCGAACCACCAACCTTTCGGTTAACAGCCGAACGCGCTAGCCGATTGCGCCACGGAGGCACTTGAAAGCCATTACGAAATATATCACCACTATGTTGTTATAGGTAATATAAGGTATTTATTTGTATAAAAAAAGTTACGTCTAAGACAGGGCTGATATAAACAAAATTAACGTCAATATTTGTTCTATACAAAAAGTAAAAGATTAGTTGAATGTGTCGTTATTCTTTTTATATAATCATTTTAAATATCGACTTTGTAATTATTATATAAGGCTTATTTAGCTTTTTCAATACAAGAATACTTTTGTTTTCTTCTTAAAATTGCTTAAAACTAGTTTTTTCAAGCGACAACCCTGTTAATCCTATAAACCTGTTTCATACCTGCTCAACCCAATCTCAACAAAAGCGAACTAAACACGTGTTATTTAGTTACATTCAGATTTGACCTGAAGTTATCAAATTTATAAAGAATCTCCTATTAAGTGATGAAATATAAATAATTAAAGTTTACTTTTATTAATTAAAATGCTGTCGTATATTTTATACTATAAATAGTTATTATTAGACAAAATTAGTGTTGACAAACAAAAACAAAGCTTACATTTCATTGTGACGTTTAAGTTTTAAATTTGTTTTTGTTTTTAATTGTGCAATGTTTGAGTGTCTATGACTGAAAGTATACTTAATTGTATTTAATTGGGACTATATATTAAAAGTAAAGTAAAATAAAGTTATAAATATGGCCGGAAGAGTCGCCGGTACCTGTTGTACCGCTTCTGTAGAACGAGCTGGTTTACCTGGACTTCTTCGAGATCTACAAAGGCTTGCTGAAGATCAAGATTCGGCAGATATAGTGTTTATACTTGGCAGTGCTGAGGAAAAGGTGTATGCTCACAAGATTATATTAATAGCCAGGTAAGTGACAAAATGATGATATATTTTAATTAGTTATTATTTTGATTAAGTCTTTCCATTTGTTAATTTAAATTAATAATAATTATACAGAGACAGAAAAATAAACAACCATAGACTATTTCTTTAATATCTATGAAATTGTTAGATTTTATTTATTGCATTGATTTCCAATTCAAGAATAAATGGTGTAATTATTACTTCTAATAACATTAAAACAGTATTTATTTTTATATAACTATAGAATTTAAAACTAGCTATAAAATTTAATGTCATGATGTTAAATACAACAAAATCAATTTGTATCTTGTAAATATCTCCGTATGTTAAAATAAATATGCCCCAGTGATTTTTATCAAGATTTATTTATTAGAACTAAATATGCAAAAAATATTCAAGATATTTAACTGGTTATAGTGAAAATCCTAAGCCACTGTTTATTGTTAAATCTTTCTTATTATAATTTATAAATCAAAGTCTAATTTACTATTATTGACACTACATACTTTATGGTATATCTATAATGTTACTTTAAATTACTTTATGTGAAATGTGTTTATTGAACAAATTAACAAATTTTTGTTTTTTAAATAAATCAAATATGCTGTAGCAAAGCTAAATAATAAAATATTTGACCTTAACCTCTGCTATAGCACATTTGATTATAATATTATATCTTATTATTCAGTTAGTAAATGTAAAACTTATATAGTGAATATATTAAGTACAAATATTTTTACACTAGGTATGGCATGGTGATGAACTTGTTTGCTTATCAGTATTTCAATCATCCTACTAGTGTAGTAATAACATATTGATAAAATTGTAGAAGAACAGGTTATGTTAAATTCTTTATGTTAGAGTAAAAATGTGGGCTTGAGATTTAAAAAAGAAAGTTGACTTGAATCAGTAGAGAACAGTGATCCGTTAGAAAAATCTTTATTTAAAGTACATACTAGCGACATCTCTTGTTGTGTTTTGAAAACATTTTCGGAAATATAGATGGCGCTGTACATGTAATACGCTTCAACAAGAATTCACGTAATTCTTGAATAGTTTGCATCGTGCTTTTAATGAAATTAATTTAATTATATGTACAATCAAAACAAAATATACCAAAGTTAGTTATTATTTGATTTTATGGTTTGTCAAAATATTTATTTTAATCATTAGAACATATTATTATTATTATAAGGTTTTTTTCTTTTCTTTATCTCCCAATTATGGGGTTCTAAATGGTTTACATACAGGCCTTAGCCAAGTAAGTAACCTAGGGTGAAGATGATGACGAAAGAAATTTACGGGTGAGACGGCAAGTATTTAATAAGACTGCTTTTTGGAGAAGAATGAGAGTGGATTTGGGCATTTCAAGGAGTTCAAGATTAGTCATAAGGGTTTTAGGAATGACACCGGTAGTAGAAATGACTATTGGGATAATTTTAACCGTGTTCATTTGCCATTGTTTTTTAATCTCAGTTGCCAGGTCTATGTATTTGGTTGTTTTTTCGGAATATGTTGAGAGAAGATTGTGTGTATTACATACTGCTATATCTATGAGGAGCGCTATCTTTTTCTTTTTGTCTAATACTGTTATGTCCGGCCTATTATAGTGTACGGTTTTATCCGTCATTATAGTCCTATCCCAATAAATTTTAAATAAATTATTTTCTAACATTGTACTTGGACTGTATTTGTAATAAGCTATTTTTTCTGTGATAAAAGCATGTTTGTAAGCTAGGTTTTGATGTATTATTGCAGCTACTTGGTCGTGCCTATATTTGTAATCGGTTTGAATAATAGATTTACATGCACCGGTAATATGTTGGATCGTTTCAGATTGACTATTACAACGTCTACATAAATCTGTCGGTAGATTGGGTATTCGTATGATATGTTTTTGGTAGTTGAGTGTGTCGATTACTTGGTCTTGAATAGCGATCACAAAAGCTTCCGTTTCTGGGAAAAGCTCTCCCCGCCGCAGCCATTCGTTCGACGCTTCCTTGTCGACGTGGGCTAAGCTGAGATCGGCGAAGTGTCTCCCATGCAAAGATTTTTGTGACCACATATTCACTTTTTGTTGACGAGTTGTTGAATACTGTTGCAAAGTCCTATTATTTAAATTAAGCGGGGTTAATTTCTGATCTATTTCAACTGCAAATTTATGAAGTTCTGAATGTTCTGATTTGTGATAAAAATAATTTCGAAGTTTGGTTATTAGATTGCTGTGGAGATTCGGTATGTCAATCAGACCTCTTCCTCCATCAAGACGTGGTAGGGTTAAACGTTGGGTACATGATCTAGGGTGGTGTTTCCTGTGAGCTGTCATAGTTGTATTTATATTGCGCTGAAGTTTTTTTTAAATCTGATTGGGACCAGTTGATTATTCCAAATGAATTATTATTATTATTATTATTATAAGGTATTTAAATAAATATAAAAACACAAGATCGACTCAACCAAACGAAAGCGAGTTTTGAATAAGAATAGATTTCTTTATTATTTCCATGAAAAAGGTACCATCAGTATCACTTTACAGAACTCTATGCTAATGGAGCCGTCCATTGCAAAATTATTCCGGCCGTAAGGAAAATATTACTGTCCAAGATGGTCGCACAAAAATGGAGGCAAATTTGCATCTGAATAAAGATACAGTTGGGGAACATGTGGTCCGAGTAGAGTGGCCATTTAATTATTTATTGAAGTAACGTTCTTTTATTCATTGTACAATGGATTGCCTTAATGCTAAATTTTCTTAGCTTGTAAAGATTTTACAATCCTGAATAGTTTAGTTGGACATGCGGTAGTCTGCGGAATGGTTATTAAGTACCTAATAATTTTTAGATCATACTCAAACATTTAATATTCAATGAACTACAAATATGAGTTTGTTAATATTTTATCTCCCTTATTTGTATTTTAAGTTATTATTTGGTGACAAATTTAATTTTTGTCGGTCCATGGGAAGTAGCCTATAGGTTTTTATTACGTTACGAAATTCATAAAAAATGTAGCAAAAATTATGTATATATCCTCGTATCTTTAGATTAAATTGACTAAGAAGCTTAATTTACTTCAGGTCTACGGTCCCTGGGCGCACCAAGGCACTGTAGACCTGAATGTTCTATATTATTTTCAGCTTCTGATATTTCTACGTGATATCGAGATATATGTCTATTGTAGACGAACCAACGGGTAACAAAATACAATTTCTCTAATTTAATGTACGGAGTCGTAGCAATATTTTCTATTGGGAGAAAGCTTTGCTATCTTCAGTATTAGCTTGGACACCTGAAACGTGTCGTACACATTACTTAGTTATTTTTTAACAGAAGAGTGGAGCTATAGCTCAAAGCCTCGTTTTATGCAAGAGAAAAGGAGAACGAAAAGCTTTTTAAATGGTGTAATTTTTTAGTTGTTTTAAATATAACATTAACGTCCACTGTAATCATTTTTACTTTATTTGTAGGTAAATAGATTTACATTGAGATCAGTGTGGTCATAAATATGTTTTATATAATATATAGAGAACTGCGCGTATTTTATAACGCACTCGCCCCGTATCTTTATACCAGCACTGATGGTTTTGTCAGATTATGCTGGAGGAATGTTCTAGGTATTGTTTATAATTTAACAGTAACTAAACTAGATTTGTAGAAAAATATATTGTTTACTTGTCAATTGTTATATTTCTTAAGGCTTATAGTGTACCGACCGGCGTAAACGCAAAGCAAGACGCTGTCGGAATCCGCCGGCTTCCAGAACAATCTCTGCAACCAGACGCGTACTTACGCTACTTGACAATAAAACATAAAATATTTTACACGTAAACATTGGTCACCCTAAGTCCAGCGAGGGGTGGAAAAGCGGCGCGTTATAATCCGACATCGGTCTATACACTCCTAGAGTTATTCGCAAACTTCGTCAACTCTACATAATACTTATTTGTGAAGATATATTGGAAAAATAACATTCGCACTAAAACTTTTCTGTGCGTGATATATGCGGGTAGTTTTAAATCTCTTATTTACTTGGTGATTCAATATAATTTATTACTCATGTAAAAGTTTGTAAAATGTAATAAATATTACATTATAATAGCTATTGCGGTCGTATTAAATGTGATATATGTACCTATATTGTTCGTAATCGCGCACTGGTACAGTATCTAGTAACTGTAGTGGTTGTGGGTTCAATCCCCACTGTTTATTATTTTTTTAATTTCTCCGCTCTGGTGGACAGAGCGCGGCGTTGAGTTCCGCCATTCAATACGCAATGTTTTTAAAAATAGGGCGGTGCGTACACAAGGTTATTTTAACAATTTACTAGATATTTTATTTACAAATTAAAACTAAGTTTTTCCTTCACACATTTATATAGATTCATATTAACATTACCTTAAATTGTGCAACTTAACACTGCACTTTGTCTAAGCAACCAGAAATTTTAAACATAATGCAGTGAAATCCGTTTATAATGACCGAATGGAAATGAAAGTTAGTAAATCTTTTATGGGACATGGTACACGTATGTATAATAAAATTCCACAAGTCATTTTAAATTTGCCACTTCAAAAATTTAAAGTGAATGTTAAAAATATATTGTTAGGCAAAGCATATTATTCTATTCAAGAATACTACAATGATAAGCTAAATGCTGTTGGTACTCACTCAGGAAGCTATGTTATATATTTACTTTAATTGATATTTTGAAAAGAGCAACTGTTGAGCTTCTTGCCGGCTCATCTCAGCAAACCCGCCTTCCGAGCCGGTGGTAGCTTCCTGTAAGGACTGACACCACAGACACTTATATGTAACTTGACGATTCAAAAGTGCTTAAATGGCCTAATTGAATAAAGAATATTTTGATTTTGATTTTGATTTTAAATGATAAACTAGTCATAGTAAGCGGACGTCGTACAAAACAAAGCATTTAATAGAAAATGAAAACAAACTGCTGTTTTTCTTATGTTAATTATTTTTTATAAAGAAAATAAATGAAATCACAGTAATAAAATACGTAATAATTTTATTAAAAGATATATCAAAGATGATGCACACTGTATCTCGCGCGTGGCAGGATAGACAGAGGGAACTTGGGAACCTAATGTTAAGACACTCTGTGTGACACTCCATTTCGTGGATAGAAATATTTCATCGCTCGTGCTTTTGACGTGACCTTCCTCAAGTATCAAGAAGAAGTAAAAAGGTCAACCGAGGTCTCTCTCTCCCTTTCTTTCCTCGGTCTTAGGAGTGCAAAAATATATGAATACATTTTTACTATTTTTTAAAGTGTTATTCCACACTTAGGACAGAAAATATTAAACTTAAATTTAAAACTGGAACGGTTTTCCAGAGGCGCGGGTTGAAATCCTGCTTCGTTCGAAATTTTTATACGCTTTTTAAATTTAAGTTTAATATTATATTAATACATCGTTTTTAGCGTACCCGCACATAGCAGGGTATGCAGAGGTAATCTGAGAATCTAGTGTTAAGATATTCCGTTTATCATTGAGACGATTATGTTGCTCATTTTCCGCCGAATTCTGGAAAAATTGCTTCTTTAGTGGTTAAGCTCATCTCGAATTAGGATCGAACCCACAACCTGACACGTTGACCTTGACTTGTACTCCCTCGTCACAACAGACCGCCAGTACATTATACTTTTTTACTTACTTAGCTTCACGCTGTATCCCGCACGAGGCGGGATAGGCAGAGGGAACCCGGGAACCTAGTGTTAAGACACTCCGTTCCACTTCCGTTCCCCATTTTCCGCCGAATTTGAGGCATTGCGTGTTGAGTGCCGGAACTCAACGCCGTGCTTTGCCTTATTACCAGAGTGAATAAATAAAACATTAAATATTTAAATTGAAAATATTAAATATTTCATTTCCTCGACTGGGGATCGAACCCAGAACCTGTCGGTTACAGTCGCACGCTTGTGCCGCTGCGCCACGACAGACCTCATTATACTTAATGTATAAAAAGAAAATATACGGCCAAAAATTGTCTTTTCTTTATTTGTCTTAATATCTGAGTGGAAGGCGGAGTGACGTAACAAACTTCTGATTCTCTTCACTTACAACGGGAGATTGCAAGGCGCTTTAGTAAAAAAACATTGAACGAAGCTAAGCTGTTTACTTAAAAGCAAATAACATTTTACATAATGGTCGACGCCCCCGCGTGAGGGAAGTGGCAGCTGCGCGAGATGATTAATTTAAAAAGTTCGCGCTCACGCCTATCAATCTTCGTGATAAGCGTTTTTTATTAATAACCGGCGCGTCGGCGTTTAGCGCGAATACCTACTTCTATTGATTACTTACTTGGGTTTTGTGAATTTCCTTTTACAAGTATTAAAATTTAATTAACTATTTGCTTAGAATTAATTAAAATAAGAAAATTGATATTGTGTGTGTTTTTTTTTTATTTTATAAGAAAATAAGTGTTTTTTCTTATGTAATAGATACTCAACATGCATTGCCTCAAATTCGTCGAAAAGTGGAGAACAGAACAAAGTGTCTTAATACTATGTTACATAAATTCATTCTATGCAAAGGGCACCCAGCCATGTTGCGAACATGTAGCGTGGGCTAAAAACAACAACAAATTTTATAAATTGCTGCGAGTTACACTTTTCATAGATTTAAAGACATTCAGACAATTACATATTTTAATAAATTATTAAAAATATAGATTTTTTTATATATTACTAAACAAAAAGCATGCTATACCTCAATTTATGCTATATAGGTACTATGGACGAGAATTAAAGAGAGAATAAATAAATTAAGCCAAGACGCGGCGTTGAGTTCCGCCACTCATCACACTATTGTGTGATGAGTGGCGGAACTTAACGCTCAACGCCATTCAGAACAAAATGTGGTGTTATTACACAAGATTTTGCTCTGAATCCTTACTAAAGATTTTTTATATATCATACAGAATTTTCATTAAATTTAATATATTCTCACAGACATATATATAACATAACGGCTATGCTTCCAAGTACGCCCACTACATCAAAGTTTGTTAGCATATAATTTTGCAATATAATTTCGCCCCTACTTAAAGTAGGTAGGCAAAGCCGCAAAGTGCGTCGATCGTACCATCAATCAGTCTCCCCTGTAATTAAGTGTCGTAATATAGGTACCAGCTCCACTACCGTACAGTGTGCCTGCTAATTAGTTCATAATCAGGAGTCATCAGATCTCTTTGAATCCACTGCGCGTTGCAAACTGAAACCATTGAGCCTTGTAAGGAATTATGGTGTATTCAGAAGCTGTAGACGATGATATGCCTAATAATTGTTGATTCATGTTGTATCCCGCGCCTGTCAGGGAAGGCAGAGGGAAATTGGTAACATGGTGTTAAGAAATATCGTTCCGGTTAAGACACTTCCGTTTCTTACTTACCGTTGAATTTGATGCAATGCGTGTTGACTGTTGACTGACAGAACTCAATGCCAGTCTTTGCCTAGTTACCAGCGATGAAATGAAATTATTAACTATTTAATTTCTAAGAGTTGAGGTGCGACCCTGCACCGCGAGAGACCACAGTTCGTGCATTATTTAATAAAAATATTGACATCTTGCACTTCTCATGAACTATAACGGTATTAAACTTTATACCCGTTTGTCCTCACAATTTTCGTGTGAAGTTAATACTTTTTCCTTTAAATATTAACATAGTACCTCTAAATGTTAGCTACCTTAAATTTAATATACATTTTTGTAAAACTGACCACTGAACAGTATGGTTTTATAAGCTTGTATCTTTCTGTGTTACCTGTATCTACTTTTGTATTATAGATATACGTCATCATAAGCAGTCTCTTGCTTGCTTGCATATTATATACATCAACAAGATCAAAGAAAGACTAGAGATACAACTACATCTTACTAATATTACAAATGTAAAAAAAATGTGAAAAAATGTTATGTTATTGTTAAAAAATTTATGTTTTTTTCTACTTGAAACACAAAAACTTGTTGACAGACTTAGATGAGACCGTATCCTGAGATAGCTTATATATCAGAGTAGCACGTTAACTACCCTAGTAAAGAATTTGTATAACTTTTCTATAATACAACAATAGGTTTAAGCAGGATAAACCGCGAATGAACGCTTGTATATTATAAATTAATTAGCTAATACAGTACAATACAAACATGTGAATTTCCCCAATTAATAGTTGACTGTATACCATTTATTCTCTAAACTAACAGTGTATTGAAATCATTAGCGTAATTATTATAATGTAAGTAAATAAAGTCTAAAATATATTCGCCATATCAAACCAGGGAAGCCGCAGACAGACCCCCTCAGCCTCGCCCATACAGCGCGCAACGCGACCGCACTTATAACTTCATGTAAATAGACAATTGCGTAGAAACCATAGTATTTTTTTAGTATTTTCAACGCCTGCACGCGCTTTCCTACAATTACAATACAAATAACACGAACACGTCGGATTACGGGCCCACAATGGGTGTAAATGAGAAAAGTTGAGGTGCAAACACAATGGCGGCGCGCGGGCGGGCGGTTGACAAACAAATGTGTTCTGTAATTATAAGTTTACATTCATACTCACACCTCCCCACACGAGGTGGCCATGTGGTTGTGGGATTTTTTTTATCTTATATTTTTATATTTATTTCAAATTTAAATAATAAGAAATAAAAACAGGTTTATCCATATATCGACGGGTCCAAAGAACAAAATCGTATATGAAAAATGATCGACTTTCAGTATGAGGTTTTGAAGTTCTGTGTGAATGTAATCATCAACTATTGAACAGCTATTAAACATTTTTTTTTTTCAATTATTTACGTTAATAGTTGATACCTCATACTGAAAGTCGATCATTTTTCATATACGATTTTGTTCTTTGGACCCGTCGATATCACGAGTTGTATGTTTTAATAAAAAATGTAATGTTATAATAATAATATTTTTATTCACTCGCTCTGGCGCAAAGTGGGGCGTTGAGTCCCGCAACTCAATGCACAATGACTGTAAAATTCTTCAGAAAATTAGGAACGTAAACGACTTCATGAGAACGGAACGTCTTACCATTAAGTATTCTATAACAAGGGCGAGGCCCTCTAAGCGCTTCGTTGCAGCGTCTTACTGCAAATGTGATGGTAGTGGTCTGATTCCCAGTTGTGAAAATATATATTGTTTTCGTACGGTATAGCGCCACTTAAAACACAATATCTCGTAAGCTAGGTAGACGGTGAAGAACGGAACAAAATTAGTCTACCTGGCTGGAAAAAGCGTTAAGCCTTTTATTTATTTAGCTTCACGCTGTATCCCGCACGAGGCAGGGTAGGCAGAGGGAACCCGGGAACCTAGTGTTAAGACACTCCGTTCCACTTCCGTTCCCCATTTTCCGCCGAATTAGAGGCATTGCGTGTTGAGTGGCGGAACTCAACGCCGCGCTTTAAGCCTTTTTAAAAATATACATATTTGCCAATATTTGTCTGTTCTTTGACATTACGTGTTTCGATAAAGAAAATGAAATGCATAATAAGAAATGTCCCCAAAAGAATACGTTTAAGTCAAATTTAAATAATCAAAAACCCCGACAAAACAGATTCATAGCAAAAAATGTCAGAAAATGCCAAGTTGGTAAACAATTGCAAAAACTTGTCATACTTTCACAAAAAGCTAACAATTTAAGGCGCATTTGAGGGTATTTACATAAATATTCGTTGATAACTCCCGCCGTCTACTATTTGCATGGCACGGCTCTCGAGCGACAGCTGCAGCCCCAAAATTGATTATTTCAGAGTTTCGGCTGAATTCTGCTACACGATTTCGTGTTTGCCTCTGACAAAGCAAAGCTCTTTGAAAACTGCTTTTATTGAATAATAATTGAAACAAACTATTAAGATACAAGGACGGGAACGAGTGTTTGTTTTTCCTGTACCTATTTCATTTCCTACTTGAGATACATATGTGCATCGTTGAGTTTAACCTCTTCTACGCTTTAGGAGAAAAGTGAACCAATAATTTATGATTAATATTTAGAATTTAATTATTTTAAAAAATATATGTACATTTTTTATATTATATATATTATTCTAATGTAAGTAACGTACTAATATACGTTTCTTTGATTATTTAATAAGTCTATAACGTTTCTTGTTTCCATTGACCAAATTACATATTTATAACTGCTGTGAGTGTTCCTTTTCTTGGTTAGATTATAATAATCGACAAGCAATTTCAACAAAATACATAGATAATAAAATAGTAAAATGAAACAAAACACGGCCTAAATACAAAGAAAAAAAATAACTTCAACATGAAAAATAATCTTTAAACGAAAGTTTTGAAAAGAATAAAATCAAAAGTATTAAGTAATCCGAAATCTTCACAAGAGAACTGCAATAAAATGGTGTAAACCCGGTTTCATATTCCGACAAATAAAGCGGTCCCGATATTGGCACTTCCCCGTTATTTCCCACGTTTCTGTGACACCGCACTCAAGTACTCTCCACTTATATTTTGGGAGGTTGACTTTTTTGGCACTACTAAATTTTGTGTTGAAGGTTTTAGCATTTTTGAATGTATCTTGTTTATATATTTTATCGAAAACTAACGGAAGGATTTCGAGAAAGTGTTATTAATTTTTGATTAACTACACTCTTCATGTACATCTTGCTTGCCCAGTTTATAATGATGGTATTCAAAGACATAGCGAGTGGAGGTTGGTGGTACTCTACACCGTGCTTGGTCTTGTTACCAAACAATGTGTTGAGTTCTGCCACTCAGGTGAACAAATAACAATAAAATAATTCCTCCGAGTGTAAATAAAACCTAAGACCATCGATCTTACAATCAGACACTGGGCCGCTATGGCACGACGGCCTCAATTTATACTTCGTATCTGACGGACCCGCGCGGCCTTTCTCGTTTTATCAATATGAATATTTAATTGAAATATATTTGAAGCGTATTTAGAGAAAATTGCCTAATAACTTTAGGATGTCTCTCTCTCTCTCTTAGCTTTACGCTGTATCCCGCACGAGGCAGGGTAGGCAGAGGAAACCCGGGAACCTAGTGTAAAGACACTCCGTTCCACTTCCGTTCCCCACTTTCCGCCGAATTTGAGGCATTGCGTCTTGAGTGGCGGAATGCAACGCCGCGCTTTGTCTTATTACCAGAGCGAAGAAATTTATATCTTATCTTTTAGTGAAGTGAGCTATTTCAGAGATTAGCCCAAACAAACAGAAAGACAGACAAAAATTTAAATTGCTTGTTTTTGTGCTAGTATCTCGTAAATAGCTATTTGACGAGAAGAAACGCATTCATTTTGAAATCACAGACATACACTTAAGTTGTATAGTTTTATATATATAAATATATATATATATATATATATATATATATATATATATATATATATATATATATATATATATATATATATATATATATATATATATATATATATATATATATATATATATATATATATATATATATATATATATATATATATATATATATATATATATATATATATATATATATATATATATATATATATATATATATATATATATATATATATATATATATATATATATATATATATATATATATATATATATATATATATATATATATATATATATATATATATATATATATATATATATATATATATATATATATATATATATATATATATACATATATATATACATATATATATACATATATACATACATATATATATACATATATATATACATATATATATACATATATATATACATATATATATACATATATATATATATATATACATATATATATACATATATATATACATATATATATACATATATATATACATATATATACATATATATATATATATATATATATATATATATATATATATATATATATATATATATATATATATATATATATATATACATATATATATACATATATATACATATATATATATATATATATATATATATATATGTATATATATATGTATATATATATGTATATATATATATATATATATATATATATATATATATATATATATATATATATATATATATATATATATATATATACATACATATACACACATATATATACATATATCTATAGAGTATACACGATAACTTCTAACATTATCAAATCCTATAGTAAATTCAAAATGTTCTGCAAAGAATCTCAAGTAACGTACAAAGCCGACGTGTGTCTAATAAGCCGTCGCCAGCAGTAGTGCACATCCAATTTGCGGCCGCGACAATGGCTACCCAACCTTCGAGGTTTATTTTCTTGTGCTTGAATGACGTGATTTAAACGGTTTTTAGCCATACGTTTATTTTAGATATTTATATATTTTTTACTTTAGCAGCTTCAAGCTTTTACAACGTTTTTATCTAGTGTTAAACCACGTCGTTCCTCAATTTTCTCCGATTATTTGAAACATTGCGCATTAGGTGGCGGAACTCAACGCTGCCCCTTGACTGTCATAGTGGGGAAATGACTCTTGATACTTTTGAACTATTGTTTTTCTCGGTTTTCCACCTCGTAAAATAATTTTAACTCAATACGTACTCTACTCAGCTTCACGCTGTATCTGGAAACGAAGTGGAACTGAAGTGGAAGGGAGTATCTCAATACTAGGTTCCCGAGTTCTCCGTGTAAGGAAGGGTAGGCAGAGGGAGAACTCGGGAACCTTGTATTAAGATATTCCGTTCCACTTCCTTTCCCCAATTTCCGCCGAATTTGAGGCATTACGTGTTGTGTGGCGGAACTGAATGCCGCGTTTGGCCTTGTACCAGAGCAAAGAAATGAAAATATTAAATATTTAAATTGTAAATGTTTAATATTTCATTTCTTCAAGTGGGAATCGCACCCACAACCCTCTCGCTTATAGTCACACGCTTGTGCCGCTGCGACACGACAGGCCACAGTACAGAAAAAAAGAATATCATAAATTTGACCTGCCCGTTCTTCTATCTGTGTGTCTTTGGAACCGTATCCTGAATGAATGAACCGATTTTATTGTTTTCGTATTGTAATATTCGCGATGGGTGGGTTGCAGGCATTTATCAAAATGAGTCGGGGGCTATCATTTTTTTTTATTTTTTCACGTACCTTTTTGCTATTTTAAAAGCTTTGGGTAAAGCGTTAGTATCACATTATCTATACTTAGATATTGTTTAATTTTCCTTCTAATATAACCTTGGCGAAATTAAAATAAATACTGTTTGTTTCATTTTTTATTTAATCAACACCAGTGGAAAGTCATAGTCAGGCACCGCAAATTATGACTCCGCTTGGGCTCGACATCTCATTAGCTATCCACGCGTGAAAATTGTTAAATGCGATAAGCAAAAAAAAAATAAGTTTACTTTTTTTATCGCAATTAAATTTATCTATTTACATAACACAATGCCTTACAACACGCAATGTCTCAAATTCGGCGGAAAGTGGGAAACTAAAGTGGAACGGAGTGTCTTAACACTAGGTTCCCGGATTCCCTCTGCCTACCCTGCCTCGTGCGGGATACAGCGTGAAGCTATTTACATAAATACAATATATACCTTTAAAGAAACGGAATGGTGATCAATAAAATCTTTGAAACTCGCAACTTGATGAATTTGATATTTATTCCAATTATTATATTATTTCGGCTAAATAGTTTGAATCATTTGGAATAATTTTCATAAATATGACAACTTACATTACATCGTAATTACAATCAAAATAAGTAGAAAATGTTGTAACATATAATTTACATTTACAAATACCAGCAATCGCTATAATAACTTTAATACTGAAGTCTGAAAGACTGTAAATAAGCTATTCATTGATAACTCTCTCACATCGGCCTGTAATTTACGACGACTGGCGCCAATGGGGAGTGTCTACGTCCGTCAGTAAAAGCCTGGAAAAGGAGATCATTTTTTCCCACGAGTAGAAATAACCCCCATTTACAGCCTTTACAGTCAAACACTGTAGAGGTGTTGCAACTTTAAAAAAATCTTTTATTGCATTTTATTGTTTTGAATGACACAGTGTACTTGGATGCTGAGTGTTAAGAAACTCCGTGTCCATGAGTCCACTTGTGTTCCTTACTTTCCATTGAAGTTGACGCCGAAACTTAACGCGGCGTTTGCCTTCCTACTATAGCGAAGAATTTAAAATTTGATTTTCATTTACTTTAGTGAACTGTAAAATTGAACCTAAATGCTGTCGCTCCAGCGCCACGACAGGTCTCTACGACTTACATATTATAATAATAGTCATTAGACAGAAAATTTGTTAAAGAACATATTTAAATGGCCCATTTCCTTTCATAATTCACTCCAACCGTTACCCAACCGAAACCCCAACCAAAGCCAATATCCCCAATATCGATCTAAAACATCGCTAATAAAATATGCGGAAGATTAATCGTTGTCACATCACGCGGCCGCACTATTAATCGCGGTAATGCAAATTGCGTATCGAGATGCTGCGACAGTGAGGCGGACGGGATCATCAATCATTGCCGGGGCCAGATAGTTGTGTAAGTAATTCAATTGATTGTTTGAAAATAAAGAAAATGTAGATTACTATTAATTTTCTAATTATATGTTGTACGATCGCCCCGCCCGCGGCTACCGTCTCTTCAATTACACTATATTATTTACTAATTTCAACTACTTTCTCGCTCTAGTAACATCACCACTTTTAAGACAATATCTATAAATTTAAAACTAAAATTTCCACCTTATTGATAACGAAATTGTAGTAATTTTGTTGAATTTAATATTATAAATTGATTTTGCGTTTTTGTTTATTGATCGATTTAAATAAAATAAATGTCTCTAAATGTGCAGGGTAAGTTGCCAAATTATACTAGTGAAAGCTAGAATTCTATCTGGCTAAACAATTCCTTAAACAGAAATATCACCAAGAACACTAAAACTCGGTTGGTTCGGACTCTTGTTTTCCCTATTTTCCTTTACACTGCTGAGACATGGACCTTGCGAGAGATAGACTAGAAAAAGATTGACGCCCTGGAAATGTGGTGCTGGAGAAAGATGCTCGGAATATCTTGGACAGAATTCCGTACAAATGTATCCATACTAGAGGAACTCGGCAACAAAGAGCGACTGTCATCTCTTGTAAAAACCCGCATTTAGAAGTTTTTCGGCCACATATCCAGGAAAGGCAGCGACTCTATAGAACGGCTCGTAGTGCAGGGCAGAGTGGAGGGTACCAGACCACGCGGTAGATCACCTATGCGATGGACCGGCCAAATAAAATTAGCTGTGGGCGGCCAATTGCATGAGTGCACCAGAATGACGACAAATAGAACAAAGTGGCGAGAATTTGTGGCGAGAATCACAAAAGCCAAGAACGTGCCTACATGACGACCACGACCGCTCTGTCAAGAGCGAAACGACAGAGAAGAAGAAGAAGAAACAATTCCTTAGATTAGCGCGTACAAACTCACAGACAAACAGACCAACTTTTAAAAAATCATTATTTTGGGCCCTATTAATTCATAAAGATCCTTCAAGTGCAGACAGTGATCAGATACGGATTTATTATAAGGATATATTTGCATGTCTTGCTCTGGTAAAGATGCAAGTTGAGGCGCTTCGGTAACTTAACACGCTTTGGCTCAGCTCGCTAAAAAGTGGGAAAAGTGTCTTAATAATAGAGAATTACCTTTAAATTAGCTTGCCAGATTCTCTGTCCACGTAGCAGGATGCTATGTGCGAGGTACAGCGACGTAAAATAAAGAAACATATATTTTTTTAGTTAAATACTGAATGCCAAGAAAATTTTATCACCATCTCATGTGTAGGGACCACTACATTATTTACATGATTGTTTCGTGGTAAATACATTGTTTTATATTTTAAGACAAACTTTATTAGGGTATAAATTAAAGACGAAAGAATCTTGAAAGGAAATAAATCTTACCACCATTTTTTTATTTTTTATTAATAGAATATTTATGTCTATATAAAATATAGCCAGCAAATAATATTATACACAACACGTAATGCCTCGAATTCTGCCAAAAGTAGTCTGTCTATCCTGCCGCGTGCTGGAAACAGCGTGAAGCTGAAAGAAAAGTTTTTATTATCTGTATCAATCACAGGTACCATGTGTTGTGTCGCGTGACACGCGTCAGTTCCAATGGCGGGAAACCGCATCATTACAAATCTGTTTTGATGGTTGATGGTGTTTTAACTTATAACTATTTGAACTTTGCGACAAAACTTGCGTGATAAGTTCTTGACGTTGTAATTAATTGTCGTGGTGAAGCCATGATGCTAGCGAAACATGGCGGAAATTATTTATAATTTAAGTTTCTATATATAAGGCTTAGTGATTGTGTCTACAACATTAGAATAAACAAAGGTTTTTTTATACAATTGTCTTTTTGGAATTTAAGTAAGCAAATAAAAATTTGTTTATTACTTAAGAAAATAGATATGGACATTAGTAAAACTATTTTTTTCATGTAGTATAGCGTAGTAGCATAGCATGGGACTGTTAACGCCCTCTGCGTTGCAAGCGCGCGGATAATAAGAATTGAATTCTGTAAAAAGAGCGAAAAATATGATTCGAAAAGTCCTAAAACCATTGAAAGTCTGTCTACCCTTCTATATTATAGTATAAAACAAACGCTTTTTTAATGTTAAGTAAAAAAAAAAACATTCCTACCAGTGGTATTCGATCCCGCGACCATAACGTCTACCTGCTGTTAGAAAATTTCTAGTAGGTACTTTTATTTAATATAAAGCCCCAAGCTCAGCCACCCGCTTGAATTACACTGTTTTATTTACTAATCTCAATTATGATCTTGTTCTAATTACATTAACACTTTTAAAACAATATCAAAAAAAAATTTTTTTTCAATTTAAACGAAAAAAATATTTTGATAAAAACTTACGATTTTAATATTTTAAATTTTACTAATTTACGATTTAAACACTAAATATTGAAGAGATTTGCCAAACTATACAAGTGAACACTGCTTTTAAATCTGGTAAGTCATTACTGAGTTTAGTGCGTACAAACGCACAGACAAAAACTAAAAAAAGCTTTAGTTTACTATCTATTACATTAATAAACGGCCCCTTATTTTTTTTTTATGTCTCCTATGTACTAACATTGATCAGTCGCAAATTTATTATTAGTCTCGATAATGGAAGCCATTTTATCCGTAGAAGAAAATTCTTCTAGCTATTTATGGGTTGTTTATTAATCAGTGTTCTCGTGGAACGCTTGTTTATCATAAATTAAGTATACGCCTACATAGATCGTTATTAAGTGGGTATATTAGTATAATTAGAATATAGAATAGACTATAAAAATATATTTTAACAAATTCATGAGGTTCAAAGGTTACTTTTATGTATGGTTCGTAAATATGTTACATATATGAAGAGTATATATTATGCTTTACATTATTTTTTTTATAAAATCGTGCAATGAGTTTTTGATTTTGATATTCAATAGTCATATACAATCTATATAAATGATAGTTAACAATAAAGGATACCTATCCTGGCTCCAATTTAATTGTGCTACTAAAATCGACAGGTCGTGGGTAAGATCTGCAGAAACCAAACTGGAGAAAATTTAAATATTTCATATTTTAATTTCTTCAATCTTTTAATAAGGTATAGTGCGACGTTGAGTTTCGCCAATACAATGCCTCAACACGCAATGTCTAAAACGCTGGAAAAAAAAACAATAAGCCGAGATACCGTACAATTTACCATATTTGAATTTCAAAAACGATATTAAGTTAAGTTTCGTTCTAGGCACTTCTAGCCAAATTTTCTACAGATTACTGTGATTACTGAATATTAGAGTTAGGGAAAATCCAACTAATTCATTCTTTCGATTGGGAAAAGATGTCACGACCGTCAGCTGCCTATTTTTTGTAATCTCTCGCATTACAAGCCAAAAACATACAGTAAATCGTTACATTAACAAAGTAATGAAACCAATCTCAGAAGAGAGAGATTGACAAAATTAATTACGAACGCGAGATAAGACCTAAGTGATTAATGTGTTGTCAAACATCAACCGCACCGATTACACCGGCCTCCATTAATTGTCAGTGTCTACGCCTCGCTCCATCAGTCTTGTCTACGAAATTTCACTTTCACATTATATTTTTATTTATAGCGAAAATTGGTGAAATGGAAAGATAACATTTCTTGACGATTTTCTTAACTTCACGTTGTATTTTGCACGTGGAAGGGTAGGCAGTGGTAAGTGTTTAGCGGCAGATCACAGCGCCAAACTTCGAGCGTGGAACCAAAGCGAAGATTATGTGAATATTAAATATTTAATTTCCTCGTGTGGATAGTTTATTAAGCAAGAAAGGCCGAAATAACCCACTGTACTCGATTTTAAACACCGAAAGACAGAATAATACCTTTGACTCTTAGAATTTGCCATATTTCATGTAAAAGCTAACCAACGTGTGACTGCTAACACGACAGAGCAGAGTAGACTGAGGAAACTTGGGAACCTAGTGTTGAGATAGTCCTTTTCTATTAGGGTACCTACTTCCTCATCAGTCAAACAATTTGAAAGGCAAAATCTATTTATCAACACGTGGTTTTCGTTTTGTAGCGACGTATATAATACTGAAAACACTTGACACATTTGTCTAATTCAAAGGTAATGAATGTAACTCATTCAGTGCATTAAGATTCGTTGATCAATTGCGTCGACCCGCGTGATTGGTGGCAAGGACGAGTCCGCGCGTATATTTGGGACAAACTATAGTGAATATGTCAATTGCTTAGAAGATACGATTGTTTCTTTATTTGTCAATTAGGTTATTTATGTTATATACTGATTCAATGTGGTATTTGTTTGCTTCAGGCTGTATCCCGCACATAGCAGGATAGGCAGAGGGAACTTTGGAACCTAGTGTTAAGACATTTCCGGTTGCCACTTTGACTTAAGAAAAAATTATATAATAAATACTACATTTCCTCGAATAGGCACTGAAAACACAACCGGTCACGTTTGTGGCCACGACAGACCTCATCATACAAAGTCTCATATAAAAATTATAAAACAATTCGAGTGTAACAGACTTGGCAAACTTTACAGGGTGCTCATTCTACGAGCACTTTCCGAAGTCCATCGTCGTAGCGCCGCGCCGTCTATCGCCTGATTATCGGTTTTTAATAACGACGAAATGTGACGCTTAAAACTTTCGAGACTGAATCTATAGAAGTTATTAACTCTTTCTTTTTTTATTAGAATAAATATCTTGTTATTAATGTGGTGTGTAAATGTAGGTATTAGCTTGTATGTGAGATATGTCGTTTTAACATCAATGGATCTTTCAAAGAAAAAACGGCTAAACCGATATAAATAGAATTTTCTCTATTGTGTTTCCGCAATATCCACTTAACATTTAATGTTTGTGTTATCGAGTCAAAAATTAAAATGTTATTTAAATTTAATAATATTTTGTTTGATAAAGTTGCTACTTTTTTATTTAATTAACTGAACAAATAACATATTATTACGTAGCTTCCTTAATTCGATTTCTTTCTTTCGCGACAGGTTGGAGGTTGAGTTTTGCTTCTCAGTATGCAATGCCTCAATAATTCGGTGAAGGTGTTAATGGGACCAGTGGACCCAGTCTTAACACTAGGTTCTCTCATGTTCCCTTTGCTAATATAAAAATAAACTATAAATGTATATTAAAACAAATATAAAAGATAGCTAATTAGTGCCAACCCTATAAATAAATACAGCGTTACGTTAAAGACGAGACTCGAAGTTAATGCATCGTTAGCGCTGCGAGTGCAAGCTTGCAAAGTTTTATCAGCTTCTAACAAGAAACTTAATCAATTATACCTGATAAATAATGTAAGAAGATCCAGACAAAATGTACTTGTGTAGATTTGTACAGACATTTATATTGTAATTCGTTTTTGAACAAATCCTTCAATATGATAAGTCATGTGCACATACAATTATAATAACTCCAGCATATTAGGCATAGGGAACCTGTGATAGTACTCTTCGTCCCCTACTTTCCACTCAAGTTTCAGGCAGAGTAAAAATCGAACACTCAATACACGCCCTTATAGTTAGGCCGTGTGCCGCTGCGTCATGATTTTATTTATATTGTAAAGTAATATAAAAAATCTCTCTCAGCAGCAGATTTATGTTTTTTCGGCGATTAAGAAGTGCTTACAATATAGTCTATTAGAATGAACGATATTTTGGAATTTTTTTATGGAAAAGACGGCAAACGAGCGTACGGGTAACCTAACCTGATGGTAAGTGATCACCGTCGCCCACGACCCCGAGTAACTCCAGAGGAGCTACAGGAGCGTTGCCGTCTTTTAGGGTGGATGGGCACCGGGGCCTGGCATTACCTAATGCGAAACGCAGTGGCCAAAGCCACTACTTAACGCCGGTCTTAAATGCCGGGGGTGGTAATAATCCGGTCGAGTCTGCCCATGCGTGTTGCCATTACTGGCAACGTGACTCTACCACACGCAAAACTACTACAATACTACTACAATACTATGCGTACTTCTACTTCTTCTTTCGTATTACTTAGATATAATGTGATATATGTATTTATTTTTACAAACTTTATGTGCGTGTTTCCACCATTTTTTTTGTCTTCGTGCTGTATCGCACACATAGCAGTGTAGGCAGAGGGAACCTGTAAACATGGGGATATATTAAGATAAGGGTAAAGACACCGTTCCCTCCTTTCCGCCGAATTTTGAAGGTATTTCTTGTTGATTGGCGCAACTCAACGCTACGTTTTTATCTTGTTAATTTGAGAATATTAAGCATTTAATTTTCTCCAGTAGGGATAGAACTCACAAGCTGTTCCGTTTACAGTCACACGCTTATACTCTCGAGCCACGATAGACCACAATCGTCCTGAGAGGCCTTATATGAATTTAATTAGCTCTTTTTACATTTTCAACAGATGTAAAAGTTTTCAAAACACAAAACGCGGTGAGATCTGTCGCATGCCCGGCTGCGTGGTCACGCCATCTGCCGGCGGAACCACGCCGATACGCATGCCGCATGTACAGCCCGAAACGTTCAGACTGTTCATACAGTATGTTTATACTGGCAAAGTAAGTCTATAGAGTGTATATAGAAATGTTTAATTTAAATTGTTGCTACTACCAATTGCAATACAAAGAACCATTCTTAACTGAACAAAAAACAACTTCTAAAAGAATAATACTTTATTCTTTTGAAAGTTAAAAAATATTTGTTGTTCGACGCCATCTGTCGTCGAATAGCAGTAACTTCATTCTTGAGTTTTAAATAAAATTATTAAATGTAACATTATGTTGTTGTTGATGTTTTCTAAACTGTTACTAAATGTATTTTTAAAACCATAAAGCTATTTTTTTATACCATACCATATTTTTCAGTTATTACTACAAGATTCAGGTGTCTTTGAAATGATGACTCTGGCTGCTGACTTAGGAGTAGAGGATCTAAGATCTGCCTGTGAAGACCACGTCACTTCCACATTGAATGTGGAGAATGCTTGCACTTTGCTCGCTGCTGCTATGGATATACAAGATAGACCAGGTTAGTCAGAAGCATACTTACAATAAAATTATATTTTTATGGTCAAATATAATTTTATTACAATTTAAGATGACAAGCAAAGCTTTATCAACTTCTTTCTATAATAACTATTAAATTCTGAACAGAACCTACTTTGCTACACATATTTTGAGGAAATGTCCAATTTAATATACATTAAATAAAAGTAAAACTATGTTATTTCTTTCTTTTTGTATTTAAATTTTATAATCAAAATATTTAAATAAAAAACTGTTGAATATAGGTAGTTAATGTTAAAAATGAACATTAACTAAGTATTATAGAAGAAGAAATCTAATAAAACGAAGAATCAAACTTATATTTTTAGCCTAACTGTCAGTTGCGATGGTGGTGTAATGGTCAGCATAGTTGCCTTCCAAGCAGTTGATCCGGGTTCGATTCCCGGCCATCGCACACTTTTTGTTTTTTTTTTTATTTCTATTAACTTACGTTTCTTTTATATTTATTACAATATATTAAATATATAATATCATACTCAATAGCAAGATAACAATATTTATAAAAAATTTGGAGAAAGTTTTGAAATGTTATTTTTTTATTGACATTTTTGAAAGTTATTAACAATTAAGATTTCATAATGATATTTTATTTATAATAAACAAAAATTTTAATAAAGAAATAATTAATCAAAGAATTAACAAATATACTTATGCCATAGACAATAATGCGTTTTTGTTTTATCTGTTGCGTCCGCCATGTTGTTGTCTCTTGGCTATGATAATCGCGTTTCATTCCTTGACGGGTAAAAAAGGACGCCGGCTTGGCGCTATTTTGTTTTTAGTAAATTACTATATTATATTCAAGAATAAAACATAAAAATGGCATACAAGGGACCACCTAAAGTACAAAAGGTGATGGTACAACCCATCAACCTTATATTCAGATATTTACAAAATAGAAGTCGTGTTCAGATTTGGCTTTATGAGAACGTGAATTTAAGAATTGAGGGTCACATCGTGGGCTTCGACGAATATATGAACATTGTGTTAGACGAAGCGGAAGAAGTCCATATGAAGACTAAAAACCGCAAGCAAATCGGTCGTATTATGATGAAAGGCGACAATATAACGCTAATACAGAACGTCAATCCCAACGCTACAGTATAATAGGTTATAAAACTTGGATGAACATTCCTAGCCGTTAAGTGTGAATTGTGAAAGTTTCTTACCAGTGCACTCAAATTAATTAAATTTAAGATCTACAAATTGGCTTTTATTTTTTAACCTTCCAACCATATATTTTGTGTACAGTTATTTGAAAATCTTTAATATATTAACTTTGATAAAAATTGTAAATTAAATAATAAGCATATATTTACAAATATTTTGCTATATTGAATATTTCTTAATATACCGTTGATTACATATGAAATTAATTTTGAAAATAGCTATCATTTGTTTGAAGAAGCATAGTATTACAGGTGTCAAAAATGTATAATGAACCCAGGTGTGTATTTATATTTGTTGCTAATAGTTTCTATAATATTAGGCAAGATAAGATTCTCTGTCCCCCAAACACCTAATAGTTTTAACACCTATCTTGAGAAATGACAGTCAACACAGTGCTTAGTCTTTTTACTATAGCAAGATAATAAACTTGACCACAGTCCCCCAGTAGCAATCTTACACACATCCATCTTTACAGCCACCATATTACTGTCTTTGTATATAATAATATATCCATTAAAATTGATTTTTATTTAAATTAATTAAAGATGTTTTTTCTTGACTTTACAGGTGGTAAAAGTGCATCTTCATTTATGGAACGCTGCATATCATTTATAGAAGAAAATGCTCCGGAATGTGTCAAAAGCAATGCTTTCTTAAACTTGCCTAAAGAAGCTCTTATCAAGCTTATTTCATCTGATAATGTTAGTATTTTATTACCCTACACATATTTTAAAACAAGCATCTCCCTTTTCTGGAATAGGAACCACTTTTATATCTTTCTTTGTAGCTTGGACAACTTTATAGATATAATAAGAATAAATTGCAGTCAAACAGAAACTATTTGAAATCCCACTCAAAGTCACCTCAACGGCCGGCAACACATTTGTAGCTCCCCTGGTGTTACATGGGGCTGTGGGTGACAGTAATCAGTCACTACCAGGTGACCAGGATGTTTGCTTGCCTTGTCATTTTTGTTAAAAAATGACAAGGCAAGCAAAAATCTTGATAATGGTGACTAAAACAGTCATACTGCTAAATTTAAAATTAGTTTTGGAAAAATTTGAATGAATTTTCATAGGGCAATTAAGAGGCCAATTATTAGTTTTTACTAAAAATCTGTTAGGTTAGTACAAAAGAAACATAACCTTTGGATTTTTATATTTATTGATAAAGTAATGTTTCTGTCAGATACTGTTACCAACATAATTTACTCAATACTATTCATTACTTATTGCTTTAAAAATAATTTTCAATTTTAACCTAAAAAATAATTATAAAATCAGAAAATATTGGCATATTTCAATTAATATTAATTTTTAAAGACTGGTTTTGGCACAAGGGTGTGACTGTAAATACTAGATGATTTGAAGAAATTCGATCCCCAGTCGAGGAAATGAAATATTAAATATTTTCAATTTAAATATTTAATGTTTCAGTTCTTCGCTCTGGTAATAAGGCAAAGCGCGGCGTTGAGTTCCGCCACTCAACACGCAATGCCTCAAACTCGGCGGAAAGTGGGGAACGGAGTGTCTTAACACTAGGTTCCCGGGTTCCCTCTGCCTACTCTGCCTCGTGCGGGATACAGCGTGAAGCTAAAAAAAAAGTATGATAATTTTCTTTGCACTAACAATAAGATCAGATACGTTAAGTTCCGCCGCTCAACACGCAATGCCTCCCACGAAAGTACTCGACGAATAGTTGGAGACGATCTAAACACAAGGTTCCCAGGTCCCTGTCTTACAGTGTGAATAAAAAAAATCACATTTCCCAGCTCTGATACAACATTGAGTTATAAATAATTCACTTTTTACATAAAGAAAATGTTAAACATGATAGAAATGATTCATAGTGGAGTACAATTACTATTTAATAAAATCATAGTATTTATATAATTTTATTTGTCTTCATTTCTTACCAGTTAAGCACGTCATTTATTTGTACAATCTCGTAAGAGACCCTTCTTAACATAGTTTAACTTGTCACTGCATACCGTATATAGTACCTATGCATGCTAGTATCTGGACATCGCCTGAATTAAAGCGGCTTGTTATCACAGTGACGAAATTATAATAATTTTTTGTCCCAATGGAGATTGAACTTAACCATTATAGCCAATGAAAGAGTATTTAGCCCGGCATGGCGTAAAAGTACGTGAAATATTTTTATTTCCTCGCTCTGGTAACAAGGTTAATCGTAGCGTTAAATTTTCGCTCCTCAATACGCAATGAAGTATTCTGCTGAAAGAGAGGAAACGGAAGTGTTGTGTTCTTGTTGGGAAAAGACAATCTGACTATTCCCCAAAAAAACTTACATTAAATATCCTTCCTGTACGTAGCTGCGCCTGGAAGAGAAGGACGTGTGGCGATGCGGCCTGGCGTGGGCCAAGCAGCGCGCGGGCGTGACGCAGCCCACGGCGCACTGGGCCGAGGAGGAGCGCGCGCGCGTGGTCGCGCACCTGGCGCCGCTCATGCAGCACGTGCGCCTGCTGCACATCGGTGAGGCTTATTTGAGCACACGAATATATTTTACATATCATCCTTAAAAACAGAAATTTACGACTAGACTGGTGCATTACTGCGACTTGTTTACAATCTATTTTATTATTTTAACGGTTATAGAAGATGTATTTATTGTTTCAATCAATAAATACTTTATAGGAAGTAATTTTTAAAGCAATGAACGTTTTGTTTAATATTTTAGTTTAATACATACTTCATTTGATATGTTATAAGCAATAAATACGCATATATTTTGAATTGAACATTGAACACAAAGTGTACCGTGGCCGCAGACAGCGTGGTGTTCGCGGAGGAGGTGGAGCCGACGGGCGCCGTGCCCATGGAGCTGTCGCTGAAGCGCTACAAGAGCGCCGCGCTGCACGCCGCGCCCGCGCACGACGCGCACGACGCGCGCCGCCGCTCGCGCCCCAGGTGCCTAGTGCCTAAGTGCCCGCTGCCCCCTTGGGAACTTATTTTATATAATTCATAACTCACATAAAAATCATATTAAGTTAAAAATATTTCCATGGTAATATTTGTCTTTTAAAGATTTCAAATATGGAGATGGATGCATAACAAAGTGTCTTAACCCTACGATTTAAAAATCGTAGCCTCCATAGGCTCCGTAGCGTAATTATACCCTACTATTGGTGCGATACGGTGTGAACCTAAACTGTACATTAAGTAGAACTGTATCTTTAAATGTATTTATCTCATATGCGAAGCAACATTTTAAAACCAAATAAAAAATGTAGTCTAAAACATGTTTGTGTATAATTAAAAGAAGACTAATAGTAAAAAAAAAATTTCAGATTGACAACAAATTTCTTCGTGGACTCTGTAATACTGAGGCAAGACAAGATTGCTTTTCAATCTCTGCTCAACACATGGTAAATTATATTATTATTATAACACTATATAATGATATATGTGTTCTCTGGTAAAGAGATAAAGCGCGGCGTTGAGTTCTGCTATTCAACACACACGCAATGCTTCAAGAAATCCTGCAGAACTGCCTTCCGAGCCGGTGGTAGTTTTACGTTTTCAAAACAGTCAATCTAAATAAGACAATTTGGGATTTGATTTTTATTGGAAATTGGCAAACGGAGTATCTGAACACTAAGATGGCAATTTGAAAGGGTGATGATGACGCAGTATTAGTGTGATGGCTTGCGCAGGTGCGGCGCGCCGGCGCAGGCGTGGCGCCTCGTGTTCCGCGCCTCCGCGCACGGCTACTCCGCCGCCGCCTTCCACGCGCGCTGCGACGCCGTGGCGCCCGTCCTGCTCCTGGTGCAGGTACCTGGCCGAGCCGGCCTCAATGCGGCTTTCTTAATTGTTTCATTTATTTTCGTATCCTCATTTTCTAAATTTAAAACATTGCATCTCTTGTGGTGAAGCTACAAAAATGTTTACTGTAATACTGGAATTTAATTTTTCTATCGTGATTTCTTATCCGCAGCTGCCCAGAGGTGAAATAATCGGCGGCTTCTCGACGTCCGGCTGGAGCCCGGATGGGGCCGCGGGCGGGTACATCGCGGCCGAGCGCGCGCTGCTGTTCACGCAGGACCCGCCCGCGCTGTACCCGCTCATGAAGAACTCCTTCGCGCTGTGCTACCATCCCGAGTGCGGGCCCATGTTCGGCGCGGGCGCGGACCTGCTGGTGTCCAGCGACTGCCACGCCAACAGCGACTCCTACAGCAACCTGCACTCGTACGGCGACGGCGCGCACGCCTCGCTCGCGCCCGACTACAACTTCTCCGTGCGCGACTACGAGCTGTTCACCTACTGACTCATGTCCTCGCTCTGGTAATAAGGCAAGCGAGGGGTTAACATATTTTTCAATTGCCATATAAAAATATGAATAAATGTTGTCAGACTATAAATTATGCGAAACTTTCTATGTGCATTGTATGTTTTTGCAAGATGGATGAATATTAAACACTAACTATAAGTCAGTAATGTTTTGTTTTTTTTTTTACACCTATATGAAAATCTTTTACTAATAAATGACTATGAACAGGTAATGATATATCAGGAACGGGTTATAATGGTAAAGAATATTTTTTTTTTGTAAATGAAAACCAGCATCAAATGTGAATAAAAAAAATAATGAATAACTAATAATGTATAAATTTGGTTTATTTTTTATGCCATTTCTTTATTGCCAATTATTATATATTTACTAATCAAAATTGTATCTACGAAAATTAAAACTTTAAAACATGTACCTAATCACAAATTGAACCATACAATACACCTCTCAGTGTAAAACACATGTGATCACAACATTGATACTTACGGGCTATAAAAGTTTCTCAAATATAAGAAAAAACAAGCCTTATAAGGATTTCATTGATTAAAGAACAGCTCCCGACCAGCCTGGAAGCACGTAGATCCCGAAACAGCTTTAACTTTTTTACATACATCGTATAGTATTTCTTTAAATAAATAAATAGCACGGTGCCCGTATATGATACAATGCCAAATTTAAAATGTAACTAGTCACCCGTTTTAGGTATAGTACTGGGTCTCAGCGTCGCAATTTACAATAAATTATGTTAAGGAACAGTAAAAACTACATTAAGGATTGTTTTGTGTGTAGACTTGAACAACAATGTACGTACACCATGTGTGTCTCTGATAAGCCGGTATTTTTACAAAACTTAGTGCTTTTAATGTTACTACTTCGTTAATGATAACATATAGAATTTTACATTAGATTATATTATATATTATTCTATAATTTATTTTATGATAACATATAACATATAGAATTTTACATTAGATTATATTATATATTATTCTATAATTTATTTTACACAAATCATAGTGATTTTAATAAATGAATTCATGAATTCATACTTTATCAAATTAACTTGTAAGATGGCGCCAACAGGATACACATTAAAGCAAGGTTTATTTATTGTTTAAAATAATGAAATTAGACTCTTTTAGAAAAAATAATTTCAATGAATTAATTGTACTTTGAATATGTTAAAATTTTAATTCTAATTATTGAAAAAATATGTCCCAACTTCACGCTGTACCCCGCACTAGGCAGGGTAGGCAGAGGGAACGGAAGTGAAATCTAGTGTTATGACACTCCGTTCCACTTCCGTTCCCCACAAAAATATGTCAATATTTAATATTATCAAATTACATAATCAGTACAGTGTTTATTATATATTAATACATTTTAAAATATAATTTGTTGCAAAAGATAATTTATGATATAAAATTTTAAAGGAAGCTAGTTATGTGATATGATGGTAATAAGGCAAAGCGCGGCGTTGAGTTCCGCCACTCAACACGCAATGCCTCAAATTCGGCGGAAAGCGGGGAACGGAAGTGGAACGGAGTGTCTTAACACTATGTTCCCGGGTTCTCTCTGCCTAACCTGCCTCGTGCGGGATACAGCGTGAAGCTAAGAAGAAAAAGTAGTTATGTGATATATTTACTTTGAATGATATTTTGAAAAGAGCAACTGTTGAGTTTTTTGCCGGGTCTTCAACAAACCCGCCTTCCAAGCCTGTGGTAGGTTCCTGTAGGACTACACCACAAACATTTCTATGTAACTTGACGATTCAAAAGTGCTTGTAATGGCCTAATTGAATAAAGAATATTTTGATTTAAAAACGTAACGATACTTTAACTACGTAAATTCGTTCAACGATTCTGGAGAAATTTCTGAATAAAGAATATTACATACATTTACTTTATAAACAAGATACGCGCGAAAAACATATCCCTCCCTTTGCAGTCGGTAAAAATAGGAACAACTTACAATCAAATTCTTATAAAAGAGTCTTTTTTTCAATTGAAGAATATTAAAATGCTATCATAAATGAAATTTACAAAATATAAATATATATATATTGTTATGATGTGAACTTGAAAAATATGCGACGAAGTTTTTTATTTAATATATTTTGTATAACGCCATCTCTTATTAATACGATTCTTTCCTATAGTGCATTACCATAATACTCAAGGACATGGTAATATCAAAAATCCACACTAGATGTCACTATATTACAATATAATGTATCTAGCACATAGCAGGTACAGGGTACACTCCATTCCCATTAATGACCAATGTTAATAATCAATCTCAATCCTTAAACTGCAACCATAGATTAATTAGCAATCTTTTAATTAATTGGCAAGCTTTTCTCAAAAAATGTGAGAAGTGCTTGCCAATATTCAACCGAAACATTGCCCTCTCAATCTATGTTTGGGAGGGCAGAGAGAATATTAACATTCAAATTTGTATGAAAATGGCAGCTTGTGTATGCTAATAAACAATCTGTTGATTTTGACGTCCGTTCTCCATTTTTCTTCGATTTCGGGAAGTACTTACTTTACTTTACTTAGCTTCACGCTATATCCCTAGCGGGGCAGAGAGCACGGAGCACCAAATGCTACGGTCTCGGCATACTTCTTTCCCTTCGTCCACTGTCATCAATCTCTTCATACATGCCCTCTGGGGGGTCCTCATGCTTCTTACCTGACCTTCCTCCAGTATCGTCGATACTTTGTTTTCGAAGGTCAACCGAGGACTTCCCCTCCCTCTCTTTTGCCACTCACCTTTCCTTCATAAATCTTCTTTCCATTCTTTCGTCACTTATTCGCTCAAGAACATCCAGATCTCTGCCTTCCATCACATCTAATAATCCATCCCTCTTTTCTTCCATCCCTCATCTTACATTCCACGTAGCTCCGTCCTCCACTTCCCGCCGTTCCGGACATGGCGTGCTGGGTGGCGGTTCCCTGCACCGGCGGGGCCGCGGGCTCGGGGGGACGCCCTCTCAGTACGCGCCCGTATGGTGCACATTATGGCGGATGGAACGTTGCAGCCCTCAGAGGGCTGGCAGGGGTCGCTGCGAGCAAGCTTTCCAACTCCTTTAGACAACAAGAATGCCAAATCATTTTTAACTTCTAAACGTCGCTTTAAGATGTACTTCTTGTCACATTTTCTCATTTCTTTTTTTGGATTGTTTTTCTCTGTATACTTTTCTCTTTATATGTATATGTAAATTCTAGTTGCATATTTGTAAGTAAACATTTATGTATATAGGATGTATAATATTATGTTAAATATATATATGTATATATATATATATATATATATATATATATATATATATATATATATATATATATATATATATATATATATATATATATATATATATATATATATATATATATATATATATATATATATATAATTTATTATAACATGTGTTAATAGTACATGTGGCCTGTCGTGGCGCAGCGGCACAAGCGTGTGACTGTAAACGACATGTTGTGGGTTAGACCCTCACACGACGAAATGAAATATTTAATATTTTCAATTTAAATATTTAATGTTTTTATATCTTCGCTCTGGTACAAGGCAAAACACGGTGTTTAGTTCCGCCACTTAACATGCAATGTCTCAAAATCAGTGGAAAGTGGGGAACGGTGAGACGGAGTGTCTTAAGACTAGTTCCCAAGTTCCCTCTGCCTACCCTGCCATGTGCGAGATACAGCGTGAAGCTGAATATGAGTACATGTGTAGTATATGAAGTATATAATAATCGTTATTATTTATTTTATAAACTATTATCTGACCCGGCAAACGTTGTTTTGCCATCAAAAGGGAAACATGTTAAGTTTGTTCAAATCTTATCACTTGGGGGTTTGAAAAATAGATAGTAGCCGTATTTATTAAAATCATTTATTTAATTTTAATGAGGCTAAGGGAAATATTGTTAAAAATTAAATACTTGTCATGAATTGTTGATTAGCATAAAAAGCTAAAAGCTTTAAAGTTAGACATATGCTGGCGCGGACTTTTTTTTGTAATTTTTAAAGGAGAACAATTCTGTCATACATGATTTTTGCGAAACTGTAACCGTTTACGCAACGCGCGCATCTATTCTTAATTGGTACTCCAATCCTTGGTCTTAGCGTGATTATATATAGCCTATAGCCTTCCTCGATAGATGGGCTATCAAACACTGAAATAATTTTTCAAATCGGACCAGTAGTTCCGCAAGCAAACTCTTCAGCTTTATAATATTAGTATAGATACAATTTGCACTTCACTATTCCTGTCTAAATTTGCTGTTTCCTCTGCCTTAAGGTTAGCCTATTGAGCAAATAGATCGTATTTTGTAAGTATATATTTTAAAAAAATGTATTTAACTAGGTTATAATTCGTAAAATTAAATACTGTTACTATTTATCGACTCAATCATTGTTTATACTACGCTAGATGTCGCTACCTACATAAAAATCTATTACGAATATTTTAAAGATTTATGATTATTAAGACAATGATGGTGATTCAAGCCTCACTTTTGCGTAAAAAGTGCTGCGTTGAACTCCGTCACATGACATTTAATATCTTTAAAGTATGTTAGAAAATGTAAATATGCTAGAAGATTATGATATATGTTTGCCCTGCTATGCGGGAAATACCGTAAAATTGAAAGAAATATGTCGAACATTTTTAAATTTTATGTGTTATTTTGCTTGAGATTATTCTGTTATACTTCTGTAATGTAACAGTCTGTATAGTACTCTCACACCTAAGTTAGGCTTATAATTTATTTTATACTTAATTTAATTACTTAAGACAAAATGCATAAATTCTACTAATATTATAAATGTGAAAATTTGTGAGGTTGGATGCCTGTTCCAGTTTCACGCAAAAATAACACATTGTCTACGATTTATGCAAACATTTTGTAAAATCTATATTTATAATAAATCTAATTAAGTAACTGACTGACTTTACATTCCCAAAACGTCCGTTCCCGTCATAATCTTATCCGTTATACGAACAATACGACAATAAGTGTATATATGTAGTTTTCTCTATACGTATATTTATATTTATGTGTGTATGTATATTTGTTTGTTTGTAAGTATATATCTACACAATTATGTATGTATATGATCCCATATAATAACTTTATTAGTAAATAAGAGAGCTCTTAAGTTGTTAACTTATTTTTTAAAGACGCAGTTAAATTTCATAATATGATAAGTAAAATTGACATAAATAACATAACAATATGTAAAAGGCTTTTCCACGGAAAAGCGAAATGGAATCCCCTGTCTAGGCTCCAGGTCTTTCCCATGCATGCTAATGCATCAACGTTCGTTATCTATAGAGTATTCAGTACAACCGCCCGCATCTAAGGGGCACTAACATCGGATAATTTATTCTGGGTAGCCCCGTTTTACATTATTTTAAAAATTGGTGTAGACGTAAATAGATAAAAATATTACTGATATTTGATTCGATGTAGAGATGTAACTGTATTTTCTTCATCTATAACAATATTTATTGACACGGCAACGTCTTATTAATCACTGAACGATGGCTGCATATGTAAAATTGTCATGTTCAGTTTGAGCCGAGCGTGCAAGCGAGAGCGCGGAAGATACAAAGGCACGATTGGTCCGAGCGTGTGAAGTAAATACTTGTAATTAATCTATAAATAACTATAATGTTAACAATAATCTTAATCTTAAAAAATTAACGTAATTTGTCGAAAAAATTAAACCTTTAATGAACTCCTTACTTGTATTGTATAAATAATTCAGCGATAATAATGTAAGTCATACATTTTTATAAAAAGAATGTTCTTTAAATATGTTAAAAATGATGATGTAGTTGATATCAATTTAATTTATAACGTTGTCTCGTAGAAATTATCGTTTGCAAACTGACTTTCATAATACTTTTTAGTATTATTGGTTTATCATATCATCTCTTTATCGTTATATCATTTTCTTCTTAAGTAAAGCCAACTTAAAATTCTAAACTAATAAATATAATTATTTGATTTATAGTTTACCAGTGAATATTGTAAGATATGTAACTAATAGAGGCCCGTCGTGGCGCAGGGGTACAAGCGAGTTGTGGCTTCGATCCCCACTTGAGAAAATAAAAATATTTAAGGTTTTCGTTTCTTCACTCTGGTGGATTATTCTCTTATTATAAAGTATTGAAACTGCAATGTAAATTGCAGGTGATCGCGCGTAGAACTTGTTTCAGGTTCATGCATTCATGGCGGAGGCGTGGCTTCCGGTCGACCTGAATACAGGTCAGTTCAGCTCCGGCTTTATGCAGAAACTAAACGTACGTCAAATGTTAACCGTCTCATTTAATCTCAACTAATATTAATTTACTTTAGAAAGTTAAAGAGCAAAAAGATAACATAAGATAAATAATTGTTAATTTTTGGACTTAGCCTGTAATTGTACTTAATATCTGAAATAAAGGTTTATAATATTATGATTAATATTATAAATATGATAGCAACTGATATTGTGGAAGATGTAGAAGGCTGAAATTGGGATGAAAGTCGTTATTATGTCTTTTTTTTATTAATATGTAGTTTCAACGATTTAAGTCATCAGCTGACAAAAATAATTCATTAGTCTTAACAATTATGATTATTGCAAAAAATATCGAAAAACTGTAAAAAAATCTACTTTTTACGTATTACATAATTAATAATATTTTAATAATAATTTATGTATCTTTTTAAAACATAAATATGCCGTTTTCTACGTAAAATGTTGGTAAAAAAAGCTGTAAGAAAATCATATGATATGAAAGGTACTAAATCAATATTTTATAGTTATTTCTAAACTTATGTAATTTATTTTAAATAAATAAACATGTAGTTCAAACGGATGAAAAATACATTTTCAGCTGAGCATGCTTTTACAGTTTTAACGTTTAATATGTAAAGTACTTAGAAAAAAAACCATTTAAACATAAATAACACAAAATAAATGAGACTGATAATAAATTCTCTCAGCTTCACGTCTGTATCCCAAATGTATTGACGATAAATAGTTGTTCTAGGTTTTTAATATAATTGTAATGAACTACCGACATCGTCCCTATAAAAATGAAATTAGAGTATAGCTTAATATATGGGAAAATTATAGCGCCCAGGAAACAGCAGGAAGATCATTCCAATATAAAAGTTAAATTGTGGGTACCACCGCTCTTACATATGATCATTTTTTTTTTATGGAAAAGACAAGGCAAACCAGCGTACGGGTCACCTGATGGTGAGTGATCACCGTCGCCCACGGCCCCGTGTAACACCAGGGGAGCTACAGGAGCGATGCCGGCCTTTGAGGTGTAGGTAGACGCGCTTTTTGAAGGTACCCATGTCGTATCGATCTAGAAATACTGCCGTGGGTAGGCCGTTCCAGAGATGTGTGGTGCGTGGAAGGAAATTCCTACGAAACCGCACAGTAGTAGAGTGCCGCGTGTCCAGATGTTGTGGATGGTACAGTAACTTGTGGCGGACTGTGCGGTTAGAAAATTCGGTGCAGGTACCAAGTCAAACAGTTCTCCAGAACACTCCTCATGAAAAATGCGTATATGCTTTTACATATGTACGTACATGAACATAGAATTTAGTAGATTTTATATATAGCACATTCCATGTACCGCAGACTAAAAGTTATTGGTATATTTGCCTATCTATGTTTAAATGATAAATGGGCTTTGCTCTCTCTCTCTCAGCTTCACGCTGTATCCCGCACGAGGCAGGGTAGACAGAGAGAACCCGGGAACCTAGTGAAAAGACACTCCGTTCCACTTCCTTTCCCCGCTTTCTGCCGAATTTGAGGCATTGCGTGTTGAGTGGCGGAACTCAACGCCGCGCTTTTGCCTTATTACGAAGCGAAGAAATGAAACATTAAATATTTAAATTGAAAATAAAATATTTAATATTTTATTTCCTCGACCGGGGATCGAACCCAGAACCTGTCGGTTGACCTCAACCGACAGGTTCTGGGTTCGATCCCCGGTCACATTTGTGCCGCTGCGCCACGACAGGCCTCGGCTTTGCAAAACAAAAATATTCCCAATCAAGTTTTATTTTCAGCCAAACCAATACTACCTGCGAAGTACATTCAAACAAACAAACTCTTCAGCTTTTTATAATATAATGGAAACATTATAATAATAAAACAAGTTACATGAACTTATTTAATTTAATAATCACAAAAAATAAGATTTAAATTAGCTATAACTTTTCAGTCATTTCGATTTTGTAATTTCCTGCCTGACAGCCCTAGTTCACTTCTTTAATTATGAGGTTCCCAGTGTGTCAGTTGAACACAGAGTGACTTCACCAACGTCAAGTAGCATGGAGAACATATGAAGGAGACTGTACCGTAAAAAATATATATAAAATTAAACAATAGGAGAATGCATATCAAAAAAGATCTAGATAGTATTGCCATCACCTACACCAATAATAAATTTATACAAAATATAAACATAGAGGGTTAGTAATAGATGTTTTAAAAATAATGTTAGCTTACAATTTTATTTTTATATACCTAATATATTTACATAATAATGTACATAGAGGACTAGACATAAACATTGAACATAAAGGGGACGGAAACTTTATAAGAAAGAACATCGTATAAACGGAAGGGTGGATTAGGACAGGTAAGAAGGATGTGACAGTGAATGTTTCCTGATCCTGGTCTTAGGCAGGTGAACATGGACATGTCCAAAATCATCAATATCTACTATATATGTAGTTGATATCTGACAGTACAATCATTTCACTCTATATTCTTCTCATTGCAGGGTAGGCATAGGGAGCTTAAAAACCTAGTGACAACTACATAAGACACTCCGAAGATATAATGACACTTTCTTTCTCCACTTTCTGCCAATTTTTGAGGCATTGTGTAATGAGTGCCTAAATTTAACGCAGCGGTTTGCCTGTTGTTGTGAAAACAGTTGCCAGAGGGAAAAAATGCAATATCAAATATTTAACTTCCTCGCTACTCATTTTTACCTTAATAAATCGTATTATTTTTACGAAACGTTGCTTGAATTGTACAGTAAATAGATATTCATATATTAAAAAGTGACAAAATACAATAAAAATACTTAAAATGATTTTAAAACATGAAAATAGTAAACAAGACAAAAAAAATATTATAATTTAAATCAAGATTATATTTATTTTCATTATTTGATGACTACTTGGCCTCGATAATATTTTCAAAAACTAATTTAACATACCATTTTAAGGAACAATAACTTATCATAAGTAATTAATTTTCACTCCAGAACATCTTCATACTAGTAATAAGTTGAGTTCCAGTTAACATGCAATATCTCAAAAAATGGGCATCTGAACAAATTTTAACCCTAAGGTCCCAATGGCTAAGATGCTATGCGGGAAAAGACTTGAAACTAATGCCATAGGAACTATCTATCACAATGTCAAAGATTAACTAGAAATTAATAGACTTGGTTATTTATGCACCAACAACCACGTTTAGATTATTACATTTCAAAAAAGCATTGATGAGCTCTTTTATAGAAAAGACAAGGCAAACTAGTGTACGAGTCACCTGATGGTGAGTGAGTTTAACACCAGCTACAGGTACGTTTCCCGCCCTTGAGGTGGAGGTAGATACGTTTTTTGAAAGTACCCATGTCGTACCGACCTGGAAATACTGCCGCGTGTTGGCCATTTCAGAGATGTTTGGCCGTTGTCCAGATGATGTGGATGGTACATTAGTTTGTGACCTACTGTGTGGTTAGAAAATTCGGCGGCAGGCACCAATTTAAACAGTTATCCAGAACTTCTTTTTCTAGCCGTGATAAATGCACAAAGAGAAGGTACACTGAAGATATGTCTGTACGCAAAGCCAAAGTGTCAAGTGTAAAATATAAGTAATTGAATATAATGTTAGAGACTAGGAGTTACCTTGGCAAATTACTTTCTGCCAATTAATTCCTTTTTATCAATCACTAAGTTGCCGTCAAATCCCAGATCTTCCGTATTTTTCCTCGAACGAATAATTCTGCTGTTGACCTGGAATGATCTGGAATCATCGAACGGGGAGCTGTGAGATCAGATCGCCCCTGAAAAAATACGATGAACTCTTAATAAAGAACAGCGATGACGAGGAAAAACCCTGCGTACGCTAATCAGGAAGGTCTTTGACCGTAGAGCACCGTCGCGGAGGCGCGGACGTGTTGTAATATCGGAGAGATATAAGAACGTAAATTCACAAATCTATATTTATAATAAAATTATAAATAATCGCTGTCTATACACATAATAAAAAAAAATCCAATAAAAGGGGCATCTATTGAGATAATAAAGAGTAATTCAGATTAGTAAATAAATACAGTGCAATGCATTTGTGCAGTTCAAGAAGCCGAAGCCGCGAGAGGGTCGTTAGTACAGAATGCAATTGACATGAGTCATACGATAGCTTTAATTCATGTATTTTATATTGATATTTTTATAATTACCTCAATCTTACGTTTCTCTCTCACTTTGAGCGATGTACGTGGCACCACAATTGCAAAAAAATAAAATGCGGTTGCATAAAGCCTTGTAACGATAAGAGGTTAGTGCTCTTACCGTCTGGTCGTATGTGAGTCATTGTAACATTGTTCTATAATAGATAATTGGTTTAGAGCACTGGTTTGTGATCGATTATAATTATTTTTAATGTGAACTAAGTAAGATCTCTGCTCCAGAAGTCTAGTTGATAGTGGCTGAAATGCTCTATCTCCGCATTTTAACTCTCTCGTCATGTTGTAGTATGGATTTGAAAATAAATAATGGATATACAACATATTAGAATAAGAAAAAATGTTATTTGTTCAAGGAAACTAATACAGTTGTTTTTATAAAAGCCTTTTTTTAAAACTTTTTTAATAAAAGTAGCTTTACTAAACTAAATACATATCTATATAAGATCTTTGATATTCGCGACTTAGCGATTTTCGCGATAGATTTTAAATTAAATAAATTTAGCCGGGTTAAAAGCGTATGTTGAATATTTTATTTACTAATTTCAATTACTTTCTTGTTCTAATAACAGTATCACATTCAAGGCAATATTTATACATGAAAAAATTAACTAAGTGAATAAAAACTTTGTTGAACTAAATATTGTAAATCGTCGTAACTATTTTATTTATTAAGAGATTTAAATAAAATAAACATTATTTAAAAAAGGTTATTTAAAATGTTGGGCCCTATTACAATAACAAACGTCCCCTATAAGATTTTTTTATATATCTTTCATGTACAGACAGCTATCAGTTACAGATTTATTATTAGTAGAGATTAAACATTGTTTTTTAAATTAGACGTTTCCTACACTTTGCAGTATTCCTTGGGTAGACTGAGGTGACATTGGTCTGTCAGTTGACTACCGCCGGCGATTTCTTAATTGCCTCGTGTACTGCCCTGAATTCTTAGAGAATGAGCTGTAACTATTCTTCACCCTCCGATGGAAGGGGTTTAAAATTTCTTTTCTTTATGAGTGATGGTAGAAAGTTTCCAACCGTGCTACATATAATGTATTTTAATAGCCTCGCAGATCATTCGCGGGTCATATGGGTTCTTTCTAGAGAAGATATGGGGCTGACCAAACCTGATGTGTTGGTTGGGCTTATCCGCAGTATGCTTATTTACTGTTGACGTTCATACATGCTCATTCTAGATATAGTATATATCTCTGTTTGATCGATGTATGATACGAGTAAGCCACAAACACATCTAGTTTGTATATGCAGGCTCGCGCAAAGGAACATTACTTATCACATGTCTCAAGAATTGTCTTACTTTCTTATTAGACTTAAATTTAGTTTTATTAGAAGCTCTTCTTAAGATACTTCCAACCAAGGGATACAGACAGTGTAACCCCTTTCACATGGTAAACTATTGCTACTGCTACGGGTGGCTTGTTGGTCTTCTAAAGACGCTGGCCGGGATTTGGCGTCGGAGAGGAGGCTCTCTATGACAAAGATTTGCCAATGTGACTTAGATTAGACAATAAGGCGACTCCATCATCTATAACCGAGTTATAGGCATAGGTGTATCTGGTATATTATATATATTTTTCTTGAAGAGAAATCCTCGCGTGGGGATCAAACCCACAACCAACTCAAAATTTAAACGTACAAGAGTTGAATCCGCACCTTTTGCAATCTCATCAACCGTTCTGTCTAAGCCATACGTTCTCATCAGGCTACGTCGAAATACATATACTTCACTTATACGTTTATTACAACTTATTTATGTTGTTAGTATCTTTGTAGGTGTAGGGAGAAGGTTTTATTTGTCAGAGTGGTTGGGCGTATTCCAAGAGGCACAGGTAACCTAGCGGGAAGGTTAATTTTTTTATAAGTTTTGAAAATAACTATTTATCTTCAAAATTATTTATTTTATTCGAGGCCTGTCGTGGCTCAGCGGCACAAACGTGTAACTGTAACCGATGGGTTGTGGGTTCAATCCCCACTCGAGGAAATGAAACATTTAATATTTTCGATTAAAATATTTAATGTTTTCATTTATTCGCTCAGGTACAAGGAAAAATGCGGCGTTGGGTTCCGCCACTCAACACGCTATGCCTCAAAATTCGGCGGGAAGTGGGGAACGGAAGTGGAACAGAGTGTTTTAACACTAGGTTCCCAAGTTCACCCTGCCATGTGCGGGATACAGCGTGAAGCTGAGTATAATTTATTTTACCGTGTAGCGCAACTTAAGTGTGCAATGCACTTTCTTTTGATCGAATTAATCTGAATAGAAACGGAGTGTCTTTACACTAGCTTTTCAAGTAATTTCTACCTACCCTGCCATGTGAGGATACAGCGTGAAGCGACTATAGTGTAATATGATGTGTCAAGATTTTTTTAAACAGGTGGGGCTCAAATAGAAAAAAATATATTTTAAATTAAGAAATTACAAAGGTTTTTCTGAATAAATTGAGAAGGACACCGAATTACCTTTTGGGTATGTCCCACACGACTCCCTATTTTTCATGTTCATAATTATAATTTCGTTACAGTAGTTTTGACAGCTTCTAATAAAAGACTTCAACGACTACATACGAGTATATACATTTTTAGCTTTACGCTGTATTTCACACGTATCAGAATAGACAAAAAAGACTAAGCAAACATAGGGACCCGGGACTCTAATATTATGACACTGTGTTCTCATTAAAACAATTCCGTTCCCCATTTTCCACTGCAAAAAGTGGCCTACAAGACTAAAAAAATGAAAATATTAATATTACTTCTTTTCTCAACTAAGTAACTACCTCCATACAACCTTGTATTTTTTTTAACACGCAAGACATTTACCTCGATAGATGTGAACCTGTGGGTTATACATCATATTACCGGTATTTGTTTAATAAAAAAGAGTTACTCGCAAATTTTATTATTTCCATTCGCCTTTCACAGTAAAAGCTAATGCAATACATAAAAAAGGACCTTGTAGAATCACTTACTACGAATGTAGGCCATAGGCGGCGAATTCTTATGTCCGGACATACCACGCATGATGCAAGCTGCCGTAAGATTTTTTTTTCGTTTAACTTTACGCTTTAACTCACATATAGCAAGCGAGCAGGCAGGCCCCTAACTTATCTTTTTTCCTAGCTCGACGCTGTACTCCGCACGTGGCAGAGAACTTGAGAACCTGAGAACGTAGAGTCAAGACACTCCGACACTTCAGATACTTGTCCTTTAAATTTTTTAAATAAATAGCTATGTTGTTATTTTGCTTCTATCATCTTAAATTCTATACATAATTATTTTTAAATATTAATTTCCAATGAGATTCCAGGTAATTATTCCAATATCTATTAACATATACACAAAACATCTTCACAGCCTGTAAATAAATACATATACATACATATATATTGTTTACGCGTGCATGAGATGACGCACCGGAAGTTGTTGCATACTCGTTTAAGTTCCACAGGCCGGACCCGGACTGGTGAATGATCTTACTTAACGTTTTATGTGAGCAAGTTTGTTGACCTAGTCTGTTTGTAACCACGTATTACGATGATTTTATTAATCATTTAGTTGAATAATATTGTATGGTATGCATATATGTAATGAAGCTATGTAACCATAGATAATTGTATTTAATAATACATCAATTTACTGCTATTCAAAAGGTCTCTAAGGGACAGACTGTGGGTTCGATCCCCACTCGAGTAAATTAAATAATTTTAATATTTTAATTTCAACCCTCTGGTAAAGAGGCACGTCTTTGAATTTACCCCCTCTTAATACGCAAAGCCTCAAATTTGGTGAAAAGGGAAGAGAACTGAGTGTTGAGAGACACTCGGTACCCAAGTTCTCCCAGCGTGAAGCTAAAGTTAGCTTGCTTGTAACATAACTAAACTTTACATAACTACATTTGGAAATGTATTTTTGTGGTAAGTAATGAGAGGCCTGTCGTGGCGCAGCGGCACAAAAGTGTGACTGTAACCGACAGGTTGTGGGTTCGATCCCCACTCGAGTAAATGGAATATTTAATATTTTCAAATTAAATATTTAATGTTTTCATTTTTTCACTCTGGTAAGGCAAATCACGGCGTTGAGTTGCGCCATTTAACGCACAGTGCCTCAATTTCGGCCAGAAAGTGGAGAACGAAAGTGGAGTGTCTTAACACTGGGTTCCCAGGTTCCCTCTGCGTCCCTATCCTTCCTATGTACGGGATACGGCGTGAAGCTGAGCGATAAGTAATGACTTATATTTATTTGTTTTTATAAATAACCAATAAGCAGAAAATATCGTTTTTGGAAACGAGTGTCTTTACACTAGGTACGCAGGTGCCCTCTATGTATGAAATATAGTGTGAAGCAAATTAAAGAAGAAAATATCTTTATTTCACTGTTTGTAGTTGAATGATTATATATTGACGATTTAAAAGTGATTGTATTACCTTATTGAATAAAGAATATTATGACTTTTTAATTTGTATGAACTTATGTTGTATGTGTTATTTTAGTTTTAGCACATGGCATGGTAAAGGAAGCCTGGGAACATCGTGTTAAGGCACTCTGTTGTGACATCAAGACATATGCATTTGCAACGAACTCCCGAGACATTGCGTGTTGATAGGCGCAGATCGACACTTTGCTTCCTTAACAGAGTTTGAATATATTAAGTATTAAGAGAATGAAAATAATCAAATTTTAATTTCTTTGTGTTGAACAAGAATCCATGTACATCCTTGTTCTGTTTATATGAAATGAATGAAATGGCCTATGATTATAAGTCTTTAATGAAATGTCTATAAAATTTCAAATTCAAATTTTCTTCTTTATTATTACTGTTAGTTCTCATACCGTACTAAATGTTATAGGTTGGGTACCTCTTGTCGAACTGTACTAGGTTTTGATACGAATTTCTTACAAAACGCAGCGAAAACAATACATACATACTCACTCACTCACTTAGCTTCACGCTGTATCCTCATGTATGTGTTCACATGACAGGGTATGCAGAGGGTACTTGGGAACCTAGTGTTAAGACACTCCGCTCCCCTTTATTCCCCACTTTCCACCGATTTAACATACATACACGTTCGCATATTTTGTTTTCGTTTCGAACGTAGATTTTTTGGAACTTCTAGAAAAAAAAAAAATCTATGTTATTTCGATATAAATGATCTTGAAAAACTAACAATACAATGATCTTAGAAGGGCTCTGTTTTTTTTTTTTTAAGGTACTGAACCCTATAAAAGAATCTCGGCGCAAATGTCTGTGTCTGTTTTAAAGGCGATAATTTATATCTTGGTTTTTTAATAAAAGGATTATTATTTTGAGAAAATCTTTAAAGTTTTTTGTTTCAATCATTTTATAATACAATTTTTACGCGAATAAACCGGTTAAAGATGTTAATTTATTTTATTTATTTGTTAACCAGACAAATCGATAATTGGGTAGCGCCTTAAGAACAGATTGTCTTGACAATAGGCTCCCTCTACCTAATACTCTCTCATACGAGATACAACGTGATAAATAACATATAATCACCAAAGTACCTTTAATATCACCCACACTTCACACAATTTAACATATTATACATTAATTTCCACACAACGCGGTGTAAATGTGTCACTTAACCAGCGTGACATTGGCGTGACGGCGTACGATGTGTCCAATCGATCGGACACAGGGCACGAGCTACGTGCTGGCCCTCGTGTAGCACGCTACGTGACAACGCGCACGCGACCTTCTCTAAGCTGTCTAAAGCTTCTTTAAGCTTCTTTGGCTTTAGCTCGGTATAAAACCTGATTACTTAACTTGGCACCCCCTTGTATGGAAGTGTGTTGAGAAAAACAATAATTTTAGAATCAAGTATCGTAAACGTATTGAATAACAAATCTTGTCAATGATATAAATATATACAAATGTGAGAAAATTGCTTTTTTATTTGATATTAAAATATAATATTTTAGTATGTATAAGATTCAAGATACCCATAAATGAAATAATTCCATTAAAATAAGAAGTTCGGGCTTCGTTGGTTGAACGTCAAATTACTTACCAACGGTTCCTCAGAGTTAGCCTCGTACCTGAGAAGGACCGGCGCATTAAACTTTTATTGCAATTAACCATCAAACACAAACGTCGTTCCACAGCTTTGTTAAAATATGATGTAGAACATTCTCGAACGTTTCATGGGACCCCATGATACTCGTAAGACACATTAATATGAGATCCGTACTGTCATTTGGAGTAAATGATGATACTGAAACTGATCACAGAATTGACAGGATCACAGGACTTCCCAATACAAGAGCTTTGTCAACTTTCGTATTAGGTATTCTGAAAACTAATTATTTATAAGGTATTAGCACAAGAGACCAGCGATCACATACGATTTATCGTCATTTATGATTTATTTCAACGAACAATAGCATAACAATGAAATAAAAACATCAAAGGAATATGTCTATCGTGGCGCAGGATACAAGCGTGCGACTATAAACGTGACAGGTCGTGGGTTCGATCCCCACTCGAAGAAAAACTTATTAAGTATTTTAGATATTTAATATTTTAAAACGCGGCGCTGAGTTCTGCCATCTAATGCACAGTGCTTCAATAATTCGGTGGAAAAAGAAACCGGTACCGGTAGGTTCCCGGCGTAACCTGCTTTACAAAAAAAAATTATATATTTTTTTACAACTTGAGTATAACTGCAGGAATAGATTGTGATCCCTGTAAAAATATAATAAACGCAGAGGTAAATAAATCCCAACAGTTGAAAGTATTCGCATACGGCAAGTATTTCATAAATCGGTTCGCGAACACGCGGGACACATACAGATGAAGGAGGTATAATAAATTACTGCACTCACACAGTGTCCGCTTATTATTTATGAGTATACATACATCTTCATTTGGTTTTTATGAGTCTAAGGTCAAACGTTCCTAAGTAATTATATGTAGGTACACATGGGCTTTTGAGTGCTTTAGTGTAAATTATAATATATGCTTTCGCTAAAAAAATTTCTACAGAATTGTTGATTCCTGGAGAACTGACAATACTGGCATGTCTATGAGACCTGATGATTCGTAAATACACTTATAGTTACTTTATTAAACAAACATTTTGATTGAAAATCTGAAATTGAACTCACAATCATGACACATAACACAATCTACTGTAAAGTAACGGCCTCCAGTAGCAAGTACTTAGATACATGCAAGAATAGAGTCAGCTGATGATCTCAGCTGTATTTAGCTTGATTCACGATTACACTAATAATTCAGACATATGTATGTATTGTTACAATGCACACTTGTGTAACGCAGAGTGAAGACGTCACCCCACGTCACGTCGTCTAACGTCAGTTCAAGATGTTATTACTACGTCAGCGAGATTCATACATAAATAATATATTAAAAATATTATTAATTATTTTTCTACCACTAAAGCCGTCGGATCGTAAGCTGATCGTCTGGTGTGGCTTACGTTCTAACTTGTGACAATTAAAATATTTTAATTTGCTGCCTTCGTTAAGAAGATAAAGCGCGGCCATGATTTTCGGCATTCTTAACCCAATGTATAGACCATCTGTCTGTGCGTGGGGAACGAGCTTTCTTAATATTTGTTGTAATCATTACCCCGTATGGGAATTAAAACCGAAATCCCGGCTGGGTCACGATGGACTGAATGATATAAGGTTAAAATGAGATTTAGATTTCTAAATAGTAATTATATCTGCTTTGTACAAGGCAAAGCACGGCGTTGAGTTCCGCCACTCAACACGTAATGCCTCAAATTCGGTGAAAAGTGGGGAACGGAGTGTCTTAACACTAGATTCCCAAGTTCCCTCTGCCTACCCTGCCGTGTGCAGAAAACAGCGTAAAGCTGAATGACTGGGGTAGTAATTATATCTGAACTAGATTTGGTTAGTGAAAACATAACTTTAATAAGTACTTTTACTATCTACTGATGCAAAGTAACGCCTATTTACGAGTACATATTAAATTCCTTTACAAGTACTTGGCACGCGTACAATACTAATATACGTCGCGGCTTTTGATGTGCTTATTTAGCGGAAGAAAAAAACAGACAATGACCGATGCGTGCGAAATACTATTAATGTGTATTGTGTATTTAAATTTATTGCTTTATGAAAGTTCTATTAAGCAGTCGTTCTCTTTGTCGTGGCCTTAAAATGTAAGAATAAGATACTGTTCTCGTATTTTGCTATAAATAAATGGCTTCTACTGATAGAATAAGTATTTTTTTTTACAATTTTTAATTTTTTTTGCATTTTATAGTGCATAGAGTAAGCAGACAGTTTAATGTGTAAAATATTCTGCTCCCTTAACGCCGCCCACTTTGAGATAGATATGGCATGTTGAATTGCAGAACTCAATGTTATGGCGAACCCTTTGTACCTCGTCGGTCTCAAATTACTTAAAAATTTTTTCAGCTTCACGCTGTATACCGCACGAGGAAGGGTAGGCAGAGGGAACCCGGGAACCTAGTAAGTAAGTAAGAGTCTTAACACTGGGTTCCTCCCGCTACACGTGGGAGGCAGCGTGAAGTAAAAAAAAGTTATAAACTAGCATATCTATTTCTGAATTTTCATTTTTTAATTCTAAAAAAACCTATGCAATAATAAATAAGAACCCACGCAAGCATTTAGATCTTCATTAAAAAAACAATATATCGTCCAATCTCGATCAGGACACACTTATTAACTAGCATAATATACAGTACGTTTGACGAGCCGTGGCAATATATGCATATTAATTATTAAGAAAAGATTAGCCATGTTTTACATTGGGATTGTATTTTGCTTTTCATTATTTTCTTCCTGGCTGTGTTAATATAGAATGCGGTTGCAGGATAGTTCAGAGGGCCCACTTAAAGGGTACCAGGACGTGTCAACCGTACTGTAGACGTTGTTTAAATTAATGGACGTCTGGACTCTGGCGTCAGTCCTGTCTCATACATTTCTGGGATTTCCAGTGACTCATGGGACACGGGAGATGTTTTTTGTTGAGTACCGTTGCTCGTTCTTACTTAATAATGAATCATTATATTGTAGAACTATACTAGGATGCGGTTAATTCATCTTCTTTGAAACAACTATGAATAGTAAGCGAATGTTTATTTTGCTTCTATTTTTTATTTGTGTTAAATGTTATTTGTTACCCATCGACCTTTCCCAGTGTCTGATTGAGCTGAAATGTTGATTACGACTTTAGTTTTGTTAGCAATTAAATTGTATATAATTAATATTGTAGCTATTATTATAATTGCAACAAAATAGCGGATAAGTACGTTCTAATATAATACACTATTAACAATAACTACTTAGAGACTGGAGATCCAAAGGCACTTCTGAAGTAGAAAAAGGTAAAGATTTCTTATTTAAAAATGTATTGGCAAGTACTCTCTTGCTAAATGACGCCTAGAGTCTTAAAATGAAACCTAGAGTTTGGTAAGGGGACTCTTGAACAAAGGAAGATACCGGTCGTATTTGGACTCGTTTCATTTGTCTTGACAAGAACTCTGGTGTTTAATGATATCGAGTACCTGAAGATGGGGATTAACCGGAAAGACTTCAGACTTGTTACTTATTAATAGAACTGAACAAATTAAAAACCATTTTAAAATAAAAAGTACATAACAAGTAAATAATTTCATAGCTATACAAAAGCTTGTAGTGCTTAAAAAACCATTTTTAAAATTCCCAACCCGAAAACTACTACTTTATTTTATCAAAGTGCTTATAGCTATTAGTTTAATAACTAGTTCAATTTCGATTAAACATAGGCTTCAATTAAAAAACCGCAGTGAAAACGATTCATTCATTCAGAAGATGTGGTGCCACAGACAGTCACACTGATAGACAGCGTCTGTGTCTCTCTTTTTGTATCTGGGGTAAAAAAAACAGCTGTACTGTAATTAAAAAAGCAACTGTAGTCGTTATTCTAGGATGATCACTTTTAATCCCGCTTGATATTTTACAAAAGCAATGCAATGCGATAGATATTGCATTTTGTTCTATCGTATTATAAGCATTTTTTTTATGGAAAAGACGGCAAACGAGCGTACGGGTCACCTGGTGGTAAGTGATCACCGTCGCCCACGGCCCCGTATAACTCCAGAGGAGCTACAGAAGCGTTGCCGTCCTTTAAATTGGATGGGCACCGGGGCCCGGCATTACCTAATGCGAAACGCAGTGGCCAAAGCCACTACTTAACGCCGGTCTTAAATGCCGGGGGTGGTAATAATCCGGTCGAGTCTGCCCATGCGTGTTGCCATTACTGGCAACGTGACTCTACCACACGCACTTTATTCGCCTCTTACGACACCATCAGTACCAGGGTGGTCCTATTCTAAGCCGGAATCACACGGCTAGAAAAAATCATGTCAAATTTTGACCACCTGAGGTCTGTCGTGGCGCAGCGGCACATGACGGTTGGCTGAAACGCAATAGGCTGTGTGTTCGATTCCCACTCGAGGAAAATAAATATTTCATATTTTCATTTCTTCGCTCTGGTAACAAGGCAGTGTGAAATCTCAAATTGGGTGAAACGTGAGGAACGAACGAAGTGTCTTTATACTAGGATCCCAGGTTCTCCCTGCCTACCCTGCCACAGACGAGACACAGTATGAAGCTGAAAAACTGAATATTGATCAAAGTAAATAATTCTATTGAATGTGTGAAAGGATATTGAATGTTACTTCTGTAAGTATATCGCTTGGACAAACGCCTGAATACAATAAAGTTCTTTCTTACGTATACTATATAGTACATGCATAGTACATATCTAATGTACTGTGTACTATCTCCTCTACTAAGAGAGCTTTTGAGAGATGTGTATACCAGAAGTAAGATTACAAAGGCGGAGCTTATGATGATTTTATATCTTTTATAAATTTTAGATTTTTTTTACTTTTTGTCTAATTGTAATAAATGAAAAATTAGAATCTATTTATCAGCAAAATTTACAAGCCAAGTCATTTGTTTCTATATTTTTACTTTTAGCACAATTTGTACCCTGCACTTTATTTACAGAGGTGTATGTAGAGAAAACCCTATAGGTATATAACAGTCTCCCATCTCGACTTTTCGGTCTAATTCGGAAAGTACACAAGCACATCTGTCAAAATGAGCTTGATAAATAATTAATCAGGTTATTATAATTACTTTTACCTATTATTCCTTCCCGCTGCGGTTGTATCGTTTCCCTGAGCGGGAACAAACCGTCGACTACGTTGTGTACAGTACACTTTCGTTCCCCACATTTCGCCAAAAAACACTGTGCACTGAGTGGTGGAACTCCACGCCGCGCTTTGCCTTGTTATCAGAGCGAAGAAATGAGAATATTAAACATTGAAATTGAAAATATTAAATATTTCATTTCCTCGAGTGGGGATTGAACCTACAATCTGTCGCTTTCAGTCACGTGCTTATGCCGCTGCGCCACGAGAAGCCTTCTTTTACAATTCTAAAGTTCTTAAATCGGCGAAATGTGAAAAATGGGGTGTCTTAATATTAGGTTTCTTCTGAAATGTGCAGGATATAGCGTGAGTGCGTCAATTATTACAAAATAGACACAGAAGCATATTACGAAGAAATAAAATTAAATATATTTAGAAACAGAAACAAAAATAAAATAAAATTTTATTACTAGAAACTAAAAGGTGATAAAAACAACCTTGGTGATAATTTCCTATAAAGTGTTACATTCAATATGTTTAAATGATTTTCATGTACGAGTACAGGGGATCTCCCTCAACAGTCTACAACAATGGTGGAACATGGCCTCGTTGATCAATAAAACTTAAATATTCTTGAAAAAGACGTAAAATATGTAAATTACAAAGTTTACTACTATATCTAGCAAAAGCACTGTGTTGATATTTTAAGCTATATGTTACTAGTGAAACTAATTTAGAACGATTTAGAACAGAACGTAGTTAGTCGGTGTATGGCAGGGTAGACAGAAGGTACTTGGGAGCCTAGTGTTAAGATACTCCGTTCCCGTTAAGACTTTTCCAGAATTCGAGGCATTGTTCATTGAGCGGTCTACCGCTGCTAGCTTTACACGCTGCCTAGGTACCAGAGCGAGGAAATAAAAACATTCAATATCTGATTGCTTCGAGCAGGGATCAAATCCACAACCTTTGGTGCTTAATTCGCACACTCTTGTCCTTCTTCCATGATACGCCTATTTGATAACAACTAAAGAACAAATTATGACATAATTATATTTATTGAGTCAATGACATTGTCATCCTTTTTGATTTCTAGAGTACTCTAGATACTACGCTCGTATTGCTTCATACATTTTCGCGCAAGTAAACGTAGGTACTAGTAGTGTAGGTGAAGAAAAACCAGTGAAAGTGAAAAAGACACTTCTTGATTCCACAACTCAATTTCCAACCAATTTTGAAGGTAAAATGGCACAATTGAAATGGCACGCCGCGTTTGATCCAGATCTTGGTCTTTGGGTTTTTTTTATCCATAAATAACGAGAAATACTCTACTCTATTCAATTTAAATTCTACAAATGAAACTTACTTAGTAAGTAATATAGATAGTGACTAGCACTGAGTTTGTTTCTAAGAAAAGGATGTTATAAAAAACATGTAAATTATTTCAAATCTGATATACTTATTTTCTTCACTGCTCCCATGGCAGGGCATGAGGAGCCAGAGCGAACTTGGTAACTTTATGTCAAACACTCTGTTCCCAACCGCCAAATTTCGAGACATTGCTTTGTTGAGATGTGATATTGATGGAACTCAACGCCACATTTTGCGTCGTGCTGGAGCGAAATTTAAATATAAAATTTATGAAACCCTGAGCGGGAATAAAATCCAGAGTCGACGCGCTTACAGTTGCACATTTGTGCCGTTATACGAAAAAAGCCTCTGACTAATCCAATAATATTTTTTTTTCTAAATTTCAATCAAATTTTTTATAAACATATCCAGGTCAACTACTAGGGATTACCAGCCCTACATTGTTTATGTTTGTCTATCAATTAAGGGAATTACCCGTAAAAAAAACTAGCGACTTGCGATCTGGGTGTAAGACAATGCGCCGGAACCTCGACCGTGAAATAAGAGGGAAATACGTTACACTATTCAGATGGGTACACCGTTCATACTCCGCAGGTCTCTTTGTTTGCGTCGGCCCGACTTCATAATTGCTTTTTAGATTTATTTTTAATTAACTGTGAAATTGATTCTTCTTGTGTTATACGAAAATGGTTTATGTGTGACTTTTGGGCCAAAATATTTCGACAATTTTTCAAAACATTGTTTGACTACTCAAGTACCCAGCAATAGCAATAATATAGTACATTAATTACCGTCAGACAGTACATTAATTACCGTCATTAATATGTCTCTCTGCAATATGTTCAAGTTTAATTTTGTATATTCAATTAGACATTTTCAAATGTTTTTAAATAAGAAGTTATCGCCAGCTGAGTAGTATCGCTACGAAGTACAAAAAAGAAAGTCACAAATACAATTTTAATATATTATAATAATATAATATGTAGTCTAAATATATTTTATTGTTACAGAAAGTAATGTCCCTGGACAGAGTAATAGTTATAAATACCGCTAGGCAATATTTACACTTAGTCATTACATAAACTAGCATAGTACTTTGCAGGGTTTGAATATATGAAAGCAATTTATTGATTTCCGCCAACCGTATCTAGTGTCATTTAATTCAAAAGAACACTGCCTTTAAGGGGGTAGAGTATATGGAAAGTGTGATATATTTCTATGTTTTCTATCTATATATAAAATACTACTGTTCATCTAAAAAGGTTGTTATGTATATTCACCCTGAAATCCGCACATGGCAGGATGGAAGGCAGAGGGAACCTGAGAGTAGTGCACCGTTCTCATTAAAACACTTCCGTTTCTTACTTTCCGCAAAATAAGCGTAATATTTATAGCAACATATTAAATAATTAAGTTTTCAGTTTTTTGAAGCAGTAGATTGATCAATATCTACTACTAAATTTAAATAGATAACGTAAAACATTATCATAATATTAATTTCATGTCTGACAAAACTATATGAGGTCAATAGTAATGAAAGTCCGTTAAATACGGCCTTCGCTCGGAAAGTTTTGTATCAGAAGTGACGCATAGTGAGGAGAATGTGTCCGATCACATGCACTAGAGCTTACGCGCTTGTATTTTTATTTACATCGTCGTAGAATCAGTAATCAATTGATGTAGTTCACATTTCAATATTATATACAATGGGAATAATTAATGTTTCTTAAGCATACACAGTAGTGCCTGAGAATACCACGTTCGTACGGCAAAAGCTTTTCAGTTTTCTAATATTTGAAAGCTGAAAAGTATACATTTATTTCTTCAATTATATCTGTTTCACGCAGTGGTCACTCTATAGAAGAGCAATTATGTCCAGGTCAGATAAGCAAAGCGTGGTTAATACCTTGTCTTACACTTAACAGTAGTATATACAGAATTGCGATCCAATAGTAAATTTGAGAACACAATTTGTAATTATTTACTTAGCTTCACGCTGTATTATGCATATAGCAGGGTAGGCAGAAGAAACCTAATGTTAAGACACTCCATTCCCATTAAAACACTTTCGTGCCCTACTTTCCACCGAATTGAGGCACCACGTGTTGAGTGGCAGAACTCATGGAATGGAAACATGTAACGTACATTCTGTAAACTAATAATATAGCACGAGTATGATGTATTGATGGAATATTCGAATGTGTGAAAAATACCTGTGGTTATGCAGATGAGCCACGTGCGAGTCAGTGCGCACGCTTCGCCTCGAAACTGCTCCTATCGAATTTCTCACAAAAAATAATAAAATAAAATAAGACATTATTTAATATATTTATGTGTAATATTCTTATATAATGTGTGTCATGTGTGTCATGTGTGTCATATATTTTTTATAACTTTTATAATATTTTCTACGAGAAAGAGACAACTTATGTGTGACAATTATTTAATTTTTACAAAGGTAAAGTATTATATATTCTCTCAATATACATATATAATACGTTCCTTGAGATAAGTCTGGTATAGACTAGACTTATCTTTAGAAAAAACAAATAACTCAAGACATTTATATGTAGATGCACTAGCACCTACGTTATAGCCATATTATAGAAGTTATCTGTATACTGGTACAAAAATATACAGTATGTGTAATTCTGATATAAGATTATTGATATTACTGTAAAATTTCATTTAAATGCGCTAAGTAGTTTCTGTGTGAAAGTAAAACAAACATCCATACTAACAAACTTGCATCTTTATAATACTAGTAGGATTTAGAACTTTTAATATTATAAAAATGTTCTCATCAAATGAAATGTCTACGAGGGCAGTTGTATGACTAGAGGGTCAACATCTACCGATATCGATAAGCAATAAATTCTCACAAAGCGTATGAATCAGGCAGAAATGTGCTTCGCCGCCGGCCGCGTCTTCACACGCTGCACGCATCATCGATGGGATCCGCGTTGACTCATGGTGAGGCGCGCTGCTGGTGGTCTTCACCTGTCAATATTGAAACACCTGTAGACTCCTATATAGTAAATCTTTATTTAAAACAAACTTTAAAATTGCTTTGATACGGTTATTTTTCTTCATATTATTTATAAAGTGTCGCTGTCACCCTGGTAAGATGATGATATATGTACAGCGTTGATGATATATGTACATTTATTTTTGGTAAAACTAATTTTCGAATTATTGCATGTAGAGTGGTCAACCACGGTTAGTTTCATCTACTTAGAGCAGGGAAATGAAAATTTTCTCCCGACTGATATAGTCACAATAGTCCCATTTCGTGATAACGATGTAGTCGCACGATTGTTATAACACCACGCCACTACAGGCCTCCACCACATTACGAGAACAAATATAAAATATGCTTAACATTTTATCAGAGTCATTTATTAAGTTTTATTGTTTTGTATGAATGTGTTCAAGAATACTTCTTAGAAACAACATATATAAAACCGATGAACATTAATTATAAATCTAGATCTCTAGTATGATTGTGGCTCTACTCATGACAACGTTGTGTAGAGTAAAGAACACTGGTTCGGTAATATTGGCTCGTTATTTCTTTGATATTTAGTTTCTATTCATAGTAAATTAGGTTACGCTGCTTTTGTATTATGATTATTTTTATATTAAGACTCCAGCTTAAATGGGCTGAGTTAGTCTAGCTATGTTACTCCTAATATACATACATTTTAGACATATTTTTATAAATACAATTCTAGATTATTAGGACATCTGGTATATTAAGTATTACATAATAAAATTGCCCTTATATCTAAACGAAACCACGGCCGCATCAAACACCTTATATCATTAAATAGAAGAATATATTTTTTTTCCATAGTACCAAACAAACCTTGACTGGCTTTCTATACGCAGAAAGCTTATGATCGTTACTTCACACCTTCCTTCTAACTTTTCCTCTCCACTATACGTCAATACGTTCCCCATCTTATGTTATACTGTGTTCTTCTATATATATGTAAATGCTGTATACGTATGCTGCTTTTATGTCGGTTAAATAGGATTTTTGTGTAACTTTAAACGTTTACGCAGTACACGTAGCTGAATATGTCAAGGTTTCCCATTTTTACAACTTTTAATTCATAATCCATTCAAACCAGCAGCTCCTGAGATTAATGCGTTAAATATTAGTTAAACAGATATTAGACACTCGTGTCGCTCGCCGTCATACAACGCTCGGACCACTATGCTGCTGTGTTCTCTTGATCTCTATTTTAATAGTATGATCAATTTTCATATATATAAAGTGCACGTACACAATGTACCTAACGTATTCATGTGGATAAAGAATTATACAGTATTGTTTGAAATAGAATGGAAATTATTTCGTTAAATTTTGTTATAAAATAACAGCATTTTCTCATTTATTTTCTCTATTTTATTAAATCTTATTTCCTTTCTCTTACTTTAATTAGTTACAGTGAGATAAAAACATGTTTCCTATTTGATCCAGTAATTTCTGAGATTAGTGCATTCAACAAAACAAAGTCTTGCTTTTGTAATATTAGTTTAGTTTCTAATTACACAGTACTAAAATTAAAGTGTATATCTGTGGTTGAAAAAATGAACCACGTTTTGTCATGTGTATATTATAGCTATTATAATACTAAAACTATTTAAAAAAATAGATAGTCTATACTTGTGAAAAATCTGTAACTGATCGCTGTATGTACATGGAAAATAGAATAAATATTCTTATATAAGGTTTGGTTTTATATTAATGTAATAGAGCCCAAAATAATGATTTTCAATTTTTCTGTTTGTTTGTGTTTTTGTCTGTACGTTAGTGCATGATATGTTAGAAACGGAATTTGACCTTCCTCCAACAGTTAGTTATTTCTTTATTGAAAACGATTGATAAACAAAAAAGTTGTTTAGTTTTTAATGTATAGTTATTACAATAGAAAAGTAAATAAAAGACTGTAGTAAAAGTGGGAGAAGCCGCTAGGGAGTGGTCGCTGGTATTTAGTTAAACTAGAGAGGGCAGATCTACGCAGAGTAAATGAATAAATTAATAAATCGCTTACTACTGAAGTAAGCTTAACGATTTTTGGATTATTTACAGGATTATTATTATTAATAAGGTTTTCATGAGTGCACTGATCAGCGTTTTACGAGAGCTGTTCTGGCTCAGTAGCACAGGCGTGCAGCTTATAATATGCGGCAGATTATGGATTTGATTTCTACTCGAAGCAAAACATTACTCGCTCTGGTTATGAGGTAAAACTCGGCGTTGAGTTCCACCTAACACGCAATGCCTCTGGAAAACTACGAAAAGGGAACTAAGAATGACGTATGTTACCACCAATTTTCCAAGTTTCCTCCTACAGTGCAGTGCGCGGAATACAGCGTGAAGTAAATTATTCGTAATGCTATTACTCACTTCACTACTTTCATATTTACATTTCTACTAAAATGACAACGATTTCTCTCATATGTTTTTCAGAACTCCTGGTTATTCCGTTTGCATTTTACTTAATAATATTGACGCACGAAGATCTCAAGACAAATCGAAGAGACTACGGTCCACGTAGCACTCTATGTAGAGCTAATAGAGTTGCATATTGTGATAAAATATAATGAATCAGCGGGCTTTCCCATTGAATGTGCTGTTAAATTTTTATTTCGTACAACATTTGGCTTGTTACTTGATAATTTGTACCATCTGTTTGTTATGAATGACGTATATGTATGGAGCGGTCGTCAGTGTCGTGAAAGACGTCTTTGTTATTGATACTGCTAAAATGTAGAGCGTCATTGATAAGAGCATTGTGTTTTTGGATACATGTATAGTGACTAGAAAATTCATATAGTGTAAAAATGTGTATGTGTATAAATAATATATCAATTTTAATATAGGAAAATATGTAATTTATTTTAATTTTAGTTTTTGTTATTAAATCTGATATTATTTGCTTTGGTTGTATACTGTAACGTTATACAAAATAATAATAAATACAAGTTTTTGAGTGTGGACTCTAAAGTAAATTCTTGGAATAAAATAATAAAGACCTTTGTAGCGCACAGGGCAATGGCTGGCTATAAGCGCAATGTTATAGTTTCGTTAATAAAGATCTTCCCTGAACTCTAACACGACAAACTGCAGCGTTAAATTCTGCCATTCAACACGCAATGTTTCTAGTCTAGAGTCAGGAAGCGAAAAACGGATTTATCTTGGTACTACGAGTATTTTTAAAAAAAGGCATATGTAATGTTTCTTTAACCCAACAATATTATAGACTTTTATATAATATTAAAAGATCGCTAGAAAGTGACTAGTTCTGCACTTCAAGTAGATGAATCAACGAGCAAATAATGTTGCACGGCCGACCGTTTTGAAACACATTGCTGATACTTTCTGTGTGAAATATTATATAGCGATATAACAGCGACACTGAGTCCGACAGAAAATAATATAAAAAACCGATAATGTCTACAGAAACAAAGATTTACAACATATTTTTTAATAAACTACATAAGAATGAAGTTATATTTTTTTTTATATTTATTGGGTTAATAGAAATGAATGAACGTCTTAATGAATATTACTTACTTATTGATTGAAAGAAAAACGTGGTGGTTGTAGAATCAATTCCCATTCTGAGGAAAGATCAGTTTACATTTCCTGGTTCTGGTATGGAGACGTAAGTAAGAAGAAAATTAAACATATTTTTAGGACTACCTTAGTTGTTTCTGCTAAGACCGTTGGGAAAAACTATGGTTATTATATTTTATTGAAGAAGTAGGAGGATTCAACGAAAAAGGAATATCGTTAAAAACTTCAAAAGTGATTAATATTATATTTAAATAATATCGAAGGCTGTCTTGGCTCTATGGTAGAATAGTCCTCACTGTAAATGTCATATATATAGATAGAATTTCCACTAAAATAAAATATTAAAAATATATATATTTAATTTTCCACTCAGTTACACAAAAAGCGGCGTTGAATTCCACCACACCGTTCCATCTCGGAAATTTGTCGATGAGGACAATATTAAGACTCGAGTGTCTTAATATTGTGTAATCATATCCATTTGAGATCTGTCGTGTCTCGAATGTTCCATCTGATTAAGAGGCAGTGCGGTGTCGAGTTACGCCACTCAATACTTAATACTTCATTCGGCGGAAAGTGAAAAGCGGAAATATTTTAATAGGAATAGAGTGTCTTAACACTATGTTCCCAAGCTCCTTTTGCCTATCCTACTATGAGCAATATCCAGCATGAAGCTAGAAAAGGTGACTATATATTATAAGATATTACTAATTGACGAATTGCATGCCATATATTGAAAGTCAAGATCATTTTCTCGATACATGACACATCGTACGCCGACGCCCGTATCGACCTGTACGACTAAATTTCGCGGAACAATGTTTGGAAATTTTACTTTTGATAAGCTCTAGGTAATGGTATTTCTCCGGATGTACTTTTAAGCTTTTTTCTTACAACTATGAAGCTTAAAAGTCATGATTCACGTATTTATATCTGTACGTTCGTCTTCTCATACACTTATACTTTTCAGTAAGTCAAATTCATTCATTTACTCTTGAATTAAGAAAGTCAAAAATACACTAGTTATCTATAAAATCACTTAACGAAAGGTAATTTTTCATGATAACGTTATAAGACAATAATAAACAATTGTATACTTCTTTGATTTAATATGTTTTGTTTTGTTTCACATAGCAGGGTAGGCGGAAGGCACTTGGGCAACTAGTATTAAAACACATTATTCCATTAACACACCTTCATTCCCCTCTTTCTGCCGAATTTAATGTTAAAAGACAAAACTCGAGTTGCAATCAAATCCATAACTTGTCACGTTAGAAGTGGCATTCTCAAAATCAAAATATTCTTTATTCAGTTATTCCATTACAAGCACTTTTGAATCGTCAAGTTACATAGAAGTGTATGATGTGTCAGTCCTACAGGAAGTTACCACCGGCTCGGAAGGCGATTCTGCTGAGAAGATCCGGCAAGAAACTCAACAGTGGTTCTTTTCAAAATATCAATTAAAGTAGTTTTATAACATAATTAGCTTCCTGAACGAGTACCAACAGCATTAAATCCCACACATTCTTATAAATATAATATTCTTGAATTGAATAATATGCTTTGCCCAACAATATGTTTTTAAATTTCACTTTAAATTTTTGAGGTGGTATATTTAATATTACTTGTGGAATTTTATTATACATATGTATACCATGTCCATGTGTGTGAAGACGAAAACTAGCAATGATCAGCTTGTTTTTACTTCTTGTTTTGATATCATGTCTGTCACTGTTATTTAATAAATTGTGGCTATTTTTCCGAACAAGTATATTATAATATAAGTACTGCGATGCCACCGTAAGAATACCCGTTTTTTTTTAAAAGGGATTCCCGAGGTCCCATGCTGTAAATGGCGCGGACTGCTCTTTTTTGAATTACAAATAAAGATTCGATATCCTTAGCATTGCCCTAGAGTAATATTCCGTAGGAAAATATGCTATGAAAATAGCTAAAGTAGACTAGCCGTGCAGTATCAACATCGGTAAGCTACCTCACTTTTCTAATTCTTTTTATTTAAGCTGCGTTGACCTTCTCGACTGACTTTATTATCAGTAAATTATTAAAATTTTCCAGAAGAACTTCATTGAAACATGCATTATTATGTAAAAGTTTGTTCGTTCTAATATAGTGGAAGTTTAGAACCAAGGAACCGAACTCAAGGAATTGAAATATTTTATATTTTTATTTTCTCGCTTTAGTGAGAAGGCAAAGTTTGGCGTTGAGTTTCACTCGGCATGCAACGTCTCAAGTTTGGCGGAAAATGGGCAACGAAACTGAGTATCTTAAAACTAGGTTTCCAAGTCAGAGAGATAGTGATCGACGTCTGTAAGATACGTACGTACATACACAATATAATATAAAAAGAATCACCTTTTACATATTTATTTGTAAACATAGCAGAGACGGTTAAAGCGCGCTAAAACTGCAATTGACTGATGCAATGTTACATCATTCCGTAAAGAACCTTTAACAAGCGTTTTAATTTGATGTAACTTAGTTTTTTTATAAAAACATAATTTAAGAACTTCAGACAGCATCATTAATTACAAATTATGTTTTATTTAAAAACAATGATACAATTGTGACGCATATAATACTTATATACAAAAACAGTGAGAGTGAAGGGGATGATTGCATTAAATTGGATCTTGTTACCAGAGCAAGTGACTGTAAATAATTCATTATCTCTTTTGGAAATCGAACTTACAACAATCGTGTTTACGTTTAAACCCTCTCCCGCTGCACTACAATGATTGCTTATTAGTAATAGCAAAAAATACAACAACTGTTAAGACAATCTTCTATCTCATTCAAAGACACTGATATATTAAGCTTAGTATTCGCTCGTCTCCAGCGCGACGGTGACTGTAACGGGAACAGGATAGGTCTGTGAAGGACCTGTGACGTTTCTTACACGTCTAGACATACGATACCACTAATTGTTGTAATTAAAATGTTTTGCGCAGTGTCTTCAATGCTCTACTATGCTTTATATCATTCTAGTTTATGCCAGTAAGAACATACTGCGTGGGTACAATGGATAATGTAAAGCTTTAATGTAAGATATAATAAATATTCGGAGGCAACACTTAACTTTTTTTAAAATAATTTTGAATAAATATGTAAACGGTGGTAAATTATTTGACGTTCTAATAAATGAAGAACGTAAATACAACGTTTATTTTAAATAAAAAAAAATATTTGAATTTAAATTTATAGAAAATCAGTAAGATTAAATAAAAAAAGTGTGGATATAACAATATAGAAATATTGTGTACGAAGTTGTGTCTGTCCTTATATTTGAATGAACAAAAAAGAAGTGATATTGAGTTATGTGAATACATTATCTATGGTTATTACACATTTTTATCTTAAGTTCCCTACTACCTAGTACCTAGTACCTAGTAGGTATGTGTAAATTATTGCTTTTTATTTATTTTTGTTATGTCTTAAAATGTGTTTTTCTACTAATCTGTTTTAAACAAAAGCGAAATGCCTACTGACTGACAGAGATTCGAGAAGGACCCTCTGCGTATTAGATAGTCATTACATATAGAGTAAACATTTATTTTTGAAAGTAGGAGGCCACTTCAAAAGGGAAGGCATTCATCCCATTGTCATCATAATTAAACTGGACATTTTATTATATTTACATCCAAAGGATAACTGATATAATATTCCACGTTTAGTAATTTACTTAAAATGTTATAAGAAAATTTCCCTCGTTACCAGAACAGAGAAATTAAACAATTCGTTCCCCGAATGGGAACCGTACCGACAACCGTCGAATAGACAGCCGCATGCTTGTGCCTTTGCGCAACGACAGCCTCGAAAATAATTAAAATTTAACTGTTTCTTCCAGAAGAAAAAGAAATAATAGATATTGTTCCGATAGTCACATATATTTCTAATGCTCTGTGCCTCTAGCGTTGTAGACATTTCATTATTTTTCTAAAATGATAGTACCAAATACAAAAATACTTTTCTGTGGTAATTACTTTTTATACTATTTTCATTGATATACAGTTTTTATTAAACTGTTATTTACATATTAATACTTTCATATGTGTAAATGACAGGGTAGACAGAGGGAACTTCGGACCTAGTGTTGACACTCCTTCCCCTTCTCTACTTCGCTGAAATTGATGCATTGCGTGTTAAGTGGTAGAACTCAATGCTATGTTTTTTTGTTGCCAGTGCGAATAAATTAAAATTGTATTATTTTTTTTTATGGAAGAGACGGCAAACGAACTTACGGGTCACCTGATGGTAACCGTCGCCCACGGCCCCGTGTAATTCCAGAGGAGCTACAGGAGCGTTGCCGTCTTTTAAGGTGGATGGGCACCGGGGCCCGGCATTACCTAATGCGAAACGCAGTGGCCAAAGCTACTACTTAACGCCAGTCTTAAAATGCCGGGGATGGTAATAATCCGGTCGAATCTGCCCATGCGTGTTGCCATTACTGGCAACGTGACTCTACTACACGCACTTTAGTCGCCTCTTACGACACCATCAGTACCAGGGTGATTCTATTCTAAGCCGGGATCACGACACGTATTAAAATGGAAAAATATATATATTTCATTTCCTCGAGTAGGGACCGAACACACAACCTGTCCTGTTAAAGTCACATGCTTGTGCCTTTGCGCCACGATAGGCCACGCTATTATATAAATATATTTTAAGAGTATATAGCGGGTTCTACTTTTCTTATATCTATCGACGTACATTAAAACATTAAATTTCTTTAAAACTGGTTTAGATAGCAAAATGAGTATTTGAAACTTAATCGCTTTGTCCTTTTAAGGCAAGTACACCTCAAGTTGCATAGTGAATGTAGGACACAGGCGATAGAACGATGGAGCAGGCGATCATCACGCCACCAGCACTGGACACACCTCCCGCTCGACACGCAAGTGTTTCGTCATGCACCGGTTTTACAGGTTCTGGACGAATGCGAGGAATGTGCTTATGTTTCTTTATTTCTATGTACATAGTTTCCCTTTTACAAACTTTATCTCACATACCAGGTACCTTGCTTTTTCAATGACGATGCTCAATGCCGTATCTGTTTAGTTAATATTTTTAGCGACTCTACAAAACAAGTCAGGAGAAAAGATACATGTCGTGGCGTAGTAACGTGTGACTGTAAATTGGACAGGTTATTGGCTGGATCCTTACTTTATCAGCGTTGAGTTCCGCCACTCAACACGCAACGCCTCAAATTCAGCAGAAAGTGGGGAACGGAACGGAGTGTCTTAACATTAGGTTCTCAGGTTTCTTCTCCCTACCTAACTACGTGCAGGGTACTGCGTAAAGCTGAAAAAAAAAACTACCGCATCTCTAAGAATGTTTATTGTCATTAAAAATTGCTAAAAACTACCGCAATGAAGAAGTTCTCCTTTAAAAACCGCACACATTCAGGATTATCAGTGCCAAATACAGACACAGAAAAAACTTATAAAGAGAAAATTTTCAGACGTTTTCTGGGATCCTAATTTTACATTAGGTACCCACTAGAACAACGGACTCAATACAATCGAGATACAGTGCAATAAGTTGATACTTATGTCTAGTATTAATATCATGTATATCACTGATTTTGCTAAGATCATTATTACAAAAATATTAATAAAATTTTGTTAAATTAATATAATTTTCAACAATGTATTGCGTTGCAACTGTCATTATATATCTTCAATTTTTTCCTTAAATAATCTCTAGGGCATAATTTATAAATTGCATCAATAGCTCGCTTTTGCAAGACAAATAGTATAATTGACTTAATACCGGCTGCATTACCCCAAAGTAAAATGCCGTAGGATACGTTGGATAGTGCTCGAGACCGGTTTCTCCAAGTCAGGTACTAGGTCTTTGACTCATACAGTCAGACAAGACAGACATCATTCGGTTCTCGTCAATAAGTGCTATGTCATCGGCATATATCATCAGCCACGGACGCTAGTCTTGGATGTGAGCCGAGACAATATTTAGCACTATATTGAATGAGAATGGCCTAAGAGCCGAACCCTGGTGAACCCCTACTGTAATTTATATATAAACAGGATGTAAACTGAAAAATCTCTTAAATCATTGACCATTAGAGGATTAAAATTCTTCAAGTTTTCCCCAACATTATTTAACATACCTTTATGCCTTTCTCATGTATCTGTCTGTTAATTATAAACGCAACGGGACACTGACTGACACTGACTCTTACATATATATAAATTACGAAAGATTAGAACAAAAAATACATGAAACACAATATCTATTAATCTATATATTATCTCTTTTAGCGCTATTTATTACTTAATGAACAATGTATCTTCAAGGACACATTGAGGACTTTACCGTATGCACTGTGACTTCCGGTGTAGCTTGCAATGTTGTCATTGCATGTGATGAGAAAACTATTTGAAACAAAATACTTGAACTTTTAAAAAATCATATTCATTACAAAACCATAGCATTACTTTTTTTAAAGTAGTGTATAATCTACACATATATCTACACATAATTTGAAGTATCTCTTAAATATACATGTTTTATACAAATACAAATTCAAATTCAAAATATTCTTTATTCAAATAGGCTTTAGCAAGCACTTTTGAATCGTCACATCATAAAATTACCACCGGCTCGGAATGCAGTTCTGCTGAGAAGAGCCGGCAAGAAACTCAACAGTTGCTCTGTTCAATGTTGAATAATACATGGTACACATATGGTACATATATATAAATAGTTTTAAATTTTCTGCCTGTTTGTCTGTTTGGTCGGCCTTATCTCGAGAACATCTGAATCGATTTATTCGGGACTAGGATGACCTACAATTCTATGAGTGAAACCAAATTTTATCTACGGTATTGGGCGGATTTTATTAACTTCACACTGTATCGTGCACATAGCACGACTCGGACAAGAAACTTGGGAACTTAGGGTTAAGTCACTCAGTTCCTTTTAAGACACACCTACCCAAACTGATTCTTTTTCATCTAATTTTCAAAACATTGCACGTTGAGTGCTTGAACTCAATGCCGAGCCTTACT